>OX387644.1:12500-456720 GCA_947568875.1 Fissipunctia ypsillon
CAACTCTCGCAACCTTAAAACAGAAATAAAGACGGAGGTAGTCAGTGCGATAAATAGGCTCTTTGAGCTAGTAAAAGAGGCGGAACGAGGCAGAGTCCCTGTCGCGCCTGCACCTGCGGTCATACCAGCGGCCACACCGACAGCAGAACCGTTGGGGCAGACGACGGGTGTACCGACAGAGCTCATGAGGAACCTTGTGGCAGGACTCGAAGAGCATAGACGGGCGTTGGAGGAATGCCAACAACATACCCGGGCTCTGTCGGAGCAACTTAAGCAGGCCCCCCGTTACGTCGCGGGCCAGGGTCCGACGTTCGCCGAAATGGCCGCCACCCCGAAGCAGCATATTCAGGAGCCTCTTCACTCGGTGGTCGTATCATCTACCAATGATCAGGACACCGGTGAAGAGGTTATTGAGAAGCTCAGGACGGCGGTCGATGCCAGAAATGAGGGTACCCGAGTGGAACGACTACGCAGGGCGAGGGACCAGAAGGTGGTGGTTGGTTTTAAAACCAGGGAAGAGCTGACCAGGGTGACTGAGCGTATAAAGAAGACGGGCAATCTAGTGGTGGAGGAGGTTAAAAACAAGGATCCACTTATAATCATCATGGACGTCCTCTCCTGCCACTCGGATGTGGAGGTTACACAAGCTCTGCAGCGGCAAAACACCCACCTGATCGGGGACATACCTGCGGAGGACTTGAGGCTGGGGGTAAAGTACCGTCGTAGGACGAGGAACCCCCACATGTGCCACATCATCCTGCAGGTGTCTCCGGCGGTATGGCAGAGGCTGACTTCGGCGGGTCGCGTGCACATTGACCTGCAGCGGGTGAGGGTGCGGGATCAGTCCCCACTGGTGCAATGCACCCGCTGTTTACGCTTTGGCCACAGCCGAAAACTGTGCACGCAGCCCGCCGACCTCTGCATCCACTGTGGTGAACCCCACATGCGTGCGGATTGCCCGTCACGGCTCGCAGCTGAGCCCCCGAAATGCCATAACTGCCTTCTGGCCAAAGTGGCTAAGTGCGATCACAGCGCCTTCGACAGTGCGTGCCCGATACGCGTAAAGTGGGATGCGTTGGCGCGCCTGTCGGTGGCGTACTGCTAAGGTTCAGCCAGCCTTTTTCGAAACCACGAGCTCGGGCAGGGAGACCCGAACATACCCTGACGCCCGCACAGGCTACAGTGTGATCCAAGCGAATCTGCAGAGGAAAAATCTTGCAACCCAAGAGCTCATGTTGGTTGCTAGCGAGCGGAAAGTTGCATTTGCACTGCTCCAGGAGCCATATGTGGGTGGGTTCAAAAGGATGCGAGACTACCGGGGCGTGAGAGTGTACCAGTGCGCGGAACAAGGAAGTGGAACTGTGAAGGCGGCAATAGTCGTTTTCGATCAAGACCTGGACGTAGCACAGTGTCCAAAACTCACCACCAATAACATCACGGTGGTGAGGATCCGAACCAGCGCCTGGGAAATCGCAGTGGTCTCCTTCTATTTTGAACCGGACCAGCCCATACAACCATACCTGGAGCAGCTTCTGCGGATTCGTGAGGAAATGGGATCAATAAAGATCATAATGGGAGGCGACGCAAATGCGAAGAACACCTGGTGGGGTAGTTTGGTTGTGGATTGCAGGGGTGAGGAATTGTCCGGGACTCTGTATGAGATGGGTTTGCAGGTGCTCAATGTCGGAAACACGCCAACTTTCGACACCATTAGGGGTGGAAGGGCTTACGCCAGTTTTGTTGACGTAACAGCGTGTTCAATTGATATGCTGGACCTGGTGGATGACTGGAGAGTTGAGGAAGGCATCACGAGCTCGGACCACAACGGTATTGTGTTCAAAATTAATCTTCAAAAAGCAAAAGGACTCAACATTAAAAGAACAACAAGAATTTATAATACGAGAAAAGCAAATTGGAGCCAATTTCATGAGAAATTGACCCAATTAAAAGCAGATTTTAACTTAAACCCTATAGAAATTAGTAAAATTAATAATAAAACAGACTTAGAAAATAGTATAAATAATTACATAAAAATCATTACCGAAACATGTGAAGAAACTTTGCCTAAAATTAAAAATAAGGACATACTTGCAATACCGTGGTGGTCCAATGAGCTTGCTGATATGCTGAAAGAGGTCAACACTAGGAGACGCCGCATTCGATGCGCTGCACCAGTCCGGAGGGAGAGAGTCGTCGAGGAGTACCTGCAAGCAAAAGAAGATTATGAATTCCAAGCCAAAAGGGCGCAGATTGTCAGTTGGAAGGAGTTTTGCGGAAAACAGAATAAGGAAGGAGTGTGGGAAGGTATCTACAGGATTATAGGACGGACCGCAAAAAGACATGAGGATTTGCCGTTGGTGAAAGATGGGGTGCCACTCGATGGCAAGGATTCGGCTTCACTGCTGGCAGAGACCTTCTACCCCGAGGACCTAGAAGAGGATGATAACGATGACCACCGTCGGACGCGTGAAGCGGCCAGTTGCGTAAACGACTGGGTGCATGATGAATACCATGACCCGCCGTTTACGCATCAGGAGCTAAAAACCACGGTGGAAAGCTTCAACCCTAGGAAAGCACCCGGGGCGGATGGTCTCACATCCGATATCTGTGCCCAAGTCATATCCCGGGATCCGGGAACGTTTCTTGCACTGGCCAATAAGTGCCTCGAGCAGGGCCACTTCCCCGGAGCCTGGAAAGTGGCCACAGTGGTGATTCTCCGGAAGCCGGGAAAAGACTGTTACACAACCCCTAAATCCTACAGACCGATCGGCCTCCTACCAGTCCTGGGCAAAATGCTCGAGAAAATGTTGGTAGCAAGGCTGAAGTGGCATCTGATCCCGCGGTTGAGTACTCGTCAGTTTGGCTTCATGCCCCAGAAGAGCACCGAGGACTCCCTCTACACCATGATACAACATATCAAATCAAAGCTGAACCAAAAGAAGCTGATCACTGTTGTGTCACTTGATATAGAGGGAGCCTTTGACAGCGCATGGTGGCCGGCAATTAGGACCAGACTGGCTGAGGAAAAGTGCCCAGTGAATCTCAGACGGATGCTGGACAGCTACCTGGCTGGTAGGAGTGTTAGAGTGAGGTATGCCGGAGCTGAGTGCCAAAAGACCACAAGTAAGGGGTGCGTACAGGGGTCGATAGGTGGTCCGATCCTGTGGAACCTACTGCTGGATCCTTTGCTGAAGGGGCTGGAAGAGCGAGGAGATCACTGCCAGGCTTTCGCCGACGATGTGGTCATGATCTTCGACGGTGACACAGCATTGGAGGTTCAAAGACAGGCCAATGCCGCCCTCGAATATGTTCGGAGGTGGGGCATCCGCAACAAGCTGAAGTTTGCACCACATAAAACCTGTGCAATGGTAGTAACCAGGAAGCTGAAGTACGATGTCCCACTTCTGAGCATGGGCGGGGTCGACATTGGCATGTCTAAAGAAATAAAAATACTGGGGCTCACAATCGACCACCAGCTCACTTTCAACACCCATGTTGCTAAGGTGTGTAGAAAGGCTGCGGATATTTACAAGCAGCTAACTAGAGCGGCCAAGGTGAGCTGGGGTCTGCACCCGGAGGTCATACGGAGCATTTACACGGCAGCGGTGGAGCCGGTGATACTGTACGCGGCGAGCGCCTGGGCGCCGGCCGCTAAAAAGATCGGAGTGCAGAAAAGCCTCAACGCGGTCCAACGAGGATTTGCCCAGAAGCTGTGCAGAGCCTACCGCACAGTCTCCCTAAACTCGGCACTGGTTCTGGCTGGGATACTCCCACTCGACCTCCGAATCCGGGAAGCGGCTGCGCTCTACGAAGCCAAGAGGGGAGTGCCCCAGCCTGCACTAGGAGACAGGGAGGTGGAACGGATGGCCCCAGCGATAGAGGCCCCGCACCCCGCGGAGCAAATAAGTCTGGAGTTTGGAAGCCTGATAGACGAGGAACAATATAATACCCACGGCGATTACGCCGTGAGGATCTTCACCGACGGCAGCAAGATTGAGGGCAGGGTCGGAGCGGCGCTATCCTTATGGAATAGCGCCTCCGAAATAAAGGCCCTCAAACTCGCCTTGCCGTCCTACTGCACCGTCTATCAGGCTGAACTCCTGGCCATAAAAAGAGCGGCAGAGGAGGCGCTCAAGCACAGCGAAGCTACGTTCGGCATCTTCAGCGACTCTATGGCGGCTCTTCAGTCAGTGACCAATGTTGGTTCCTCCCACCCTCTGGCCGTGGAAACTAGAGACACCATACGACGCTGCAAACTCCAGAACAAGAGTGTCTCCTTGTTCTGGATCAAGGCCCACGCAGGGTTGGAGGGAAACGAGAGAGCTGACCAACTCGCGAAGGAAGCCGCCCTAGGGTTGAGGAAGAGGCCGGACTACGATCTGTGTCCCGTATCATTCGTCAAGCGAAGAATCCGGTCGGAAACGCTTGACGAATGGAACGGGAGATATAAGTCGGGTGACACGGCTTCGGGCACAAAGCTGTTCTTTCCGGACGCGGTGGTGGCGTACGGTGTGGTACGCAAGATGGCTCCAACGAGCATAACCACGCAAATACTGACGGGGCACGGTGGGTTCTCTGCATACCTGAAACGCTTCAGGTGTAAAGAGAATCCATCGTGCGCCTGTGAGCCTGGCGTGGAAGAGACCGTTTTGCACATACTGCTCGAATGCCCGATCACGGCAAGGATGCGTTACGAGACGGAGCAGCAACTCGCCGTGGCATTGGTTGCCCAAAATCTTCCAAATTTGTTACAAGGAAAGGACAAAAAAGTGTTTTTAAATTATTGTTCAGATATAGCATCGCTAGTTATTAATAGGAATAAGTTAGCTTAAGAAAAATATGATACTAATTATATAATAAATATATAGATGATGTATCATAATAATAAAATAAGTAATAATAAAAAAAAAAAAAAAAAAAAAAATAAAAAAAAAAAAAAAAAGTAGGTTTATAATATTGTATAAATAGCATAGAAAGTGGGCATTTTAAGATAGTTTGAGTAGGATAACGTGTGTGATCGAGTTGAAGTTTTTCTTTGGGTTGGTGTTTTTGTTATTTTTTTGTGGTCAAGCCACAGTAATTAATATTATATCTCTGTGTTGTGTTTAGTTCTTAAAGTTAGATAACATTTTGTGTTTTGTAAATAAATAAACATATACTTCAAATAATAAGGTCTCTGATCATGTCAGAGGGACACTGCGCAAGGGCAGGAGTGTGGTTTTAGCCGGTAAGAGTCCGGCACTGCCCAGACTGTCTCATAAGTGAGGCAGTCTGGGCGTCCATGAGGATTTCCCACTCCTGCCAAAACAAAAAAAAAAAAAAAAAAAAAAAAAAAAAAAAAAAAAACCTAACCTAACCTAACCTAACCTAACCTAACCTAACCTAACCTAACCTAACCTAACCTAACCTAACCTAACCTAACCTAACCTAACCTAACCTAACCTAACCTAACCTAACCTAACCTAACCTAACCTAACCTAACCTAACCTAACCTAACCTAACCTAACCTAACCTAACCTAACCTAACCTAACCTAACCTAACCTAACCTAACCTAACCTAACCTAACCTAACCTAACCTAACCTAACCTAACCTAACCCAATAGGCTCCGTACTACTTTTTGACTAGTTAAAATTGACGAAAACGCGAAAAATTTTTTCCGCCCATCGACTTAGAAAAATTCTCAATATTTTTCTTTACGGAATCCTAATTTTAATTTTTTCTCAAAATTGTCCAAAAAATCGTCATTCTTTTTAGTTTCAATAGATACATAATTGCCTTACCTGTACTCTGGTGCGCGATCCGCGTGCTCGAGTCCCGTTTGGTGGTTCAAATTCTTGGTTTTTACATAATTTTCGGTCGAAAAACACGTTTTTTGCCTGAAATTCAAAATTTTTGTTCCGCATAATTTTCAGCAACTGCACAGATCGCTGGCCCGCGCGGAGACGCGTCTTTTGACACCTCGCACGTGCGCCTAGCGAATATAGAAACTCAAAAAACTTTGTATTCAATAATTTCATATACCTACCGAATCCACCTTAGCCGTTCAGTAAATACATAAAATCGTTATAACTTTGCATCCAGGTGACGCATTTTGAAGCTGTTTTCAGCTAATTTGATCTTTAATAGGCTCCGTACTACTTTTTGACTAGTTAAAATTGACGAAAACGCGAAAAATTTTTTCCGCCCATCGACTTAGAAAAATTCTCAATATTTTTCTTTACGGAATCCTAATTTTAATTTTTTCTCAAAATTGTCCAAAAAATCGTCATTCTTTTTAGTTTCAATAGATACATACCTGCCTTACCTGTACTCTGGTGCGCGATCCGCGTGCTCGAGTCCCGTTTGGTGGTTCAAATTCTTGGTTTTTACATAATTTTCGGTCGAAAAACACGTTTTTTGCCTGAAATTCAAAATTTTTGTTCCGCATAATTTTCAGCAACTGCACAGATCGCTGGCCCGCGCGGAGACGCGTCTTTTGACACCTCGCACGTGCGCCTAGCGAATATAGAAACTCAAAAAACTTTGTATTCAATAATTTCATATACCTACCGAATCCACCTTAGCCGTTCAGTAAATACATAAAATCGTTATAACTTTGCATCCAGGTGACGCATTTTGAAGCTGTTTTCAGCTAATTTGATCTTTAATAGGCTCCGTACTACTTTTTGACTAGTTAAAATTGACGAAAACGCGAAAAATTTTTTCCGCCCATCGACTTAGAAAAATTCTCAATATTTTTCTTTACGGAATCCTAATTTTAATTTTTTCTCAAAATTGTCCAAAAAATCGTCATTCTTTTTAGTTTCAATAGATACATACCTGCCTTACCTGTACTCTGGTGCGCGATCCGCGTGCTCGAGTCCCGTTTGGTGGTTCAAATTCTTGGTTTTTACATAATTTTCGGTCGAAAAACACGTTTTTTGCCTGAAATTCAAAATTTTTGTTCCGCATAATTTTCAGCAACTGCACAGATCGCTGGCCCGCGCGGAGACGCGTCTTTTGACACCTCGCACGTGCGCCTAGCGAATATAGAAACTCAAAAAACTTTGTATTCAATAATTTCATATACCTACCGAATCCACCTTAGCCGTTCAGTAAATACATAAAATCGTTATAACTTTGCATCCAGGTGACGCATTTTGAAGCTGTTTTCAGCTAATTTGATCTTTAATAGGCTCCGTACTACTTTTTGACTAGTTAAAATTGACGAAAACGCGAAAAATTTTTTCCGCCCATCGACTTAGAAAAATTCTCAATATTTTTCTTTACGGAATCCTAATTTTAATTTTTTCTCAAAATTGTCCAAAAAATCGTCATTCTTTTTAGTTTCAATAGATACATACCTGCCTTACCTGTACTCTGGTGCGCGATCCGCGTGCTCGAGTCCCGTTTGGTGGTTCAAATTCTTGGTTTTTACATAATTTTCGGTCGAAAAACACGTTTTTTGCCTGAAATTCAAAATTTTTGTTCCGCATAATTTTCAGCAACTGCACAGATCGCTGGCCCGCGCGGAGACGCGTCTTTTGACACCTCGCACGTGCGCCTAGCGAATATAGAAACTCAAAAAACTTTGTATTCAATAATTTCATATACCTACCGAATCCACCTTAGCCGTTCAGTAAATACATAAAATCGTTATAACTTTGCATCCAGGTGACGCATTTTGAAGCTGTTTTCAGCTAATTTGATCTTTAATAGGCTCCGTACTACTTTTTGACTAGTTAAAATTGACGAAAACGCGAAAAATTTTTTCCGCCCATCGACTTAGAAAAATTCTCAATATTTTTCTTTACGGAATCCTAATTTTAATTTTTTCTCAAAATTGTCCAAAAAATCGTCATTCTTTTTAGTTTCAATAGATACATACCTGCCTTACCTGTACTCTGGTGCGCGATCCGCGTGCTCGAGTCCCGTTTGGTGGTTCAAATTCTTGGTTTTTACATAATTTTCGGTCGAAAAACACGTTTTTTGCCTGAAATTCAAAATTTTTGTTCCGCATAATTTTCAGCAACTGCACAGATCGCTGGCCCGCGCGGAGACGCGTCTTTTGACACCTCGCACGTGCGCCTAGCGAATATAGAAACTCAAAAAACTTTGTATTCAATAATTTCATATACCTACCGAATCCACCTTAGCCGTTCAGTAAATACATAAAATCGTTATAACTTTGCATCCAGGTGACGCATTTTGAAGCTGTTTTCAGCTAATTTGATCTTTAATAGGCTCCGTACTACTTTTTGACTAGTTAAAATTGACGAAAACGCGAAAAATTTTTTCCGCCCATCGACTTAGAAAAATTCTCAATATTTTTCTTTACGGAATCCTAATTTTAATTTTTTCTCAAAATTGTCCAAAAAATCGTCATTCTTTTTAGTTTCAATAGATACATACCTGCCTTACCTGTACTCTGGTGCGCGATCCGCGTGCTCGAGTCCCGTTTGGTGGTTCAAATTCTTGGTTTTTACATAATTTTCGGTCGAAAAACACGTTTTTTGCCTGAAATTCAAAATTTTTGTTCCGCATAATTTTCAGCAACTGCACAGATCGCTGGCCCGCGCGGAGACGCGTCTTTTGACACCTCGCACGTGCGCCTAGCGAATATAGAAACTCAAAAAACTTTGTATTCAATAATTTCATATACCTACCGAATCCACCTTAGCCGTTCAGTAAATACATAAAATCGTTATAACTTTGCATCCAGGTGACGCATTTTGAAGCTGTTTTCAGCTAATTTGATCTTTAATAGGCTCCGTACTACTTTTTGACTAGTTAAAATTGACGAAAACGCGAAAAATTTTTTCCGCCCATCGACTTAGAAAAATTCTCAATATTTTTCTTTACGGAATCCTAATTTTAATTTTTTCTCAAAATTGTCCAAAAAATCGTCATTCTTTTTAGTTTCAATAGATACATACCTGCCTTACCTGTACTCTGGTGCGCGATCCGCGTGCTCGAGTCCCGTTTGGTGGTTCAAATTCTTGGTTTTTACATAATTTTCGGTCGAAAAACACGTTTTTTGCCTGAAATTCAAAATTTTTGTTCCGCATAATTTTCAGCAACTGCACAGATCGCTGGCCCGCGCGGAGACGCGTCTTTTGACACCTCGCACGTGCGCCTAGCGAATATAGAAACTCAAAAAATTGCCCGCCCGCCCACCCTTTTGCTACTAGGCAGGTAACCTTACGATCTAGGCGAAAAATTCGACATACATTTTAAGCTCCGTTTACCAAATATTAACATAAAGTCAGGCCTTAAACAAAGTCTTTTAAACGTATTTGGGCAGTTTTGGTTAAAATTACCTATTTTTACTTATATTGACCTTACGGTCGTGCGACCGTAGGATTAGTCTATTTTATTATAATTGTAGGGTACTCTCTGTGTTGTCCCCCCTTTACAGGGACCCAGAGGTATCAGCAGTGTCCTCTGTAATAAATGAATACCACCTTCACCTCTACTGGAAACATGATCCGCACACCAGCAAAGAATAACGCGAGCTCACCGGCCTCTGGAGGCTCGCCGCGCGTAACCGAGAAGGCTGAACCCTCGCTTCCAAGTGTGAGGCGCAGTGTCGGGGAATGGGAGGCCGGGAAAGCTCAGCCTCAGGCCAAGTCTCCGGCTAACACAAAGCGGGAAGACACACCACCAGTTCCATGCACTTCGGAGATGCGACGAGTGCCCGCGGACTTGGCGAAACTGCCAAAGAGGTCGGAATCTGGCTACCCCAACCTCACAGCGGAGGCGAGAGCTTGCCTAAATAAAGCTAAGCTTCATTTGGGCAACTCTCGCAACCTTAAAACAGAAATAAAGACGGAGGTAGTCAGTGCTATAAATAGGCTCTTTGAGCTAGTAAAAGAGGCGGAACGAGGCAGAGTCCCTGTCGCGCCTGCACCTGCGGTCATACCAGCGGCCACACCGACGGCAGAACCGTTGGGGCAGACGACGGGTGTACCGACAGAGCTCATGAGGAACCTTGTGGCAGGACTCGAAGAGCATAGACGGGCGTTGGAGGAATGCCAACAACATACCCGGGCTCTGTCGGAGCAACTTAAACAGGCTCCCCGATACGTCGCAGGCCAGGGTCCGACTTTCGCCGAAATGGCCGCCACCCCGAAGCAGCATATCCAGGAGCCTCTTCACTCGGTGGTCGTATCATCTACCAATGATCAGGACACCGGTGAAGAGGTTATTGAGAAGCTCAGGACGGCGGTCGATGCCAGGAATGAGGGCACTAGGGTGGAACGGCTACGCAAAGCAAGGAACCAAAAGGTGGTGATTGGCTTTAGAACCAGGGAGGAAATGTCTAAAGTCACAGACCGGATAAAGAAGAAGGGTGATCTGGTGGTGGAAGAGGTCAGAAACAAGGACCCTCTTGTTATCATCAGGGATGTTCTCTCCTGCCACACGGATGCGGAGGTTACCCAATGCCTGCAACGGCAAAACACCCACCTGGTCGGAGACATACCTGCAGAGGATCTGAGGTTGGGGGTGAAGTACCGTCGTAGGACGAGGAACCCCCACATGTGTCACGTCATCCTGCAGGTGTCCCCCGCTCTGTGGCAGAGGTTGACTTCGGCGGGTCGCGTGCACATTGACCTTCAGCGGGTGCGAGTGCAGGATCAGTCCCCGCTGGTGCAATGCACTCGCTGTCTGCGCTTCGGCCATAGTCGCAAGTTGTGCACGCAGCCCGCCGACCTCTGCGTACATGGTGGTGAGCCCCACATGCGGGCTGACTGCCCGTCACGACTGGCAGCAGAGGCACCAAAGTGTCATAATTGCGTGTTAGCCAAGGTGGGCAAAACCGACCACAACGCCTTCGATAACGAGTGCCCGATACGCGTTAAATGGGATGCGTTGGCGCGTCTGTCTGTAGCTTATTGCTAAAGCTGTCCCTGCGACCACCACCGAGTACAAACTGATCCAGGCCAATCTGCAACGGAGTCAGCTGGCAACAAACGAGCTCTTGCTGGAAGCTGACAAGCGCAAAATCGCCATTGCAATGCTCCAGGAGCCTTATGTGGGTGGGATGAGAAGGATGAAGAATCACCGGGGCGTAAGGGTCTTCCAGGGCTCTGAAGGTGGAGAAGGGACTGTAAAGGCGGCAATTGCCGTCTTTGATAAAGATTTGGACATCTTACAGTACCCACAACTCACCACAAACAATATCGTCGTGGTGGGAGTCCGAACCAGAGCCTGGAAGATCACGCTGGTGTCCTTCTACTTCGAGCCGGACAAGCCCATGGAGCCATACCTGGAGCATCTCAAAAGGATAGAGCTGGCGATAGGCTCGGGCAGATTGGTTATTGGAGGAGACGCAAACGCGAAAAGTACTTGGTGGGGCAGCAGTAATGAAGACTCGAGAGGGGAGCAGATGTGTGGAGCGCTGGGAGAGTTGGGCTTGCAGATCCTCAACACGGGGGATATCCCAACTTTTGACACCGTGAGAGGCGGGGTGCGGTACAGCAGCCACGTAGATGTGACGGCCTGTTCGGAGGACTTACTCGACCTGGTGGACGGCTGGCGGGTCGAAGAGGGTCTCACGAGTTCCGACCACAATAGCATCACCATGAGCATACACCTAACAAAGTCCAAAGGTATAGCGATCGAACGGACCACTAGAGTTTACAACACCAAAAAAGCAAGCTGGGGACGGTTTCGTGAGAAACTGTCTCAGGCTATGCAGAACAGAAAGTTAACTCTAGTGGATCTGTCAAGCATACAAAGCATCGAAGAAATAGAAAAGGCAGTAAAGATGTACACGCAGGCTATTACCGAAACATGCAGAGACGCTATACCTTATAAACGTAGCACAGAAATAGTTACCATGCCGTGGTGGTCCGAGGAACTCGCGGAGATGAAGAGATTGGTCGCCACCAGGAAGGTGAGAGTCAGGAACGCAGCGCCGGTCCGAAGAGCGATGGTTGTAGGCCTGTACCTGGAAGCGAAAGAGGAGTATGAGGCAGCAGTGACGAAAGCTCAAACGGAGAGCTGGAAAAATTTTTGCGGGAAACAGGACAGAGAGGGGGTATGGGAAGGTATTTATAGGGTAATGGGAAGGATAGCTAAGAGAGAAGAAGATCTGCCGCTGCAGATGGATGGGAAGACACTGGATGCAAAAGGCTCAGTGAGGCTGTTGGCTGAGACGTTTTATCCCGAGGACCGAGAGGAGGACGACAGCATGGATCATCGCCAAACCAGAGAACGGGCAGAGACAGTAAACGCATGGAGCCAAAATGATCGATATGACCCACCGTTTACCCCAAGCGAGCTTGATAGGTCTATGATGTCGTTCAACCCAAAAAAGGCCCCGGGAGCCGACGGCTTCACGGCCGACATCTGCTCTCAGGCCATTAAATGTGACCCTGACTACTTCTTGGCACTGTTGAACAAGTGCCTGGCACACCACTACTTCCCGCAGACCTGGAAGGAAGCTACGGTGGTTGTGCTCAGAAAGCCAGGCAAAAAATCGTACACCGTACCAAAGTCGTACAGGCCGATTGGGCTTTTGCCTGTCCTAGGGAAAGTGTACGAAAAGATGCTGGTTGCTCGTCTCAAATTTTACATACTACCCGGAATTAGTACTCGTCAATACGGCTTTATGCCCCAAAAAAGCACTGAGGACTCCCTCTTCACCCTTGTGCAATACATCCGTGCGAAGCTGACTCAAAAGAAAATAGTCACGCTGGTGTCGCTGGATATCGAGGGAGCCTTTGACAACGCATGGTGGCCTGCGATTAAGGTACGATTGGCTGAGGAAAAGTGTCCGGTTAACCTGAGACGGGTAGTCAGCAGCTACCTCAGTGACAGGGTGGTCACCGTGAGGTATGCCGGGGAGGAGAGCAGAAGACGAACCAGCAAAGGGTGCGTCCAGGGGTCAATAGGGGGGCCCATCTTTTGGAATCTGCTGCTCGACCCGCTCCTCAAACAGTTGGAGATTGGGGGCAGCTACTGCCAGGCATTCGCAGACGATGTGGTGTTGGTTTTTGACGGCAAAACAGCCCAAGAAATCGAGGGACAAGCCAATGCCGCTCTCGAACATGTTCGCGCATGGGGTGTCAGAAATCGGCTGAAGTTCGCGCCGCACAAAACTTGTGCGATGGTATTAACGCGGAGGCTCAAGTACGACACGCCGCGCCTGAGCATGGGCGGGATCGACATTGGAATGTCCCAAGATATTAAAATATTAGGACTTGTCATCGACGCCAAACTTACTTTCAACCAACACGTAGCTGCCGTCTGTAAGAAGGCGATAGCAATTTATAAGCGGCTGGCCAGAGCAGCCCGGGTCAGTTGGGGACTGCACCCGGAGGTGATAAGGGCTATATACACTGCAGCAGTGGAGCCGATTATTTTGTACGCCGCGAGCGCGTGGGCACCAGCTGCTAATAAACAAGGTGTCATAAAGCAGCTCAACATAGTCCAAAGAGGATTTGCCCAAAAGCTGTGCAGAGCCTACCGCACAGTCTCCCTAAACTCGGCACTGGTTCTGGCTGGGATACTCCCGCTCGACCTCCGAGTCCGGGAAGCGGCTGCGCTCTACGAAGCCAAGAGGGGAGTGCCCCAGCCTGCACTAGGAGACAGGGAGGTGGAACGGATGGCCCCAGCGATAGAGGCCCCGCACCCCGCGGAGCAAATAAGTCTGGAGTTTGGAAGCCTGATAGACGAGGAACAATATAATACCCACGGCGATTACGCCGTGCGGATCTTCACCGACGGCAGCAAGATTGAGGGCAGGGTCGGAGCGGCGCTATCCTTATGGAATAGCGCCTCCGAAATAAAGGCCCTCAAACTCGCCTTGCCGTCCTACTGCACCGTCTATCAGGCTGAACTCCTGGCCATAAAAAGAGCGGCAGAGGAGGCGCTCAAGCGCAGCGAAGCTACGTTCGGCATCTTCAGCGACTCTATGGCGGCTCTTCAGTCAGTGACCAATGTTGGTTCCTCCCACCCTCTGGCCGTGGAAACTAGAGACACCATACGACGCTGCAAACTCCAGAACAAGAGTGTCTCCTTGTTCTGGATCAAGGCCCACGCAGGGTTGGAGGGAAACGAGAGAGCTGACCAACTCGCGAAGGAAGCCGCCCTAGGGTTGAGGAAGAGGCCGGACTACGATCTGTGTCCCGTATCATTCGTCAAGCGAAGAATCCGGTCGGAAACGCTTGACGAATGGAACGGGAGATATAAGTCGGGTGACACGGCTTCGGGCACAAAGCTGTTCTTTCCGGACGCGGTGGTGGCGTACGGTGTGGTACGCAAGATGGCTCCAACGAGCATAACCACGCAAATACTGACGGGGCACGGTGGGTTCTCTGCATACCTGAAACGCTTCAGATGTAAAGAGAATCCATCGTGCGCCTGTGAGCCTGGTGTGGAGGAGACCGTGCTGCACATACTGCTGGAGTGCCCGATCACGGCAAGGATGCGGTACGATACGGAGCAGCGACTCGCCGTTGCATTGGATGCCCAAAATCTGCCAACACTTTTGGAAGGGAAACAGAGAAAAGAGTTCCTCAAATATTGTACGGAAATAGCATCGCTTGTAATTAATAGAAATAAGTAAGTTTAAGAAAAATATGATACTAAATATATAATAAGTATATAGATTATGTATCATAATAATAAGTAAGAAATACAAAAAATTCAGTTTTAAAATTAGAAGCTAAAATTCATAGGATAGGGAATAAATTTTTAGGATAAGAAATTATATGTATATGATATATTGTATATATATTATGATAGCCATATTATAAATATAGTATAGAAATAAATATAATATTTTATAGGTATTAGCATTGGTAGACTCGAAAAACATAAAAGGAAAAATACAAAAACAAACATATAGAAATAAGTTGTTAGATAAGCGTAAAATATAAGCATGTTAGGAAACTCGTAGGAAAATAAAATACATTAGATATTAGGTTTAAAATATTAGATGAAGTAAGGCAATTGCTTCTACCAGGAACTTCTTATATCCTACAACAGGACTGAGTTAAATACAATAAAAAAGAGACTTTAATAAGAACATAGCCAAACAAGGTCTCTGATCATGTCAGAGGGACACTGAGCAAGGGCAGGAGTGTGGTTTTAGCCGGTAAGAGTCCGGCACTGCCCAGACTGTCTCATAAGTGAGGCAGTCTGGGCGTCCATGAGGATTTCCCACTCCTGCCAAAAAAAAAAAAAAAAAAAAAAAAAAAAAAAAAAAAAAAAAAAAAAAAAAAAAAAAAAAAAAAAAAAAAAAAAAAAAAAAACCTAACCTAACCTAACCTAACCTAACCCAGTAACCGATAACACATCGCACCATCAACATCAGCTCCGCGTAAAAAAATCACTAAAAATATACGCGTTGAGTTACAGGCGTGAAAAAGTTATCAGTGGAATTTCGTGGCGTCAATTCACCAGGATCAGTGTGGGCAAGTGTCTGCGTCAGCGGGTTGCGGAGCAGGAACTCCAGAACTTCAGCGGGGATTTCTAAGGTCAAGGTCAGTGGAGTCGTCTCACAAACGATAATCCTAAGAGTCGCGGCAGAGGCCTGTCAAATAACATCAAGATCAGGAAAATCGGATCAGCGGTTTGGGAGTTATTAAGGTACGAAAATCGCCAAAACACGTGGTTTTTGAGCGGAAAATAACCCCACTTTGGACCCACGTGTTTTCTACAACACGAGGCGTGACGTATAGCCAGTCATCCCAGCCGCTACTGAAGACTCCGAAGTCGGCCGAGGAATCTGCCTGCAGACCAGCGACCAGCCTGACGACTCCACGGCCCATCACCAGGTAAGCCCCGAGGGAACTCCTCAACCCTTTGTCCCACCCCCCCCGAGTTTAGGCTCATTCGACTCGGGTTCTCAGGACCTTGCCTAAGCCATCAAGGGTCTCCTCACCCCTCACCCCCCCTTTTTTCATTACCCCCCCCCTCATATCAACCCCCCCCCCCCTCATATCAACCCCCCCCCCCCTCATATCAACACCCCCCCCCCTCACATATTACCCCTCGAACCTTACCCCCCTCTGAGACCTGAGTAAGGGTCCACTCCGTACCTCTTGGACCCCCTTGACCCCCTCAACAGACCCCCTTCCTTGACCCCCCCCCCCCAATAGTCTTCCCACGAAACCCCCCCCCAACCCCCCTCCTTCACCCCCCCTCAATAGTCTCCCCACGAAACCTCCCCCCCCTCCCCCCTTCCCCTCGGGGCTACCTCACCCCCCCGCGGCCTAACTTCGTTCCTGTTGGAGCTAGACAGCCGAGTTTGGGCTCATTTGAAAGGGCGCAAAACGCTCTACAAATTGGCCCCAACAGAATCCTCAAATTCGGCAGCCCACACGCCCAATCATCCAGCGACGCCCAGAATTCCACTGAGGACCACCACCAGCGCGCACGAAGGGCTCACAACATCGAGCCCCTTCAGTTGTCGGACTCCTCATCGGACAGCAGACGCAGACCACCAGCGGAACATCCGTGAGTCCATCTGAGATAGTATAAAAAAAAAAAAAAAATAAAAAAAAAAAAAAAAAAAAAAAAATATATATATATATATATAACATCACACAACACACGCATTACAACATCACAATAGAATTAAGTCTCTAGTCTAGTTATACTATAATATATAACCTAATATAAACATGTCCTCACAATCTTCAACGTCCACAACCTCCCGCAAGATGACCACGGAGGCAGCAAAAGCCCCCTCCCGAACACTCAGGGAGAAGGTGCTGAAGAACTCGGCGAAGTCCGTGGTCTCAGAAAAGTCGGCGCGTCCACCGCAAAAGCCTCAGGCGTCAAAGGCGGCGTCGGAGCCGGACGTCACGGGCAGGACACCACCACTGCCATCAGTGACCGGGACGCCCCAGGTGGAAGACCGCACTAGGATCGCCGAGGTCGTCATTGACTGGGAGCAGTGTGGCATATCCCCCCCCCGCCAGATCATCTCGGATGAGGAAAGCTCGGTGGCCTCCACAGTGAGCCAGGCCGATCGCCCCGTGAGCGGACGACCGAGCCTCCTCTATCGAACGCCGAGAAGGGGCACAGGGGTGGAGATGGACTTGGCCACCAGGGAGGCCAACGACCTTCTCCAAAAGGGCAAGGATGCCTTAGAAGCCGCCGGCAACATGAAGCGCGAGTGCAAGGCCACGGCCCATGAGTGTCTGCAGGGCTTGTACGAGACGGCCCTGTCATTGGCAGACTCGAGAGCGCGTCATAAATACAACCTTGAGAAGGAGCGCTCTCGACACGCACAAGAACTTGTGCGTGTCGAGAGAGCTCACACTCGAGAGTTGATGACGCTGAAGGTCGAGCTCTCGCTCATGCGGTCCGAAGTCTCGGACACTAAGAAAGAGGCGAAAGGGATCCGAGAATGGCTGGGTCACGAAACCCTTGAAGCCCTCAACGGCATCAAGGAGGTTAAGGAAGAGGTCACCACTGCGAGTCTCCGGAACTTGAAGGAGCACGAGAAGACCAGGTTGGAAGGCGCAAGAGCCCCCGGGGAACCCAAGTGGGAGACAATGGGGGCCGGCCTTACACGACTGGAGTCAAATGTCTCCAGCGTGTCAAACCAGCTGGACGTGCTCCGGAAAGCCCTAGAGAGGCTCAAAGAAGACCTCACCCGGCCATCGGACATTCAGTCGGACCCGTGTCTCAGAGAGACCGATCTGCTCACGACCGCCGGCTTCGAAAGGGAAATGGAGAAGCTGCATAAGCAAGTACAGGCCATCGCCAACAGGCCTGTTGCCTCCCCCCCACCACCAACACCACCAGTCAACATCACACACCACCTGAAACCCATCGCGGATAGGCTGGAGATAGTCTCGGCGGACCTCCGCGTACTGCGTGACAAGGAGCCCCCAATCCAGGCGCCTCCGGCGCTGAATCTGGAAGCGGAACTCGCAGTCGGGGAGGTCAAAAAGACCCTCGAGACTATCCAGAAGGGGGTAGCGGACCTGAGCAAAGCGGACAAAACGCTACAACAACAACAGGGCCCACTAACCTTTGCCCAGGTCGCCAGCAAACCGAAGCCCCCAAAACCACCCACTCAACCTAACCACACCCTGATCATCTCGTCGACGAACCCCCAGCACACCGGGGACAACGTGATCGAGAGGATCAGGACCGCCCTGGACCTCAAAACGAGCGGAGCCCGAGTCGACACGGTCCGGAAAGCGCGGAACCAGAAAGTGATTCTGAGGTGCGCCAGCAGGACAGACTTGAGGACAATCAAAGACCAAGTCCAGTCGAGTGCAGGGCTCAAGGTCCAGGAGCCGAAACCACAGAACCCCCTCGTCTGCATCAAGGGAGTGCTGTCCAGCTACAGCGACGGGGAGATCGTCGATCTCCTCAAGGCGCAGAATAAGCATATTCTGCAGAACGTTGCTGTAGATGGACAGACCATAAAGGTGCGCTATAGGAAGCGCGCGAGGAACCCCCACGAATGCCACCCTGTTCTGGAACTCTCCCCGGAGCTCTGGAAATGTTGCACGCAGGTGCAGAAGATACATGTGGGCATCAAGCGGTGCTCGATTGAGGACCAGTCCCCTCTGGTACAGTGCACGAAGTGCCTTGGATATGGGCATAACAAGTCCATATGCAAGGCCGAGAAGCAAGTCTGCAGTTTCTGCAGCGGAGCGCACAACGGAGGGGACTGCCTCACTCGAGCCGAGGGCAGATCACCCACGTGTGTCAACTGCAAGGCGGCACACAGGACGGGCAGCGACCTGGCACACACAGCGTTTAGCGCGGACTGCCAGGAACGCCAAAAATGGGATGGGATAGCGAGGTCGCGCGTTTCCTATTGCTAAGGGCGACCAAACACCACAATGTAGTCAACCAGTCACCCTTCAAAACACGTCCAGACCGACAGCAAGATTGGGGTTCATCCAAGTCAATCTTCAACGCTCCAAGCTGGCCACAGAAGAACTCCACATGGCGGCTCAGGCGAAGGGAGTTTCAGTAGCACTTGTTCAAGAGCCCTATGTAGGAAGAACAGGTGTGATGAAACAAAGCCCCGGCACACGAGTCATCCAGTGCAGCCTCAACCGCCAAAAACCAGTGAAAGCGGCGATTGTTGTTTTCGGGAACAGCCTGGAGGTCATCCACGACCCCCAGATTGTGACCGAGAACATCGCCGCCGTTTTGCTGAAGGTGGGTCGGCTCAGCTTTGGGGTACTGTCGGTCTATTTTGAGGGTGACCAAGACCTTGAACCATACCTATCCGCAACACACAACACCATTCACACACTACACACAAACAATATCCTGGTGGGAGGTGACGTTAACGCCTGGAGCCAGTGGTGGGGAAGTGTTTCCGAAAACCATCGCGGGGCGTCGTATAACTCATTTCTCAATGAGCGGGATCTCCACATCCTCAACACGGGACAAACTCCGACGTTCGAGACCTACAGAGGAGACAGGTGGTGCGCAAGCATCGTTGATGTAACGGCATGCAGCCTGTCGCTGCTAGGCAAGGTCGAGGAGTGGCGTGTAGAAAGGAGTCTTACGACATCGGACCACAACGCAATAACCTTCTCGATGCGCTTAGAGAAGCCCTTGGAACCCCTAAGGCCTGTCTCGACGCGCATCTACAACACCAAGAAGGCAAAGTGGTCTGACTTCAGCACGCACTTCAAGACTAGTCTGGCGGACAGCGACATCACACCAGTCAGAGTCTCGGACGTCTCGAACCCAGAGGATCTGGAGAAAGTGGTCAACACCTACACACAAAACATCCACCGCTCATGCGAGGAAGCGATCCCAAAACTGGGTTCGCCGAAACACGACGCCAAGCCCCCATGGTGGAATCCTTCTCTGGAGCGTCTTAAAACAGACGCCCTGAGGAAGAAGAGAAGGATCCGGAATGCAGCCGCAAGTCGGAGACACTTCACCATCCAGGAATACGTGCTGGCTAAAAACACATACACCACAGCAGCAACGGAAGCAGCCACAGCAAACTGGAAGGAGTTCTGCTCGAAGCAGGACCAAGAGAGCATGTGGGACGGCATCTACAGGGTACTAAGGAAGACAGCCAGAAGACAGGACGACGCCCTCCTGAGAAACACCGCGGGCGAGACGCTCAGCCCAGAGCAGTCTGCGGATCTTCTGGCAAAAACCTTCTACCCTGACGACTCAACGGATGCCGAACAGCAATACCACACAAGCCTGAGGAGGCTCGCGGAGGAGAAAACACCACAAGGTCTGTCCGCTGACGATCCACCCTTCACGACCGCGGAGCTGGAAATGGTTCTCCAAAACCAAAATCCGAAGAAAGCCCCCGGTCCCGATGGATTAACAGCGGACATCTGCACAGCGGCAATAAACTGCGATAGGGAGGTGTTCTTAGCGATAGCCAACAAGTGCCTGTCGCTGTCACACTTCCCGAAGCAGTGGAAAGTCGCCCACGTGTGCATCCTCCGCAAGCCAGGAAAAGACGACTACACCAGCCCAAAGTCGTACAGGCCAATAGGCTTGCTCTCGGTCCTAGGAAAAATCGTCGAGAAGCTCCTAGTAGGTAGACTCCAGTGGCACTTCCTCCCTACACTGAACACGAACCAATACGGATTCATGCCGCAGCGCGGGACCGAAGACGCCCTCTATGCCCTAATGGGGCACCTACGAGCCGAAATCAAAGCCAAAAAGATCGTGCTTTTGATATCATTGGACATAGAGGGGGCCTTCGATAACGCGTGGTGGCCAGCACTCAAGAGACAGATGGTAGTCAAGAACTGTCCCAAAAACATCTACGCTCTCGTCACCTCATACCTGGAAGACCGGAACATCAGGGTCAACTACGCCAGAGCGACTAGCGAGAAGGGTACCACGAAAGGATGCGTCCAGGGCTCCATAGCCGGTCCGACGTTTTGGAACCTCATCCTAGACTCGCTCCTACACAAAATGGCTAGTAAGGGGGTATACTGCCAAGCCTTCGCAGATGACGTCGTCCTGGTTCTCTCGGACTTCGCGACCGGTCCCCTGCAGCAGTCAGCCAACAACGCGTTAGACATAGTATCGGAATGGGGCGTCCAGAATAAGCTACGTTTCGCCGCGCACAAGACCAATGCGATGGTGTTAACGAGGAAGCTAAAGTACGACGTTCCGGTACTCCGCATGTCGGGCGTGCGGCTGAGCCTGGTCGAAGAGGTCAAACTGTTAGGTCTCATAATAGACTCTAAACTCACCTTCAACGCGCACGTGTCTGCGACCTGTAAAAAGGCCGCAGACATCTACAAGCAGCTGGCATGCGCGGCGAGGGTGACCTGGGGTCTCAACAGAGAGATAATCAGGACGATATACGTGTCGGTGATAGAGCCCATCGTGATGTATGCAGCGAGTGCGTGGGCCCCTGCGGCTGAGAAATTGATGACGAGGAATCAGTTTGACTCACTGCAGAGGGGCTTCGCGCAGAAGATCTGCAAAGCATACCGCACGGTGTCTCTGACATCGGCACTAATTCTGTCAGGCCAACTCCCCCTAGATCTCCGGGTAATCGAGGCCGCAACCCTGTTTAAGATCAGAAAGGGACATTCCCAAGAGTTCGTACCACCGGGCCGCGAGCTGGAGTGCAACGTGCCCCACTCCCAAAACCCCCACCCGTCGCTACTCACAACAACAGAGTACGCACGCCTGGAGGACTTGACTCCCGAAACGCTGGAAACCCACCAAGTAATCGGTCCCCAGATATACACCGACGGCAGCAAGATAGACGGGAAAGTTGGAGCTGCCCTAACTTGGTGGGAGAACGGAAAGGAGTCAAAGTTCTGCACCTTTGGCCTTGAGCCTCACAACTCAGTCTTCCAATCTGAAATGTACGCTCTCTTCAGAGCTGTCAGGATGGCAAGAGAATCCAAGGCGGCCTCCGTAAGCATCTTAAGTGATTCAAGATCTTCACTTGACCTGCTGAGGAGACCGTCTGTCACTCACCACCTGGCACTTCAAATCAAGAGAAGCGTCCGAGAGATCAGAGAGGAGGGCAGAGAGGTGAGGCTCTTTTGGCTCAGGGCCCACGTGGGAACTGCCGGGAATGAGAGAGCGGACGAGCTGGCCAAGGAGGCGGCTCTAAACACCGGGACAGCCGACTATAACAAGGTCCCCGTATCGTTCGTGAGGAGGAAGATACGGGAGGAGACTATAAAGAGGTGGCAAGCGCGATACGAATCCTCGAGTACAGGAGCGGTCACAAAAGTGTTCTTCCCAGACGTCTTAGCGGCGAAGAGAACACTTAGAGACGCAGTTCTCACACCGGTCCATGTACAAGTCCTAACAGGGCACGGAGGATTCTCAGCGTATCTCCACCGCTTTCATCTCAAAGATAGTCCCTCGTGCGTCTGTGACCCCAGCTGCGAAGAAACAGTCTGGCACCTGCTCTTCGAATGCCCAAGGTTTATCCGAGACAGAATGGAGCTGGAAGAAAAGTTCGGAACCCAGCTAAGCCAGTCCACACTCCACACCATCATGGAGAGACCGGCTTCCCGAAAACCATTCTTGGCATTCGCGAGCAAAGTCGCCACAGTTGCAGCAGCGGCCAACAAAACGGACGCAACCTCGTATAGTCGGAACCGACCACCCACCACAACAACCATACAACCAACTCCAACCACAACAATCACCACACTGACAACGACAACACCAACACAAATTGTAACACACACATCACTCACAGTTACACAAGCCACACACACAAACACCAACAGCCAGCACCAACGGCCAGTACCAGCTAGAGCAGCACCACCAGCAGCAGCAGAAGCCAGCTCACGACCAGTCCCAAGCACCATGCCCATCTCGGAGTTCCTGGCATGCGGAGGAGACGGAGTCCCAGGCGTCAGACTGCGAGGCGTCGCCCTCTTCATGAACCAAGAGGGAGAAAAGTTGGGCGTAAGCTTCTGCGTAGGCTCGAGCCGAGCTGGAGCCCGGATACCAATTTCGCCAGGCCTTGCCGCCTTGATCAACGGAAGCACGACCAAAACGAGCATGAAGGGCAGCAAGTACGCCGCGCTGCCGCAGGTGGTAGTAGCCTCTCACCGATGCCGTCTATTGCGATTCAAAGGAAAGACGATCGCAATATTCGAGTGGGGAGAGGAGAACCCATTTGCACAGGCAAGCTCGTTGCTCCTGAAGATCAGGGAGGTAGGAGAGTTCATGTCGGTCCCAGCCCGTACCATCAGCATCGATGCGATGATGATCGAAGGCGAGAGAGGAGACGTCGCAGACCGCTTCGGCTGTTTAAAAGCCTCAGAACAGCATGAGGTAGTCGTGTATGAGGACAGAGGGGAAACTTTAAGTTTCCTCAAAGCCCCCAGACACCCAACAGCCAGCGCGACGAGCCCCACAACAAGCCCGATCACTCAGAGCGGATCCGAGAGGGCCCAGCAGAAGGCAGCCGCCGAGAGAGCTGCTAAGGGGCAGAGCAAAACCACCAGCCCGGAGGACAGGGCCCGGTCGAGGAGTCGCCTGAAAGCCTTCGGCACTTTCCTCAGTGCACTGCTCCCTAGCACCAGCCGCGCATCACCATCCCAGAAGCAGGAGACAGCGGTGGAGAGGTTCTTCAAAAGAAAGGGAAAAGAACCAACACCACCGAAACCCACGCCAACAAGAGCCGACAGAGGGCAAGTCAGCCCGCCGACCCTCGCAGTTAGCTCGGGCGCCACGGACCACGTAAAGAGCGCCTTCCTCGAGTACGTAGCAATCGTGAGAGCGACCAGGGAGGTCAATCTCATGAAATGCCAGAAGATCCTGCAGACCTTCCAGAGAAACACAGAAGGCCTGCTAAGGGTACTGCTCGAGGAATCAGGGGCAGCGGTGTACGACAACGTCACATCTCAAGTCATCAAAGGGGTAATGACGGGGTCGTACATGGCAGCCTATAGCGCGAAGAGCGGTTTTGTGGCCCTGGACGAGAAGGAGACGGAGCGCTCAGGCAAATTAAAATTCAGCGTGCCAAACGACGACCCGATAGTGGTTACCGCAAAATTCACCAAGATCATGCTGGACGATAGGATCCTTGAAATGGCACAGTCCATTTTGGGGGCCTCAGATATCCCAGCATCGCGGGAGAATTGGGCGGTACCCAATATCAGGTGGGTCAATGGGGTTCCGGGTTGCGGCAAGACAACCTGGGTGGTAAAGCACTTCGATGGGGACAAGGACGTCGTAGTCACCACGACAACTGAAGCTGCCAAAGATCTGAGGGAGAAGCTCGCGCACCGCTTAGGAGATCAAGTAAAGAAAAAGGTGCGCACTATGGCCTCAATCTTAGCCAAGGGGTTCGGGAGCCAAGACAAATGCTACCGTCTCACGGTAGACGAGGCTCTCATGAACCACTTTGGGGCCATAGTTATGGCGGCGAAGTTGTCCGGAGCGAGCGAGATTGTCCTCATCGGAGATGTAAACCAGCTTCCATTTTTGGACAGAGAGAACCTATTCCCGTTAAGGTATACCCGTCCAAATCTGGTGGCTGGCATCACCCAGGAGTTAAGTTGCACACACCGCAATCCGATGGATGTGGCCTTTGCACTGAGCGAGATATACTCCGGTATATACTCCTCCAAGGTAACGCTGTCGCGGGTCCACTCCCTGAAAGTTGTTGGTTATACGGGAGCGCAGATACCGAGCACCGCAAAAAATACCCTGTTCCTGGTTTATACACAAGAGGAGAAAGCCACTCTTGTGAGCCAGGGATACGGGTCCGGTGAAGGGTCGCGCATGTTGACCATACACGAGGCTCAGGGGTTGACCTACGACAGCGTCATAATCATCAACACCAAGTCCAGGAGGCTCCAACTCCACGACAGCGTCTCCCACGCGGTAGTGGCGGTGTCGAGACACACAGTCAGTTGCGTCTACTACTCCGACGACGCCGACGACGCCACAGGCCGTTTTGTAAAGAGGGCGATGGACGCGTCTACGAAAATGGTCGTCGACTACAATCTTAAGACGGCCATGCAGCATCGAGACGCGGCAGTCGTGGAAGCACTACTCGGCTTAGCGAAATCCCTGGTCAGAACACCCCGCCTTACATAACCTCCACCAAACACGTCCCATTCCCAACCCCAAAACTAACGTCCCTAACCATTGTAAAATTGTAGAACTGTATTTTAGTAATAATAATAATCATGTAAAGCTGCATGGCAGAGCGAGTCTGTCATACTCACACAAAAGTCCCGCCGAGGGTGGCGCTGTGTATCCGGTCGTTGAGTTCCCTAAAATATGGTTGAGCTGAACGGCGCGGATGTGCTCGTCATGCCCGTGAACGGACGCCGTCGGCCGGGGCTGGTCGGCTCGCACTGCCATGCAGTTATATAGTTCCCTGTAATAAATAATGTCACTGTAATGATTGTGTGTAATGTTCCCTGTATCATGTTCATTCTAATTAAAAATATGTAATTTAATAGTAAATAGAAAATTACAAAGTAATGCCTGTGTATTTATTAACATAAAAAAAAAAAAAAAAAAATAAATAACATATATATTATATATTCAAATACTAACATATGCACGTGTAAAAAAAAAAAAAAAAAAAAAAAAAAAAAAAAAAAAAAAAAAAAAAAAAAAAATATTATATGGATGGACTCACGTAGGTTTAATTAGATCATTAAGATTTAGATTTAAGTTGTCCCATGTAGGAGTACTTGTAACTGTAACATCTCAGAAAACTCTAAACAATTTCAAAAACTATTAAATAAAGGCGCGGACCCCCATGTCCGCGGTAGAATACTCATTTTAAAAAAAAAAAAAAAAAAAAAAAAAAACCTAACCTAACCTAACCTAACCTAACCTAACCTAACCTAACCTAACCTAACCTAACCTAACCTAACCTAACCTAACCTAACCTAACCTAACCTAACCTAACCTAACCTAACCTAACCTAACCTAACCTAACCTAACCTAACCTAACCTAACCTAACCTAACCTAACCTAACCTAACCTAACCTAACCTAACCTAACCTAACCTAACCTAACCTAACCTAACCGTTATAACTTTGCATCCAGGTGACGCATTTTGAAGCTGTTTTCAGCTAATTTGATCTTCAATAGGCTCCGTACTACTTTTTGACTAGTTAAAATTGACGAAAACGCGAAAAATTTTTTCCGCCCATCGACTTAGAAAAATTCTCAATATTTTTCTTTACGGAATCCTAATTTTAATTTTTTCTCAAAATTGTCCAAAAAATCGTCATTCTTTTTAGTTTCAATAGATACATACCTGCCTTACCTGTACTCTGGTGCGCGATCCGCGTGCTCGAGTCCCGTTTGGTGGTTCAAATTCTTGGTTTTTACATAATTTTTGGTCGAAAAACACGTTTTTTGCCTGAAATTCAAAATTTTTGTTCAGCATAATTTTCAGCAACTGCACAGATCGCTGGCCCGCGCGGAGACGCGTCTTTTGACACCTCGCACGTGCGCCTAGCGAATATAGAAACTCAAAAAACTTTGTATTCAATAATTTCATATACCTACCGAATCCACCTTAGCCGTTCAGTAAATACATAAAATCGTTATAACTTTGCATCCAGGTGACGCATTTTGAAGCTGTTTTCAGCTAATTTGATCTTCAATAGGCTCCGTACTACTTTTTGACTAGTTAAAATTGACGAAAACGCGAAAAATTTTTTCCGCCCATCGACTTAGAAAAATTCTCAATATTTTTCTTTACGGAATCCTAATTTTAATTTTTTCTCAAAATTGTCCAAAAAATCGTCATTCTTTTTAGTTTCAATAGATACATACCTGCCTTACCTGTACTCTGGTGCGCGATCCGCGTGCTCGAGTCCCGTTTGGTGGTTCAAATTCTTGGTTTTTACATAATTTTTGGTCGAAAAACACGTTTTTTGCCTGAAATTCAAAATTTTTGTTCAGCATAATTTTCAGCAACTGCACAGATCGCTGGCCCGCGCGGAGACGCGTCTTTTGACACCTCGCACGTGCGCCTAGCGAATATAGAAACTCAAAAAACTTTGTATTCAATAATTTCATATACCTACCGAATCCACCTTAGCCGTTCAGTAAATACATAAAATCGTTATAACTTTGCATCCAGGTGACGCATTTTGAAGCTGTTTTCAGCTAATTTGATCTTCAATAGGCTCCGTACTACTTTTTGACTAGTTAAAATTGACGAAAACGCGAAAAATTTTTTCCGCCCATCGACTTAGAAAAATTCTCAATATTTTTCTTTACGGAATCCTAATTTTAATTTTTTCTCAAAATTGTCCAAAAAATCGTCATTCTTTTTAGTTTCAATAGATACATACCTGCCTTACCTGTACTCTGGTGCGCGATCCGCGTGCTCGAGTCCCGTTTGGTGGTTCAAATTCTTGGTTTTTACATAATTTTTGGTCGAAAAACACGTTTTTTGCCTGAAATTCAAAATTTTTGTTCAGCATAATTTTCAGCAACTGCACAGATCGCTGGCCCGCGCGGAGACGCGTCTTTTGACACCTCGCACGTGCGCCTAGCGAATATAGAAACTCAAAAAACTTTGTATTCAATAATTTCATATACCTACCGAATCCACCTTAGCCGTTCAGTAAATACATAAAATCGTTATAACTTTGCATCCAGGTGACGCATTTTGAAGCTGTTTTCAGCTAATTTGATCTTCAATAGGCTCCGTACTACTTTTTGACTAGTTAAAATTGACGAAAACGCGAAAAATTTTTTCCGCCCATCGACTTAGAAAAATTCTCAATATTTTTCTTTACGGAATCCTAATTTTAATTTTTTCTCAAAATTGTCCAAAAAATCGTCATTCTTTTTAGTTTCAATAGATACATACCTGCCTTACCTGTACTCTGGTGCGCGATCCGCGTGCTCGAGTCCCGTTTGGTGGTTCAAATTCTTGGTTTTTACATAATTTTTGGTCGAAAAACACGTTTTTTGCCTGAAATTCAAAATTTTTGTTCAGCATAATTTTCAGCAACTGCACAGATCGCTGGCCCGCGCGGAGACGCGTCTTTTGACACCTCGCACGTGCGCCTAGCGAATATAGAAACTCAAAAAACTTTGTATTCAATAATTTCATATACCTACCGAATCCACCTTAGCCGTTCAGTAAATACATAAAATCGTTATAACTTTGCATCCAGGTGACGCATTTTGAAGCTGTTTTCAGCTAATTTGATCTTCAATAGGCTCCGTACTACTTTTTGACTAGTTAAAATTGACGAAAACGCGAAAAATTTTTTCCGCCCATCGACTTAGAAAAATTCTCAATATTTTTCTTTACGGAATCCTAATTTTAATTTTTTCTCAAAATTGTCCAAAAAATCGTCATTCTTTTTAGTTTCAATAGATACATACCTGCCTTACCTGTACTCTGGTGCGCGATCCGCGTGCTCGAGTCCCGTTTGGTGGTTCAAATTCTTGGTTTTTACATAATTTTTGGTCGAAAAACACGTTTTTTGCCTGAAATTCAAAATTTTTGTTCAGCATAATTTTCAGCAACTGCACAGATCGCTGGCCCGCGCGGAGACGCGTCTTTTGACACCTCGCACGTGCGCCTAGCGAATATAGAAACTCAAAAAACTTTGTATTCAATAATTTCATATACCTACCGAATCCACCTTAGCCGTTCAGTAAATACATAAAATCGTTATAACTTTGCATCCAGGTGACGCATTTTGAAGCTGTTTTCAGCTAATTTGATCTTCAATAGGCTCCGTACTACTTTTTGACTAGTTAAAATTGACGAAAACGCGAAAAATTTTTTCCGCCCATCGACTTAGAAAAATTCTCAATATTTTTCTTTACGGAATCCTAATTTTAATTTTTTCTCAAAATTGTCCAAAAAATCGTCATTCTTTTTAGTTTCAATAGATACATACCTGCCTTACCTGTACTCTGGTGCGCGATCCGCGTGCTCGAGTCCCGTTTGGTGGTTCAAATTCTTGGTTTTTACATAATTTTTGGTCGAAAAACACGTTTTTTGCCTGAAATTCAAAATTTTTGTTCAGCATAATTTTCAGCAACTGCACAGATCGCTGGCCCGCGCGGAGACGCGTCTTTTGACACCTCGCACGTGCGCCTAGCGAATATAGAAACTCAAAAAACTTTGTATTCAATAATTTCATATACCTACCGAATCCACCTTAGCCGTTCAGTAAATACATAAAATCGTTATAACTTTGCATCCAGGTGACGCATTTTGAAGCTGTTTTCAGCTAATTTGATCTTCAATAGGCTCCGTACTACTTTTTGACTAGTTAAAATTGACGAAAACGCGAAAAATTTTTTCCGCCCATCGACTTAGAAAAATTCTCAATATTTTTCTTTACGGAATCCTAATTTTAATTTTTTCTCAAAATTGTCCAAAAAATCGTCATTCTTTTTAGTTTCAATAGATACATACCTGCCTTACCTGTACTCTGGTGCGCGATCCGCGTGCTCGAGTCCCGTTTGGTGGTTCAAATTCTTGGTTTTTACATAATTTTTGGTCGAAAAACACGTTTTTTGCCTGAAATTCAAAATTTTTGTTCAGCATAATTTTCAGCAACTGCACAGATCGCTGGCCCGCGCGGAGACGCGTCTTTTGACACCTCGCACGTGCGCCTAGCGAATATAGAAACTCAAAAAACTTTGTATTCAATAATTTCATATACCTACCGAATCCACCTTAGCCGTTCAGTAAATACATAAAATCGTTATAACTTTGCATCCAGGTGACGCATTTTGAAGCTGTTTTCAGCTAATTTGATCTTCAATAGGCTCCGTACTACTTTTTGACTAGTTAAAATTGACGAAAACGCGAAAAATTTTTTCCGCCCATCGACTTAGAAAAATTCTCAATATTTTTCTTTACGGAATCCTAATTTTAATTTTTTCTCAAAATTGTCCAAAAAATCGTCATTCTTTTTAGTTTCAATAGATACATACCTGCCTTACCTGTACTCTGGTGCGCGATCCGCGTGCTCGAGTCCCGTTTGGTGGTTCAAATTCTTGGTTTTTACATAATTTTTGGTCGAAAAACACGTTTTTTGCCTGAAATTCAAAATTTTTGTTCAGCATAATTTTCAGCAACTGCACAGATCGCTGGCCCGCGCGGAGACGCGTCTTTTGACACCTCGCACGTGCGCCTAGCGAATATAGAAACTCAAAAAACTTTGTATTCAATAATTTCATATACCTACCGAATCCACCTTAGCCGTTCAGTAAATACATAAAATCGTTATAACTTTGCATCCAGGTGACGCATTTTGAAGCTGTTTTCAGCTAATTTGATCTTCAATAGGCTCCGTACTACTTTTTGACTAGTTAAAATTGACGAAAACGCGAAAAATTTTTTCCGCCCATCGACTTAGAAAAATTCTCAATATTTTTCTTTACGGAATCCTAATTTTAATTTTTTCTCAAAATTGTCCAAAAAATCGTCATTCTTTTTAGTTTCAATAGATACATACCTGCCTTACCTGTACTCTGGTGCGCGATCCGCGTGCTCGAGTCCCGTTTGGTGGTTCAAATTCTTGGTTTTTACATAATTTTTGGTCGAAAAACACGTTTTTTGCCTGAAATTCAAAATTTTTGTTCAGCATAATTTTCAGCAACTGCACAGATCGCTGGCCCGCGCGGAGACGCGTCTTTTGACACCTCGCACGTGCGCCTAGCGAATATAGAAACTCAAAAAACTTTGTATTCAATAATTTCATATACCTACCGAATCCACCTTAGCCGTTCAGTAAATACATAAAATCGTTATAACTTTGCATCCAGGTGACGCATTTTGAAGCTGTTTTCAGCTAATTTGATCTTCAATAGGCTCCGTACTACTTTTTGACTAGTTAAAATTGACGAAAACGCGAAAAATTTTTTCCGCCCATCGACTTAGAAAAATTCTCAATATTTTTCTTTACGGAATCCTAATTTTAATTTTTTCTCAAAATTGTCCAAAAAATCGTCATTCTTTTTAGTTTCAATAGATACATACCTGCCTTACCTGTACTCTGGTGCGCGATCCGCGTGCTCGAGTCCCGTTTGGTGGTTCAAATTCTTGGTTTTTACATAATTTTTGGTCGAAAAACACGTTTTTTGCCTGAAATTCAAAATTTTTGTTCAGCATAATTTTCAGCAACTGCACAGATCGCTGGCCCGCGCGGAGACGCGTCTTTTGACACCTCGCACGTGCGCCTAGCGAATATAGAAACTCAAAAAATTGCCCGCCCGCCCACCCTTTTGCTACTAGGCAGGTAACCTTACGATCTAGGCGAAAAATTCGACATACCTTTGAAGCTCCGTTTACCAAATATAGACATAAAGTCAGGCCTAAAACAAAGTCTTTTAAACGTATTTGGGCATTTTTGGTTAAAATTACCTATTTTCACTTATATTGACCTTACGGTCGTGCGACCGTAGGATTAGTTTATTTTATTATAATTTCTAGGATACTCTCTGTGTTGTCCCCCCTTTACAGGGATCCAGAGGTATCAGCAGTGTCCTCTGTAATAAATGAATACCACCTTCACCTCTACTGGAAACATGATCCGCACACCAGCAAAGAATAACGCGAGCTCACCGGCCTCTGGAGGCTCGCCGCGCGTAACCGAGAAGGCTGAACCCTCGCTTCCTAGTGTGAGGCGCAGTGTCGGGGAATGGGAGGCCGGGAAAGCTCAGCCTCAGGCCAAGTCTCCGGCTAACACAAAGCGGGAAGACACACCACCAGTTCCATGCACTTCGGAGATGCGACGAGTGCCCGCGGACTTGGCGAAACTGCCAAAGAGGTCGGAATCTGGCTACCCCAACCTCACAGCGGAGGCGAGAGCTTGCCTAAATAAAGCTAAGCTTCATTTGGGCAACTCTCGCAACCTTAAAACCGAGATTAAGACGGAGGTAGTCAGTGCGATAAATAGGCTCTTTGAGCTAGTAAAAGAGGCGGAACGAGGCAGAGTCCCTGTCGCGCCTGCACCTGCGGTCATACCAGCGGCCACACCGACAGCAGAACCGTTGGGGCAGACGACGGGTGTACCGACAGAGCTCATGAGGAACCTTGTGGCAGGACTCGAAGAGCATAGACGGGCGTTGGAGGAATGCCAACAACATACCCGGGCTCTGTCGGAGCAACTTAAGCAGGCCCCCCGTTACGTCGCGGGCCAGGGTCCGACTTTCGCCGAAATGGCCGCCACCCCGAAGCAGCATATCCAAGAGCCTCTTCACTCGGTGGTCGTATCATCTACCAATGATCAGGACACCGGTGAAGAGGTTATTGAGAAGCTCAGGACGGCGGTCGATGCCAGGAATGAGGGCACTAGGGTGGAACGACTACGCAGGGCGAGGGACCAGAGGGTGGTGGTTGGTTTTAAAACCAGGGAAGAGCTGACCAGGGTGACTGAGCGTATAAAGAAGACGGGCAATCTAGTGGTGGAGGAGGTTAAAAACAAGGATCCACTTATAATCATCATGGACGTCCTCTCCTGCCACTCGGATGTGGAGGTTACACAAGCTCTGCAGCGGCAAAACACCCACCTGATCGGGGACATACCTGCGGAGGACTTGAGGCTGGGGGTAAAGTACCGTCGTAGGACGAGGAACCCCCACATGTGCCACATCATCCTGCAGGTGTCTCCGGCGGTATGGCAGAGGCTGACTTCGGCGGGTCGCGTGCACATTGACCTGCAGCGGGTGAGGGTGCGGGATCAGTCCCCACTGGTGCAATGCACCCGCTGTTTACGCTTTGGCCACAGCCGAAAACTGTGCACGCAGCCCGCTGACCTCTGCATCCACTGTGGTGAACCCCACATGCGTGCGGATTGCCCGTCACGGCTCGCAGCTGAGCCCCCGAAATGCCATAACTGCCTTCTGGCCAAAGTGGCTAAGTCCGATCACAGCGCCTTCGATAGTGCGTGCCCGATACGCGTAAAGTGGGATGCGTTGGCGCGCCTGTCGGTGGCGTACTGCTAAGGTTCAGCCAGCCTTTTTCGGAACCACGAGCTCGGGCAGGGAGACCCGAACATACCCTGACGCCCGCACAGGCTACAGTGTGATCCAAGCGAATCTGCAGAGGAAAAATCTTGCAACCCAAGAGCTCATGTTGGTTGCTAGCGAGCGGAAAGTTGCATTTGCACTGCTCCAGGAGCCATATGTGGGTGGGTTCAAAAGGATGCGAGACTATCGGGGCGCGAGAGTCTACCAGTGCGCGGAACAAGGAAGTGGAACTGTGAAGGCGGCAATAGTCGTTTTCGATCAAGACCTGGACGTAGCACAGTGTCCAAAACTCACCACCAATAACATCACGGTGGTGAGGATCCGAACCAGCGCCTGGGAAATCGCAGTGGTCTCCTTCTATTTTGAACCGGACCAGCCCATACAACCATACCTGGAACAGCTTCTGCGGATTCGTGAGGAAATGGGATCAATAAAGATCATAATGGGAGGCGACGCAAATGCGAAGAACACCTGGTGGGGTAGTTTGGTTGTGGATTGCAGGGGTGAGGAATTGTCCGGGACTCTGTATGAGATGGGTTTGCAGGTGCTCAATGTCGGAAACACGCCAACTTTCGACACCATCAGGGGTGGAAGGGCTTACGCCAGTTTTGTTGACGTAACAGCGTGTTCAATTGATATGCTGGACCTGGTGGATGACTGGAGAGTTGAGGAAGGCATCACGAGCTCGGACCACAACGGTATTGTATTCAAAATTAATCTTCAAAAAGCAAAAGGACTCAACATTAAAAGAACAACAAGAATTTATAACACAAGAAAAGCAAATTGGAGCCAATTTCATGAGAAATTGGCCCAATTAAAAGCAGATTTAAACTTAAACCCTATAGAAATTAGTAAAATTAATAATAAAACAGATTTAGAAAATAGAATAAATAATTATATAAAAGTCATTACAGAAACATGTGAAGAAACTTTGCCTAAAATTAAAAATAAGGACATACTTACAATACCGTGGTGGTCCAATGAGCTTGCTGATATGCTGAAAGAGGTCAACACCAGGAGACGCCGCATTCGATGCGCTGCACCAGTCCGGAGGGCGAGAGTCGTCGAGGAGTACCTGCAAGCAAAAGAAGAATATGAATTCCAAGCCAAAAAGGCACAGATTGTCAGTTGGAAGGAGTTTTGTGAAAAACAGAATAAGGAAGGAGTGTGGGAAGGCATCTACAGGATTATAGGACGGACCGCAAAAAGACACGATGATTTGCCGTTGGTGAAGGATGGGGTGCCACTCGATGGCAAGGATTCGGCTTCGCTGCTGGCAGAGACCTTCTACCCCGAGGACCTAGAAGAGGATGATAACGATGACCACCGTCGGACGCGTGAAGCGGCCAGTTGCGTAAACGACTGGGTGCATGATGAATACCATGACCCGCCGTTTACGCATCAGGAGCTAAAAACCACGGTGGAAAGCTTCAACCCTAGGAAAGCACCCGGGGCGGATGGTCTCACATCCGATATCTGTGCCCAGGTCATATCCCGGGATCCGGGAACGTTTCTTGCACTGGCCAATAAGTGCCTCGAGCAGGGCCACTTCCCCGGAGCCTGGAAAGTGGCCACAGTGGTGATTCTCCGGAAGCCGGGAAAGGACTGTTACACAACCCCTAAATCCTACAGACCGATCGGCCTCCTACCAGTCCTGGGCAAAATGCTCGAGAAAATGTTGGTAGCAAGGCTGAAGTGGCATCTGATCCCGCGGTTGAGTACTCGTCAGTTTGGCTTCATGCCCCAGAAGAGCACCGAGGACTCCCTCTACACCATGATACAACATATCAAATCAAAGCTGAACCAAAAGAAGCTGATCACTGTTGTGTCACTTGATATAGAGGGAGCCTTTGACAGCGCATGGTGGCCGGCAATTAGGACCAGACTGGCTGAGGAAAAGTGCCCAGTGAATCTCAGACGGATGCTGGACAGCTACCTGGCTGGTAGGAGTGTTAGAGTGAGGTATGCCGGAGCTGAGTGCCAAAAGACCACAAGTAAGGGGTGCGTACAGGGGTCGATAGGCGGCCCGATCCTATGGAACCTGTTGTTGGATCCTTTGCTGAAGGGGCTGGAGGAGCGAGGAGATCACTGCCAGGCTTTCGCCGACGATGTGGTCATGATCTTTGACGGTGACACAGCATTGGAGGTTCAAAGACAGGCCAATGCCGCCCTCGAATATGTTCGGAGGTGGGGCATCCGCAACAAGCTGAAGTTTGCACCACATAAAACCTGTGCAATGGTAGTAACCAGGAAGCTGAAGTACGATGTCCCACTTCTGAGCATGGGCGGGGTCGACATTGGCATGTCTAAAGAAATAAAAATACTGGGGCTCACAATCGACCACCAGCTCACTTTCAACACCCATGTTGCTAAGGTGTGTAGAAAGGCTGCGGATATTTACAAGCAGCTAACTAGAGCGGCCAAGGTGAGCTGGGGTCTGCACCCGGAGGTCATACGGAGCATTTACACGGCAGCGGTGGAGCCGGTGATACTATACGCGGCGAGCGCTTGGGCGCCGGCCGCTAAAAAGATCGGAGTGCAGAAAAGCCTCAACGCGGTCCAACGAGGATTTGCCCAGAAGCTGTGCAGAGCCTACCGCACAGTCTCCCTAAACTCGGCACTGGTTCTGGCTGGGATACTCCCGCTCGACCTCCGAATCCGGGAAGCGGCTGCGCTCTACGAAGCCAAGAGGGGAGTGCCCCAGCCTGCACTAGGAGACAGGGAGGTGGAACGGATGGCCCCAGCGATAGAGGCCCCGCACCCCGCGGAGCAAATAAGTCTGGAGTTTGGAAGCCTGATAGACGAGGAACAATATAATACCCACGGCGATTACGCCGTGAGGATCTTCACCGACGGCAGCAAGATTGAGGGCAGGGTCGGAGCGGCGCTATCCTTATGGAATAGCGCCTCCGAAATAAAGGCCCTCAAACTCGCCTTGCCGTCCTACTGCACCGTCTATCAGGCTGAACTCCTGGCCATAAAAAGAGCGGCAGAGGAGGCGCTCAAGCGCAGCGAAGCTACGTTCGGCATCTTCAGCGACTCTATGGCGGCTCTTCAGTCAGTGACCAATGTTGGTTCCTCCCACCCTCTGGCCGTGGAAACTAGAGACACCATACGACGCTGTAAACTCCAGAACAAGAGTGTCTCCTTGTTCTGGATCAAGGCCCACGCAGGGTTGGAGGGAAACGAGAGAGCTGACCAACTCGCGAAGGAAGCCGCCCTAGGGTTGAGGAAGAGGCCGGACTACGATCTGTGTCCCGTATCATTCGTCAAGCGAAGAATCCGGTCGGAAACGCTTGACGAATGGAACGGGAGATATAAGTCGGGTGACACGGCCTCGGGCACAAAGCTGTTCTTTCCGGACGCGGTGGTGGCGTACGGTGTGGTACGCAAGATGGCTCCAACGAGCATAACCACGCAAATACTGACGGGGCACGGTGGGTTCTCTGCATACCTGAAACGCTTCAGATGTAAAGAGAATCCATCGTGCGCCTGTGAGCCTGGTGTGGAGGAAACCGTGCTGCACATACTGCTGGAGTGCCCGATTACGGCAAGGATGCGGTACGATACGGAGCAGCAACTCGCCGTGGCATTGGTTGCCCAAAATCTACCAAATTTGTTAGAGGGAAAAGACAGAAAGGTGTTTTTAAATTATTGTTTAGAAATAGCATTGCTAGTAATTAATAGGAATAAGTTAGCTTAAGAAAAATATGATACTAATTATATAATAAGTATATAGATGATGTATCATAAAAATAAATAAGTAATAATAATAATAATAAAAAAAAAAAAAAAAAAAAAAAAAAAAAAAAGTAGGTATATAATATTGTATAAATAGCATAGAAAGTGGGCATTTTAAGATAGTTTAAGTAGGATAACGGGTGTGATCGAGTTGAAGTTTTTCTTTGGGTTGGTGTTTTTGTTATTTTTTGTGGTCAAGCCACAGTAATTATTATTATATCTCTGTGTTGTGTTTAGTTCTTAAAGTTAGATAACATTTTGTGTTTTTGTAAATAAATAAACATATACTTCAAATAATAAGGTCTCTGATCATGTCAGAGGGACACTGAGCAAGGGCAGGAGTGTGGTTTTAGCCGGTAAGAGTCCGGCACTGCCCAGACTGTCTCATAAGTGAGGCAGTCTGGGCGTCCATGAGGATTTCCCACTCCTGCCAAAACAAAAAAAAAAAAAAAAAAAAAAAAAAAAAAAAAAACCTAACCTAACCTAACCTAACCTAACCTAACCTAACCTAACCTAACCTAACCTAACCTAACCTAACCTAACCTAACCTAACCTAACCTAACCTAACCTAACCTAACCGGTTATAACTTTGCATCCAGGTGACGCATTTTGAAGCTGTTTTCAGCTAATTTGATCTTTAATAGGCTCCGTACTACTTTTTGACTAGTTAAAATTGACGAAAACGCGAAAAACTTTTTCCGCCCATCGACTTAGAAAAATTCTCAATATTTTTCTTTACGGAATCCTAATTTTAATTTTTTCTCAAAATTGTCCAAAAAATCGTCATTCTTTTTAGTTTCAATAGATACATACCTGCCTTACCTGTACTCTGGTGCGCGATCCGCGTGCTCGAGTCCCGTTTGGTGGTTCAAATTCTAGGTTTTTACTTAATTTTCGGTCGAAAAACGCGTTTTTTGCCTGAAATTCAAAATTTTTGTTCAGCATAATTTTCAGCAACTGCACAGATCGCTGGCCCGCGCGGAGACGCGTCTTTTGACACCTCGCACGTGCGCCTAGCGAATATAGAAACTCAAAAAACTTTGTATTCAATAATTTCATATACCTACCGAATCCACCTTAGCCGTTCAGTAAATACATAAAATCGTTATAACTTTGCATCCAGGTGACGCATTTTGAAGCTGTTTTCAGCTAATTTGATCTTTAATAGGCTCCGTACTACTTTTTGACTAGTTAAAATTGACGAAAACGCGAAAAACTTTTTCCGCCCATCGACTTAGAAAAATTCTCAATATTTTTCTTTACGGAATCCTAATTTTAATTTTTTCTCAAAATTGTCCAAAAAATCGTCATTCTTTTTAGTTTCAATAGATACATACCTGCCTTACCTGTACTCTGGTGCGCGATCCGCGTGCTCGAGTCCCGTTTGGTGGTTCAAATTCTAGGTTTTTACTTAATTTTCGGTCGAAAAACGCGTTTTTTGCCTGAAATTCAAAATTTTTGTTCAGCATAATTTTCAGCAACTGCACAGATCGCTGGCCCGCGCGGAGACGCGTCTTTTGACACCTCGCACGTGCGCCTAGCGAATATAGAAACTCAAAAAACTTTGTATTCAATAATTTCATATACCTACCGAATCCACCTTAGCCGTTCAGTAAATACATAAAATCGTTATAACTTTGCATCCAGGTGACGCATTTTGAAGCTGTTTTCAGCTAATTTGATCTTTAATAGGCTCCGTACTACTTTTTGACTAGTTAAAATTGACGAAAACGCGAAAAACTTTTTCCGCCCATCGACTTAGAAAAATTCTCAATATTTTTCTTTACGGAATCCTAATTTTAATTTTTTCTCAAAATTGTCCAAAAAATCGTCATTCTTTTTAGTTTCAATAGATACATACCTGCCTTACCTGTACTCTGGTGCGCGATCCGCGTGCTCGAGTCCCGTTTGGTGGTTCAAATTCTAGGTTTTTACTTAATTTTCGGTCGAAAAACGCGTTTTTTGCCTGAAATTCAAAATTTTTGTTCAGCATAATTTTCAGCAACTGCACAGATCGCTGGCCCGCGCGGAGACGCGTCTTTTGACACCTCGCACGTGCGCCTAGCGAATATAGAAACTCAAAAAACTTTGTATTCAATAATTTCATATACCTACCGAATCCACCTTAGCCGTTCAGTAAATACATAAAATCGTTATAACTTTGCATCCAGGTGACGCATTTTGAAGCTGTTTTCAGCTAATTTGATCTTTAATAGGCTCCGTACTACTTTTTGACTAGTTAAAATTGACGAAAACGCGAAAAACTTTTTCCGCCCATCGACTTAGAAAAATTCTCAATATTTTTCTTTACGGAATCCTAATTTTAATTTTTTCTCAAAATTGTCCAAAAAATCGTCATTCTTTTTAGTTTCAATAGATACATACCTGCCTTACCTGTACTCTGGTGCGCGATCCGCGTGCTCGAGTCCCGTTTGGTGGTTCAAATTCTAGGTTTTTACTTAATTTTCGGTCGAAAAACGCGTTTTTTGCCTGAAATTCAAAATTTTTGTTCAGCATAATTTTCAGCAACTGCACAGATCGCTGGCCCGCGCGGAGACGCGTCTTTTGACACCTCGCACGTGCGCCTAGCGAATATAGAAACTCAAAAAATTGCCCGCCCGCCCACCCTTTTGTTACTAGATAAGTAAACTTTTCATTTTGGCAAGAAAGTTATTTTGGGTTTTTAGCTCTTCCAGCTACATCAGTACCTCTAGGTGATAGAAGTAGGGGAATTGACGGTTTTCAAGGACATACTAGCGTCTCCTGAAGGCATTAAAAGACAGTAAATATTACTTATTATATTTGACCCTACTGAGTCCTTGCAATTAGGCTCGTATCGCATCTTAGTTTATTTATTCTTGGCTGATCCCCCCTTTACAGGGATTCAGTAACAGACACGAGTGTCCCCTGACAGTAGTCGTTCTATAATCCACATTCGCTCCCGAGTTTGTGATCTTCCATGATGTTTGGAATGAGGACACCTGTAAATAAGAAAGTCTCAGAGGAAGGTTCGGACACGGAGGGACCACGACTGGTTCGAGCTGGTCCATCGGTGAGACTTGATTTTGGGGAGTGCGAGGCTGACAAACCAAAATCTGGACCGGTTTTCAAAACACCAATGCCCCCGAAGAAGACTCCACTGTCTACTTCCCCTAAAGTCAAGCCTAAAAGAACTCTCGCACAGCAGAATAAATCTGAGGGCTCGGACCAGCCGGAGGGGACTGACGCGGGCTCACCTCTGGAGACGCAACCCGTGAGGTACCAAAACAGAACCACGGAAGCAAAGGCGTGTCTCCAAAAGGCGAAAATGCAACTTTTAAGCTCCAGAAATCTTAAAAAAGAAATCAAGGATGAGATCACGAAAGCGGTCGAGAGACTTTACCAGTTGGTAAAAGAGGCAGAATCACAAAAAGAGAAAGGAACCGATAAAGGAGAAAAAGCTGAAACGCGAATGGAGCCTAAGCCGACCACAGATGAACCGACGGAGCTGATGAGGAGCCTTGTGGAAGGCCTCAAGGAGCACAAGCAGGCGTTGCAGGAGTGCCAATACCATACCCAGACTCTGTCGGAGCATCTTCAGCAGGCCCCTCGCTACGTCGCAGGTCAGGGTCCAACCTTCGCGGAAATGGCCGCTGGCCCGAAGCAGCAAATCCAAGAGCCTCTTCACTCGGTGCTCGTATCATCTGTCAATGATCAGGACACCAGTGAAGAGGTTATTGAGAAGCTCAGGAGGGCGGTCGATGCCAGGAATGAGGGCACGAGAGTGGAAAGGCTGCGCAAGGTTAGGGACCAAAAGGTAGTGGTCGGCTTCAGGACTACAGAGGAGCTCACAAGAGTTGCCGACAAAATCAGGAAAGCGGGAAATCTGGTGGTAGAAGAGGTAAAAAACAAAGATCCGCTAATTATTATCAAGGACGTCCTCTCCTGCCACTCAGATGTGGAGGTTATCGAAGCCCTGAAAAAGCAAAATACCCACCTGATCGGTGACATACCTGCAGGGGATGTGAGGTTGGTGGTGAAGTACCGTCGTAGAACGAGGAACCCCCATATGGGCCACGTCATCCTGCAGGTGTCCCCTACTGTATGGCAGAGGCTGACTGTGGCGGGTAGAGTGCACATTGACCTACAGCGAGTGCGAGTACAGGACCAGTCACCACTGGTGCAGTGCACTCGCTGTCTGTGCTTTGGTCACAGCCGTAAACTGTGCACGCGGCCCGCCGACCTCTGCATCCACTGCGGTGATCCCCACTTGCGGGCGGACTGCCCTTCACGGCTGGCGGCGGAAGCGCCTAAGTGTCACAACTGCCTATCTGCCAAAATGGACAGGACTGACCACAACGCCTTCGACAAGGAGTGCCCGATACGCCTCAAATGGGACGCGTTGGCGCGCCTATCGGTGGCGTATTGCTAAAGTGGAGCCGGCCTTTCCTAGACGTGGGACCCGAACAGACCGAACAGACCACAACGGTATTGCTTACGAAATTAACGTTCAAAAACCTAAAATACCATTCAGTTTCAAAACCCCAAGATTTTACAATACAAAACAAACGAATTGGAGTCAATTTCATGAGAAATTGGCCCAATTAAAATTAGAAATCAAATTAAACTCATTAGAACTTGACTTCACTTACCATAAAATAGATTTAGTAAATATTATATACGATAAAATTAATACAAATACTAAAGATAAAATTCGCAATAAACATACCTTACCGTTGTGGTCCAACGAGCTCTTTGACGAGAAGAAGGGGGTCAACACCATGAAAAGTCAGACAAAACAGGCCAAAATTCTAATTAAAATAGCAGACAAATACAGAAAATTGAGTTTAAAATTAGTAGCTAAAATTCATAGGATAGATGATAAATTTAAACAATTAGGATAAGAAATTATGTCTATATGATATATTGTATATATATTATGATAGCCATATTATAAATATAGTATAGAAATAAATATAATATTTTATAGGTATTAGCATTGGTAGACTCAAAAAATAAAAAGGAAAAATACAAAAACAAACATATAGAAATAAGTTGTTAGATAAACGTAAGATATAAGCTTGTTAGGAAACCCGTTAGAAAATAAAATACATTAGATTTAAGTTTTGAAATATTACATGAAGTAAGGCAACTGCTTCCAGGAACTCCTTAATTCCTGCAACAGGACTGATGACAAAAATACAATGAAAAGAGACACTTTAATGAGAACACTGCCAAACAAGGTCTCTGATCATGTCAGAGGGACACTGAGCAAGGGCAGGAGTGTGGTTTTAGCCGGTAAGAGTCCGGCACTGCCCAGACTGTCTCATAAGTGAGGCAGTCTGGGCGTCCATGAGGATTTCCCACTCCTGCCAAAAAAAAAAAAAAAAAAAAAAAAAAAAAAAAAAAAAAACCTAACCTAACCTAACCTAACCTAACCTAACCTAACCTAACCTAACCTAACCCGTAACCGATAACACATCGCACCATCAACATCAGCTCCGCGTAAAAAATTCACTAAAAATATACGCGTTGAGTTACAGTCGTGAAAAAGTTATCAGTGGAATTTCGTGGCGTCAATTCACCAGGATCAGTGTGGGCAAGTGTCTGCGTCAGCGGGTTGCGGAGCAGGAACTCCAGAACTTCAGCGGGGAATTCTAAGGTCAAGGTCAGTGGAGTCGTCTCACAAACAATAATCCTGAGAGTCGCGGCAGAGGCCTGTCAAATAACATCAAGATCAGGAAAATCGGATCAGCGGTTTGGGAGTTATTAAGGTACGAAAATCGCCAAAACACGTGGTTTTTGAGCGGAAAATAACCCCACTTTGGACCCACGTGTTTTTTACAACACGAGGCGTGACGTATAGCCAGTCATCCCAGCCGCTACTGAAGACTCCGAAGTCGGCCGAGGAATCTGCCTGCAGACCAGCGACCAGCCTGACGACTCCACGGCCCATCACCAGGTAAGCCCCGAGGGAACTCCTCAACCCTTTGTCCCACCCCCCCCGAGTTTAGGCTCATTCGACTCGGGTTCTCAGGACCTTGCCTAAGCCATCAAGGGTCTCCTCACCCCTCACCCCCCCTTTTTCATTACCCCCCTCATATCAAACCCCCCCCCCCCTCACATATTACCCCTCGAACCTTACCCCCCTCTGAGACCTGAGTAAGGGTCCACTCCGTACCTCTTGGACCCCCTCGACCCCCTCAACAGACCCCCTTCCTTGACCCCCCCCCAATAGTCTTCCCACGAACCCCCCCCCCCCAACCCCCCTCCTTCACCCCCCCTCAATAGTCTCCCCACGAAACCTTCCCCCCCCTCCCCCTTCCCCTCGGGGCTACCTCACCCCCCCGCGGCCTAACTTCGTTCCTGTTGGAGCTAGACAGCCGAGTTTGGGCTCATTTGAAAGGGCGCAAAACGCTCTATAAATTGGCCCCAACAGAATCCTCAAATTCGGCAGCCCACACGCCCAATCATCCAGCGACGCCCAGAATTCCACTGAGGACCACCACCAGCGCGCACGAAGGGCTCACAACATCGAGCCCCTTCAGTTGTCGGACTCCTCATCGGACAGCAGACGCAGACCATCAGCGAAACATCGTGAGTCCATCTGAAATAATATAAAAAAAAAAAAATATATATATATATATATAACATCACACAACACACGCATTACAACATCACAATAGAATTAAGTCTCTAGTCTAGTTATACTATAATATATAACCTAATATAAACATGTCCTCACAATCTTCAACGTCCACAACCTCCCGCAAGATGACCACGGAGGCAGCAAAAGCCCCCTCCCGAACACTCAGGGAGAAGGTGCTGAAGAACTCGGCGAAGTCCGTGGTCTCAGAAAAGTCGGCGCGTCCACCGCAAAAGCCACAGGCGTCAAAGGCGGCGTCGGAGCCGGACGTCACGGGCAGGACACCACCACTGCCATCAGTGGCCGGGACGCCCCAGTTGGAAGACCGCACTAGGATCGCCGAGGTCGTCATTGACTGGGAGCAGTGTGGCATATCCCCCCCCCGCCAGATCATCTCGGATGAGGAAAGCTCGGTGGCCTCCACAGAGAGCCAGGCCGATCGCCCCGTGAGCGGACGACCGAGCCTCCTCTATCGAACGCCGAGAAGGGGCACAGGGGTGGAGATGGACTTAGCCACCAGGGAGGCCAACGATCTTCTCCAAAAGGGCAAGGATGCCTTAGAAGCCGCCGGCAACATGAAGCGCGAGTGCAAGGCCACGGCCCATGAGTGTCTGCAGGGCCTATACGAGACGGCCCTGTCATTGGCAGACTCGAGAGCGCGTCATAAGTATAACCTCGAGAAGGAGCGCTCTCGACACGCACAAGAACTTGTGCGTGTCGAGAGAGCTCACACTCGAGAGCTGATGACGATGAAGGTCGAGCTCTCGCTCATGCGGTCCGAAGTCTCGGACACTAAAAAAGAGGCGAAAGGGATCCGAGAATGGCTGGGTCACGAAACCCTTGAAGCCCTCAACGGCATCAAGGAGGTGAAGGAAGAGGTCTCCACTGCGAGTCTCCGGAACTTGAAGGAGCACGAGAAGACCAGGCTGGAAGGCGCAAGAGCCCCCGGGGAACCCAAGTGGGAGACAATGGGGGCCGGCCTTACACGACTGGAATCAAATGTCTCCAGCGTGTCAAACCAGCTGGACGTGCTCCGGAAAGCCCTAGAGAGGCTCAAAGAAGACCTCACCCGGCCATCGGACATTCAGTCGGACCCGTGTCTCAGAGAGACCGATCTGCTCACGACCGCCGGCTTCGAAAGGGAAATGGAGAAGCTGCATAAGCAAGTACAGGCCATCGCCAACAGGCCTGTTGCCTCCCCCCCACCACCAACACCACCAGTCAACATCACACACCACCTGAAACCCATCGCGGATAGGCTGGAGATAGTCTCGGCGGACCTCCGCGTACTGCGTGACAAGGAGCCCCCAATCCAGGCGCCTCCGGCGCTGAATCTGGAAGCGGAACTCGCAGTCGGGGAGGTCAAAAAGACCCTCGAGACTATCCAGAAGGGGGTAGCGGACCTGAGCAAAGCGGACAAAACGCTACAACAACAACAGGGCCCACTAACCTTTGCCCAGGTCGCCAGCAAACCGAAGCCCCCAAAACCACCCACTCAACCTAACCACACCCTGATCATCTCGTCGACGAACCCCCAGCACACCGGGGACAACGTGATCGAGAGGATCAGGACCGCCCTGGACCTCAAAACGAGCGGAGCCCGAGTCGACACGGTCCGGAAAGCGCGGAACCAGAAAGTGATTCTGAGGTGCGCCAGCAGGACAGACTTGAGGACAATCAAAGACCAAGTCCAGTCGAGTGCAGGGCTCAAGGTCCAGGAGCCGAAACCACAGAACCCCCTCGTCTGCATCAAGGGAGTGCTGTCCAGCTACAGCGACGGGGAGATCGTCGATCTCCTCAAGGCGCAGAATAAGCATATTCTGCAGAACGTTGCTGTAGATGGACAGACCATAAAGGTGCGCTATAGGAAGCGCGCGAGGAACCCCCACGAATGCCACCCTGTTCTGGAACTCTCCCCGGAGCTCTGGAAATGTTGCACGCAGGTGCAGAAGATACATGTGGGCATCAAGCGGTGCTCGATTGAGGACCAGTCCCCTCTGGTACAGTGCACGAAGTGCCTTGGATATGGGCATAACAAGTCCATATGCAAGGCCGAGAAGCAAGTCTGCAGTTTCTGCAGCGGAGCGCACAACGGAGGGGACTGCCTCACTCGAGCCGAGGGCAGATCACCCACGTGTGTCAACTGCAAGGCGGCACACAGGACGGGCAGCGACCTGGCACACACAGCGTTTAGCGCGGACTGCCAGGAACGCCAAAAATGGGATGGGATAGCGAGGTCGCGCGTTTCCTATTGCTAAGGGCGACCAAACACCACAATGTAGTCAACCAGTCACCCTTCAAAACACGTCCAGACCGACAGCAAGATTGGGGTTCATCCAAGTCAATCTTCAACGCTCCAAGCTGGCCACAGAAGAACTCCACATGGCGGCTCAGGCGAAGGGAGTTTCAGTAGCACTTGTTCAAGAGCCCTATGTAGGAAGAACAGGTGTGATGAAACAAAGCCCCGGCACACGAGTCATCCAGTGCAGCCTCAACCGCCAAAAACCAGTGAAAGCGGCGATTGTTGTTTTCGGGAACAGCCTGGAGGTCATCCACGACCCCCAGATTGTGACCGAGAACATCGCCGCCGTTTTGCTGAAGGTGGGTCGGCTCAGCTTTGGGGTACTGTCGGTCTATTTTGAGGGTGACCAAGACCTTGAACCATACCTATCCGCAACACACAACACCATTCACACACTACACACAAACAATATCCTGGTGGGAGGTGACGTAAACGCCTGGAGCCAGTGGTGGGGAAGTGTTTCCGAAAACCATCGCGGGGCGTCGTATAACTCATTTCTCAATGAGCGGGATCTCCACATCCTCAACACGGGACAAACTCCGACGTTCGAGACCTACAGAGGAGACAGGTGGTGCACAAGCATCGTTGATGTAACGGCATGCAGCCTGTCGCTGCTAGGCAAGGTCGAGGAGTGGCGTGTAGAAAGGAGTCTTACGACATCGGACCACAACGCAATAACCTTCTCGATGCGCTTAGAGAAGCCCTTGGAACCCCTAAGGCCTGTCTCGACGCGCATCTACAACACCAAGAAGGCAAAGTGGTCTGACTTCAGCACGCACTTCAAGACTAGTCTGGCGGACAGCGACATCACACCAGTCAGAGTCTCGGACGTCTCGAACCCAGAGGATCTGGAGAAAGTGGTCAACACCTACACACAAAACATCCACCGCTCATGCGAGGAAGCGATCCCAAAACTGGGTTCGCCGAAACACGACGCCAAGCCCCCATGGTGGAATCCTTCTCTGGAGCGTCTTAAAACAGACGCCCTGAGGAAGAAGAGAAGGATCCGGAATGCAGCCGCAAGTCGGAGACACTTCACCATCCAGGAATACGTGCTGGCTAAAAACACATACACCACAGCAGCAACGGAAGCAGCCACAGCAAACTGGAAGGAGTTCTGCTCGAAGCAGGACCGAGAGAGCATGTGGGACGGCATCTACAGGGTACTAAGGAAGACAGCCAGAAGACAGGACGACGCCCTCCTGAGAAACACCGCGGGCGAGACGCTCAGCCCAGAGCAGTCTGCGGATCTTCTGGCAAAAACCTTCTACCCTGACGACTCAACGGATGCCGAACAGCAATACCACACAAGCCTGAGGAGGCTCGCGGAGGAGAAAACACCACAAGGTCTGTCCGCTGACGATCCACCCTTCACGACCGCGGAGCTGGAAATGGTTCTCCAAAACCAAAATCCGAAGAAAGCCCCCGGTCCCGATGGATTAACAGCGGACATCTGCACAGCGGCAATAAACTGCGATAGGGAGGTGTTCTTAGCGATAGCCAACAAGTGCCTGTCGCTGTCACACTTCCCGAAGCAGTGGAAAGTCGCCCACGTGTGCATCCTCCGCAAGCCAGGAAAAGACGACTACACCAGCCCAAAGTCGTACAGGCCAATGGGCTTGCTCTCGGTCCTAGGAAAAATCGTCGAGAAGCTCCTAGTAGGTAGACTCCAGTGGCACTTCCTCCCTACACTGAACACGAACCAATACGGATTCATGCCGCAGCGCGGGACCGAAGACGCCCTCTATGCCCTAATGGGGCACCTACGAGCCGAAATCAAAGCCAAAAAGATCGTGCTTTTGATATCATTGGACATAGAGGGGGCCTTCGATAACGCGTGGTGGCCAGCACTCAAGAGACAGATGGTAGTCAAGAACTGTCCCAAAAACATCTACGCTCTCGTCACCTCATACCTGGAAGACCGGAACATCAGGGTCAACTACGCCAGAGCGACTAGCGAGAAGGGTACCACGAAAGGATGCGTCCAGGGCTCCATAGCCGGTCCGACGTTTTGGAACCTCATCCTAGACTCGCTCCTACACAAAATGGCTAGTAAGGGGGTATACTGCCAAGCCTTCGCAGATGACGTCGTCCTGGTTCTCTCGGACTTCGCGACCGGTCCCCTGCAGCAGTCAGCCAACAACGCGTTAGACATAGTATCGGAATGGGGCGTCCAGAATAAGCTACGTTTCGCCGCGCACAAGACCAATGCGATGGTGTTAACGAGGAAGCTAAAGTACGACGTTCCGGTACTCCGCATGTCGGGCGTGCGGCTGAGCCTGGTCGAAGAGGTCAAACTGTTAGGTCTCATAATAGACTCTAAACTCACCTTCAACGCGCACGTGTCTGCGACCTGTAAAAAGGCCGCAGACATCTACAAGCAGCTGGCATGCGCGGCGAGGGTGACCTGGGGTCTCAACAGAGAGATAATCAGGACGATATACGTGTCGGTGATGGAGCCCATCGTGATGTATGCAGCGAGTGCGTGGGCCCCTGCGGCTGAGAAATTGATGACGAGGAATCAGTTTGACTCACTGCAGAGGGGCTTCGCGCAGAAGATCTGCAAAGCATACCGCACGGTGTCTCTGACATCGGCACTAATTCTGTCAGGCCAACTCCCCCTAGATCTCCGGGTAATCGAGGCCGCAACCCTGTTTAAGATCAGAAAGGGACATTCCCAAGAGTTCGTACCACCGGGCCGCGAGCTGGAGTGCAACGTGCCCCACTCCCAAAACCCCCACCCGTCGCTACTCACAACAACAGAGTACGCACGCCTGGAGGACTTGACTCCCGAAACGCTGGAAACCCACCAAGTAATCGGTCCCCAGATATACACCGACGGCAGCAAGATAGACGGGGAAGTTGGAGCTGCCCTAACTTGGTGGGAGAACGGAAAGGAGTCAAAGTTCTGCACCTTTGGCCTTGAGCCTCACAACTCAGTCTTCCAATCTGAAATGTACGCTCTCTTCAGAGCTGTCAGGATGGCAAGAGAATCCAAGGCGGCCTCCGTAAGCATCTTAAGTGATTCAAGATCTTCACTTGACCTGCTGAGGAGACCGTCTGTCACTCACCACCTGGCACTTCAAATCAAGAGAAGCGTCCGAGAGATCAGAGAGGAGGGCAGAGAGGTGAGGCTCTTTTGGCTCAGGGCCCACGTGGGAACTGCCGGGAATGAGAGAGCGGACGAGCTGGCCAAGGAGGCGGCTCTAAACACCGGGACAGCCGACTATAACAAGGTCCCCGTATCGTTCGTGAGGAGGAAGATACGGGAGGAGACTATAAAGAGGTGGCAAGCGCGATACGAATCCTCGAGTACAGGAGCGGTCACAAAAGTGTTCTTCCCAGACGTCCTAGCGGCGAAGAGAACACTTAGAGACGCAGTTCTCACACCGGTCCATGTACAAGTCCTAACAGGGCACGGAGGATTCTCAGCGTATCTCCACCGCTTTCATCTCAAAGATAGTCCCTCGTGCGTCTGTGACCCCAGCTGCGAAGAAACAGTCTGGCACCTGCTCTTCGAATGCCCAAGGTTTATCCGAGACAGAATGGAGCTGGAAGAAAAGTTCGGAACCCAGCTAAGCCAGTCCACACTCCACACCATCATGGAGAGACCGGCTTCCCGAAAACCATTCTTGGCATTCGCGAGCAAAGTCGCCACAGTTGCAGCAGCGGCCAACAAAACAGACGCAATCTCGTATAGTCGGAACCGACCATCCACCACAACCATAGCACCAACTCCAACCACAACAATCACCACACTGACAACGACAACACCAACACAAATTGTAACACACACATCACTCACAGTTACACAAGCCACACACACAAACACCAACAGCCAGCACCAACGGCCAGTACCAGCTAGAGCAGCACCACCAGCAGCAGCAGAAGCCAGCTCACGACCAGTCCCAAGCACCATGCCCATCTCGGAGTTCCTGGCATGCGGAGGAGACGGAGTCCCAGGCGTCAGACTGCGAGGCGTCGCCCTCTTCATGAACCAAGAGGGAGAAAAGTTGGGCGTAAGCTTCTGCGTAGGCTCGAGCCGAGCTGGAGCCCGGATACCAATTTCGCCAGGCCTTGCCGCCTTGATCAACGGAAGCACGACCAAAACGAGCATGAAGGGCAGCAAGTACGCCGCGCTGCCGCAGGTGGTAGTAGCCTCTCACCGATGCCGTCTATTGCGATTCAAAGGAAAGACGATCGCAATATTCGAGTGGGGAGAGGAGAACCCATTTGCACAGGCAAGCTCGTTGCTCCTGAAGATCAGGGAGGTAGGAGAGTTCGTGTCGGTCCCAGCCCGTACCATCAGCATCGACGCGATGATGATCGAAGGCGAGAGAGGAGACGTCGCAGACCGCTTCGGCTGTTTAAAAGCCTCAGAACAGCATGAGGTAGTCGTGTATGAGGACAGAGGGGAAACTTTAAGTTTCCTCAAAGCCCCCAGACACCCAACAGCCAGCGCGACGAGCCCCACAACAAGCCCGATCACTCAGAGCGGATCCGAGAGGGCCCAGCAGAAGGCAGCCGCCGAGAGAGCTGCTAAGGGGCAGAGCAAAACCACCAGCCCGGAGGACAGGGCCCGGTCGAGGAGTCGCCTGAAAGCCTTCGGCACTTTCCTCAGTGCACTGCTCCCTAGCACCAGCCGCGCATCACCATCCCAGAAGCAGGAGACAGCGGTGGAGAGGTTCTTCAAAAGAAAGGGAAAAGAACCAACACCACCGAAACCCACGCCAACAAGAGCCGACAGAGGGCAAGTCAGCCCGCCGACCCTCGCAGTTAGCTCGGGCGCCACGGACCACGTAAAGAGCGCCTTCCTCGAGTACGTAGCAATCGTGAGAGCGACCAGGGAGGTCAATCTCATGAAATGCCAGAAGATCCTGCAGACCTTCCAGAGAAACACAGAAGGCCTGCTAAGGGTACTGCTCGAGGAATCAGGGGCAGCGGTGTACGACAACGTCACATCTCAAGTCATCAAAGGGGTAATGACGGGGTCGTACATGGCAGCCTATAGCGCGAAGAGCGGTTTTGTGGCCCTGGACGAGAAGGAGACGGAGCGCTCAGGCAAATTAAAATTCAGCGTGCCAAACGACGACCCGATAGTGGTTACCGCAAAATTCACCAAGATCATGCTGGACGATAGGATCCTTGAAATGGCACAGTCCATTTTGGGGGCCTCAGATATCCCAGCATCGCGGGAGAATTGGGCGGTACCCAATATCAGGTGGGTCAACGGGGTTCCGGGTTGCGGCAAGACAACCTGGGTGGTAAAGCACTTCGATGGGGACAAGGACGTCGTAGTCACCACGACAACTGAAGCTGCCAAAGATCTGAGGGAGAAGCTCGCGCACCGCTTAGGAGATCAAGTAAAGAAAAAGGTGCGCACTATGGCCTCAATCTTAGCCAAGGGGTTCGGGAGCCAAGACAAATGCTACCGTCTCACGGTAGACGAGGCTCTCATGAACCACTTTGGGGCCATAGTTATGGCGGCGAAGTTGTCCGGAGCGAGCGAGATTGTCCTCATCGGAGATGTAAACCAGCTTCCATTTTTGGACAGAGAGAACCTATTCCCGTTAAGGTATACCCGTCCAAATCTGGTGGCTGGCATCACCCAGGAGTTAAGTTGCACACACCGCAATCCGATGGATGTGGCCTTTGCACTGAGCGAGATATACTCCGGTATATACTCCTCCAAGGTAACGCTGTCGCGGGTCCACTCCCTGAAAGTGGTTGGTTATACGGGAGCGCAGATACCGAGCACCGCAAAAAATACCCTGTTCCTGGTTTATACACAAGAGGAGAAAGCCACTCTTGTGAGCCAGGGATACGGGTCCGGTGAAGGGTCGCGCATGTTGACCATACACGAGGCTCAGGGGTTGACCTACGACAGCGTCATAATCATCAACACCAAGTCCAGGAGGCTCCAACTCCACGACAGCGTCTCCCACGCGGTAGTGGCGGTGTCGAGACACACAGTCAGTTGCGTCTATTACTCCGACGACGCCGATGACGCCACAGGCCGCTTTGTAAAGAGGGCGATGGACGCGTCTACCAAAATGGTCGTCGACTACAATCTTAAGACGGCCATGCAGCATCGAGACGCGGCAGTCGTGGAAGCACTACTCGGCTTAGCGAAATCCCTGGTCAGAACACCCCGCCTTACATAACCTCCACCAAACACGTCCCATTCCCAACCCCAAAACTAACGTCCCTAACCATTGTAAAATTGTAGAACTGTATTTTAGTAATAATAATAATCATGTAAAGCTGCATGGCAGAGCGAGTCTGTCATACTCACACAAAAGTCCCGCCGAGGGTGGCGCTGTGTATCCGGTCGTTGAGTTCCCTAAAATATGGTTGAGCTGAACGGCGCGGATGTGCTCGTCATGCCCGTGAACGGACGCCGTCGGCCGGGGCTGGTCGGCTCGCACTGCCATGCAGTTATATAGTTCCCTGTAATAAATAATGTCACTGTAATGATTGTGTGTAATGTTCCCTGTATCATGTTAATTCTAATTAAAAATATGTAATTTAATAGTAAATAGAAAATTATAAAGTAATGCGTGTGTATTTATTTACAATAAAAAAATAATAAAAAAAAAAAAAAAAAAAAATAAAAAAAAAAAATAACATATATATTATATATTCAAATACTAACATATGCATGTGTAAAAAAAAAAAAAAAAAAAAAAAAAAAAAAAAAAAAAAAAAAAAAAAAAAAAAAAAAAAAAAAAAAAAAAATATTGTATGGATGGACTCACGTAGGTTTAATTAGATCATTAAGATTTAGATTTAAGTTGTCCCATGTTGGAGTACTTGTAACTGTAACATCTCAGAAAACTCTAAACAATTTCAAAAACTATTAAATAAAGGCGCGGACCCCCATGTCCGCGGTAGAATACTCATTTTAAAAAAAAAAAAAAAAAAACCTAACCTAACCTAACCTAACCTAACCTAACCTAACCTAACCTAACCTAACCTAACCTAACCTAACCTAACCTAACCTAACCTAACCTAACCTAACCTAACCTAACCCATATAACTTTGCATCCAGGTGACGCATTTTGAAGCTGTTTTCAGCTAATTTGATCTTTAATAGGCTCCGTACTACTTTTTGACTAGTTAAAATTGACGAAAACGCGAAAAATTTTTTCCGCCCATCGACTTAGAAAAATTCTCAATATTTTTCTTTACGGAATCCTAATTTTAATTTTTTCTCAAAATTGTCCAAAAAATCGTCATTCTTTTTAGTTTCAATAGATACATACCTGCCTTACCTGTACTCTGGTGCGCGATCCGCGTGCTCGAGTCCCGTTTGGTGGTTCAAATTCTTGGTTTTTACATAATTTTCGGTCGAAAAACACGTTTTTTGCCTGAAATTCAAAATTTTTGTTCCGCATAATTTTCAGCAACTGCACAGATCGCTGGCCCGCGCGGAGACGCGTCTTTTGACACCTCGCACGTGCGCCTAGCGAATATAGAAACTCAAAAAACTTTGTATTCAATAATTTCATATACCTACCGAATCCACCTTAGCCGTTCAGTAAATACATAAAATCGTTATAACTTTGCATCCAGGTGACGCATTTTGAAGCTGTTTTCAGCTAATTTGATCTTTAATAGGCTCCGTACTACTTTTTGACTAGTTAAAATTGACGAAAACGCGAAAAAATTTTTCCGCCCATCGACTTAGAAAAATTCTCAATATTTTTCTTTACGGAATCCTAATTTTAATTTTTTCTCAAAATTGTCCAAAAAATCGTCATTCTTTTTAGTTTCAATAGATACATACCTGCCTTACCTGTACTCTGGTGCGCGATCCGCGTGCTCGAGTCCCGTTTGGTGGTTCAAATTCTTGGTTTTTACATAATTTTCGGTCGAAAAACACGTTTTTTGCCTGAAATTCAAAATTTTTGTTCCGCATAATTTTCAGCAACTGCACAGATCGCTGGCCCGCGCGGAGACGCGTCTTTTGACACCTCGCACGTGCGCCTAGCGAATATAGAAACTCAAAAAACTTTGTATTCAATAATTTCATATACCTACCGAATCCACCTTAGCCGTTCAGTAAATACATAAAATCGTTATAACTTTGCATCCAGGTGACGCATTTTGAAGCTGTTTTCAGCTAATTTGATCTTTAATAGGCTCCGTACTACTTTTTGACTAGTTAAAATTGACGAAAACGCGAAAAATTTTTTCCGCCCATCGACTTAGAAAAATTCTCAATATTTTTCTTTACGGAATCCTAATTTTAATTTTTTCTCAAAATTGTCCAAAAAATCGTCATTCTTTTTAGTTTCAATAGATACATACCTGCCTTACCTGTACTCTGGTGCGCGATCCGCGTGCTCGAGTCCCGTTTGGTGGTTCAAATTCTTGGTTTTTACATAATTTTCGGTCGAAAAACACGTTTTTTGCCTGAAATTCAAAATTTTTGTTCCGCATAATTTTCAGCAACTGCACAGATCGCTGGCCCGCGCGGAGACGCGTCTTTTGACACCTCGCACGTGCGCCTAGCGAATATAGAAACTCAAAAAACTTTGTATTCAATAATTTCATATACCTACCGAATCCACCTTAGCCGTTCAGTAAATACATAAAATCGTTATAACTTTGCATCCAGGTGACGCATTTTGAAGCTGTTTTCAGCTAATTTGATCTTTAATAGGCTCCGTACTACTTTTTGACTAGTTAAAATTGACGAAAACGCGAAAAATTTTTTCCGCCCATCGACTTAGAAAAATTCTCAATATTTTTCTTTACGGAATCCTAATTTTAATTTTTTCTCAAAATTGTCCAAAAAATCGTCATTCTTTTTAGTTTCAATAGATACATACCTGCCTTACCTGTACTCTGGTGCGCGATCCGCGTGCTCGAGTCCCGTTTGGTGGTTCAAATTCTAGGTTTTTACTTAATTTTCGGTCGAAAAACACGTTTTTTGCCTGAAATTCAAAATTTTTGTTCAGCATAATTTTCAGCAACTGCACAGATCGCTGGCCCGCGCGGAGACGCGTCTTTTGACACCTCGCACGTGCGCCTAGCGAATATAGAAACTCAAAAAATTGCCCGCCCGCCCACCCTTTTGCTACTAGGCAGGTAATCTTGCGAATTTGGGAAAAAATTAGTAATTCATTTAAGCTCTTTTATTAAATTTATTTTTACTTGTATTGACCTTACGGTCGTGCGACCGTAGGATTAGTCTATTTTATTATAATTCTAGGGTACTCTCTGTGTTGTCCCCCCTTTACAGGGACCCAGAGGTATCAGCAGTGTCCTCTGTAATAAATGAATACCACCTTCACCTCTGCTGGAAACATGATCCGCACACCAGCAAAGAATAACGCGAGCTCACCGGCCTCTGGAGGCTCGCCGCGCGTAACCGAGAAGGCTGAACCCTCGCTTCCAAGTGTGAGGCGCAGTGTCGGGGAATGGGAGGCCGGGAAAGCTCAGCCTCAGGCCAAGTCTCCGGCTAACACAAAGCGGGAAGACACAACACCAGCTCCATGCACTTCGGAGATGCGACGAGTGCCCGCGGACTTGTCGAAACTGCCAAAGAGGTCGGAATCTGGCTACCCCAACCTCACAGCGGAGGCGAGAGCTTGCCTAAATAAAGCTAAGCTTCATTTGGGCAACTCTCGCAACCTTAAAACAGAGATCAAGACGGAGGTAGTCAGTGCGATAAATAGGCTCTTTGAGCTCGTAAAAGAGGCGGAACGAGGCAGAGTCCCTGTCGCGCCGGCACCTGCGGTCATACCAGCGGCTACACCGACAGCAGAACCGTTGGGGCAGACGACGGGTGAACCGACAGAGCTCATGAGGAACCTTGTGGCAGGACTCGAAGAGCACAGACGGGCGTTGGAAGAATGCCAGCAACATACCCGGGCTCTGTCGGAGCAACTTAAACAGGCTCCCCGTTACGTCGCAGGTCAGGGTCCGACTTTTGCCGAAATGGCCGCCACCCCGAAGCAGCATATCCAAGAGCCTCTTCACTCGGTGGTCGTATCATCTACCAATGATCAGGACACCGGTGAGGAGGTTATTGAGAAGCTCAGGACGGCGGTCGATGCCAGGAATGAGGGCACTAGGGTGGAACGGCTGCGCAGGGCGAGGGACCAGAAGGTGGTGGTTGGTTTTAAAACCAGAGAAGAGCTGACCAGGGTGACTGAGCGAATAAGGAAGACGGGCAATCTAGTGGTGGAGGAGGTTAAAAATAAGGATCCACTTATAATTATCATGGACGTCCTCTCCTGCCACTCGGATGTGGAGGTTACACAAGCTCTGCAGCGGCAAAACACCCACCTGATCGGGGACATGCCTGCGGAGGACTTGAGGCTGGGGGTAAAGTACCGTCGTAGGACGAGGAACCCCCACATGTGCCACATCATCCTGCAGGTATCTCCGGCGGTTTGGCAGAGGCTGACTTCGGCGGGTCGCGTGCACATTGACCTGCAGCGGGTGAGGGTGCGGGATCAGTCCCCACTGGTGCAATGCACTCGCTGTTTACGCTTCGGCCACAGCCGAAAACTGTGCACGCAGCCCGCCGACCTCTGCATCCACTGTGGTGAACCCCACATGCGTGCGGATTGCCCGTCACGGCTCGCAGCTGAGCCCCCGAAATGCCATAACTGCCTTCTGGCCAAAGTGGCTAAGTCTGATCACAGCGCCTTCGACAGTGCGTGCCCGATACGCGTAAAGTGGGATGCGTTGGCGCGCCTGTCGGTGGCGTACTGCTAAAGTTCAGCCAGCCTTTTCCGGAACCACGATCTCGGGCAGTGAGACCCGAACATACCCTGGCGCCCGCACAGGCTACAGTGTGATCCAAGCGAATCTGCAGAGGAAAAATCTTGCAACCCAAGAGCTCATGTTGGTGGCTAGCGAGCGGAAAGTTGCATTCGCACTGCTCCAGGAGCCATATGTGGGTGGGTTCAAAAGGATGCGAGACTACCGGGGCGCGAGAGTCTACCAGTGCGCGGAACAAGGAAGTGGAACTGTGAAGGCGGCAATAGTCGTTTTCGATCAAGACCTGGACGTAGCACAGTGTCCAAAACTCACCACCAATAACATCACGGTGGTGAGGATCCGAACCAGCGCCTGGGAAATCGCAGTGGTCTCCTTCTATTTTGAACCGGACCAGCCCATACAACCATACCTGGAGCAGCTTCTGCGGATTCGTGAGGAAATGGGATCAATAAAGATCATAATGGGAGGTGATGCAAATGCGAAGAACACCTGGTGGGGTAGTTTGGTTGTGGATTGCAGGGGTGAGGAATTGTCCGGGACTCTGTATGAGATGGGATTGCAGGTGCTTAATGTCGGAAACACGCCAACTTTCGATACCATCAGGGGTGGAAGGGCTTACGCCAGCTTTGTTGACGTAACAGCGTGTTCAACTGATATGCTGGACCTGGTGGATGACTGGAGAGTTGAGGAAGGCATCACGAGCTCGGACCACAACGGTATTGTATTCAAAATTAATCTTCAAAAAGCAAAAGGACTCAACATTAAAAGAACAACAAGAATTTATAACACAAGAAAAGCAAATTGGAGCCAATTTCATGAGAAATTGACCCAATTAAAAGCAGATTTAAACTTAAACCCTATAGAAATTAGTAAAATTAATAATAAAACAGATTTAGAAAATAGAATAAACAATTATATTAAAGTCATTACTGAAACATGTGAAGAAACTTTGGCTAAAATTAAAAATAAGGACATACTTACAATACCGTGGTGGTCCAATGAGCTTGCTGATATGCTGAAAGAGGTCAACACCAGGAGACGCCGCATTCGATGCGCTGCACCAGTCCGGAGGGCGAGAGTCGTCGAGGAGTACCTGCAAGCAAAAGAAGAATATGAATTCCAAGCCAAAAAGGCGCAGATTGTCAGTTGGAAGGAGTTTTGTGGAAAACAGAATAAGGAAGGAGTGTGGGAAGGCATCTACAGGATTATAGGACGGACCGCAAAAAGACACGATGATTTGCCGTTGGTGAAGGATGGGGTGCCGCTCGATGGCAAGGATTCGGCTACGCTGCTGGCAGAGACCTTCTACCCCGAGGACCTAGAAGAGGATGATAACGATGACCACCGTCGGACGCGTGAAGCGGCCAGTTGCGTAAACGACTGGGTGCATGATGAATACCATGACCCGCCGTTTACGCATCAGGAGCTAAAAACCACGGTGGAAAGTTTCAACCCTAGGAAAGCACCCGGGGCGGATGGTCTCACAGCCGATATCTGTGCCCAAGTCATATCCCGGGATCCGGGAACGTTTCTTGCACTGGCCAATAAGTGTCTTGAGCAGGGCCACTTCCCCGGAGCCTGGAAAGTGGCCACAGTGGTGATTCTCCGGAAGCCGGGAAAAGACTGTTACACAACCCCTAAATCTTACAGACCGATCGGCCTCCTACCAGTCCTGGGCAAAATGCTAGAAAAATTGTTGGTGGCAAGGTTGAAGTGGCATCTGATCCCGCGGTTGAGTACTCGTCAGTTTGGCTTCATGCCCCAGAAGAGCACCGAGGACTCCCTCTACACCATGATACAACATATCAAATCAAAGCTGAACCAAAAGAAGCTGATCACTGTTGTGTCACTTGATATAGAGGGAGCCTTTGACAGCGCATGGTGGCCGGCAATTAGGACCAGACTGGCTGAGGAAAAGTGCCCAGTGAATCTCAGACGGATGCTGGACAGCTACCTGGCTGGTAGGAGTGTTAGAGTGAGGTATGCCGGAGCTGAGTGCCAAAAGACCACAAGTAAGGGGTGCGTACAGGGGTCGATAGGTGGTCCGATCCTGTGGAACCTACTGCTGGATCCTTTGCTGAAGGGGCTGGAAGAGCGAGGAGATCACTGCCAGGCTTTCGCCGACGATGTGGTCATGATCTTCGACGGTGACACAGCATTGGAGGTTCAAAGACAGGCCAATGCCGCCCTTGAGTATGTTCGGAGGTGGGGCATCCGCAACAAGCTGAAGTTTGCACCACATAAAACCTGTGCAATGGTAGTAACCAGGAAGTTGAAGTACGATGTCCCACTTCTGAGCATGGGCGGGGTCGACATTGGCATGTCTAAAGAAATTAAAATACTAGGGCTCACAATCGACCATCAGCTCACTTTCAACACCCATGTTGCTAAGGTGTGTAGAAAGGCTGCGGATATTTACAAGCAGCTAACTAGAGCGGCCAAGGTGAGCTGGGGTCTGCACCCGGAGGTCATACGGAGCATTTACACGGCAGCGGTGGAGCCGGTGATACTATACGCGGCGAGCGCTTGGGCGCCGGCCGCTAAAAAGATCGGAGTGCAGAAAAGCCTCAACGCGGTCCAACGAGGATTTGCCCAGAAGCTGTGCAGAGCCTACCGCACAGTCTCCCTAAACTCGGCACTGGTTCTGGCTGGGATACTCCCGCTCGACCTCCGAATCCGGGAAGCGGCTGCGCTCTACGAAGCCAAGAGGGGAGTGCCCCAGCCTGCACTAGGAGACAGGGAGGTGGAACGGATGGCCCCAGCGATGGAGGCCCCGCACCCCGCGGAGCAAATAAGTCTGGAGTTTGGAAGCCTGATAGACGAGGAACAATATAATACCCACGGCGATTACGCCGTGCGGATCTTCACCGACGGCAGCAAGATTGAGGGCAGGGTCGGAGCGTCGCTATCCTTATGGAATAGCGCCTCCGAAATAAAGGCCCTCAAACTCGCCTTGCCGTCCTACTGCACCGTCTATCAGGCTGAACTCCTGGCCATAAAAAGAGCGGCAGAGGAGGCGCTCAAGCGCAGCGAAGCTACGTTCGGCATCTTCAGCGACTCTATGGCGGCTCTTCAGTCAGTGACCAATGTTGGTTCCTCCCACCCTCTGGCCGTGGATACTAGAGACACCATACGACGCTGCAAACTCCAGAACAAGAGTGTCTCCTTGTTCTGGATCAAGGCCCACGCAGGGTTGGAGGGAAACGAGAGAGCTGACCAACTCGCGAAGGAAGCCGCCCTAGGGTTGAGGAAGAGGCCGGACTACGATCTGTGTCCCGTATCATTCGTCAAGCGAAGAATCCGCTCGGAAACGCTTGACGAATGGAACGGGAGATATAAGTCGGGTGACACGGCTTCGGGCACAAAGCTGTTCTTTCCGGACGCGGTGGTGGCGTACGGTGTGGTACGCAGGATGGCTCCAACGAGCATAACCACGCAAATACTGACGGGGCACGGTGGGTTCTCTGCATACCTGAAACGCTTCAGATGTAAAGAGAATCCATCGTGCGCCTGTGAGCCTGGCGTGGAAGAGACCGTTTTGCACATACTGCTCGAATGCCCGATCACGGCAAGGATGCGTTACGAGACGGAGCAGCAACTCGCCGTGGCATTGGTTGCCCAAAATCTTCCAAATTTGTTACAAGGAAAGGACAGAAAAGTGTTTTTAAATTATTGTTCAGATATAGCATCGCTAGTTATTAATAGGAATAAGTTAGCTTAAGAAAAATATGATACTAATTATATAATAAATATATAGATGATGTATCATAATAATAAAATAACTAATAATAATAATAATTATAAAAAAAAAAAAAAAAAAAAAAGTAGGTTTATAATATTGTATAAATAGCATAGAAAGTGGGCATTTTAAGATAGTTTAAGTAGGATAACGTGTGTGATCGAGTTGAAGTTTTTTCTTTGGGTTGGTGTTTTTGTTATTTTTTGTGGTCAAGCCACAGTAATTAATATTATATCTCTGTGTTGTGTTTAGTTCTTAAGGTTGGATAACATTTTGTGTTTTGTAAATAAATAAACATATACTTCAAACAATAAGGTCTCTGATCATGTCAGAGGGACACTGAGCAAGGGCAGGAGTGTGGTTTTAGCCGGTAAGAGTCCGGCACTGCCCAGACTGTCTCATAAGTGAGGCAGTCTGGGCGTCCATGAGGATTTCCCACTCCTGCCAATAAAAAAAAAAAAAAAAAAAAAAAAAAAAAAAAAAAAAAAAAAAACCTAACCTAACCTAACCTAACCTAACCCAGTAACCGATAACACATCGCACCATCAACATCAGCTCCGCGTAAAAAAATCACTAAAAATATACGCGTTGAGTTACAGGCGTGAAAAAGTTATCAGTGGAATTTCGTGGCGTCAATTCACCAGGATCAGTGTGGGCAAGTGTCTGCGTCAGCGGGTTGCGGAGCAGGAACTCCAGAACTTCAGCGGGGATTTCTAAGGTCAAGGTCAGTGGAGTCGTCTCACAAACGATAATCCTAAGAGTCGCGGCAGAGGCCTGTCAAATAACATCAAGATCAGGAAAATCGGATCAGCGGTTTGGGAGTTATTAAGGTACGAAAATCGCCAAAACACGTGGTTTTTGAGCGGAAAATAACCCCACTTTGGACCCACGTGTTTTCTACAACACGAGGCGTGACGTATAGCCAGTCATCCCAGCCGCTACTGAAGACTCCGAAGTCGGCCGAGGAATCTGCCTGCAGACCAGCGACCAGCCTGACGACTCCACGGCCCATCACCAGGTAAGCCCCGAGGGAACTCCTCAACCCTTTGTCCCACCCCCCCCGAGTTTAGGCTCATTCGACTCGGGTTCTCAGGACCTTGCCTAAGCCATCAAGGGTCTCCTCACCCCTCACCCCCCCTTTTTTTTTTCATTACCCCCCCCCCCCTCATATCAACCCCCCCCCCACATATTACCCCTCGAACCTTACCCCCCTCTGAGACCTGAGTAAGGGTCCACTCCGTACCTCTTGGACCCCCTTGACCCCCTCAACAGACCCCCTTCCTTGACCCCCCCCCCCAATAGTCTTCCCACGAAACCCCCCCCCCCAACCCCCCTCCTTCACCCCCCCTCAATAGTCTCCCCACGAAACCTCCCCCCCTCCCCCCTTCCCCTCGGGGCTACCTCACCCCCCCGCGGCCTAACTTCGTTCCTGTTGGAGCTAGACAGCCGAGTTTGGGCTCATTTGAAAGGGCGCAAAACGCTCTACAAATTGGCCCCAACAGAATCCTCAAATTCGGCAGCCCACACGCCCAATCATCCAGCGACGCCCAGAATTCCACTGAGGACCACCACCAGCGCGCACGAAGGGCTCACAACATCGAGCCCCTTCAGTTGTCGGACTCCTCATCGGACAGCAGACGCAGACCACCAGCGGAACATCCGTGAGTCCATCTGAGATAGTATAAAAAAAAAAAAAAAATAAAAAAAAAAAAAAAAAAAAAAAATATATATATATATATATATAACATCACACAACACACGCATTACAACATCACAATAGAATTAAGTCTCTAGTCTAGTTATACTATAATATATAACCTAATATAAACATGTCCTCACAATCTTCAACGTCCACAACCTCCCGCAAGATGACCACGGAGGCAGCAAAAGCCCCCTCCCGAACACTCAGGGAGAAGGTGCTGAAGAACTCGGCGAAGTCCGTGGTCTCAGAAAAGTCGGCGCGTCCACCGCAAAAGCCTCAGGCGTCAAAGGCGGCGTCGGAGCCGGACGTCACGGGCAGGACACCACCACTGCCATCAGTGACCGGGACGCCCCAGGTGGAAGACCGCACTAGGATCGCCGAGGTCGTCATTGACTGGGAGCAGTGTGGCATATCCCCCCCCCGCCAGATCATCTCGGATGAGGAAAGCTCGGTGGCCTCCACAGTGAGCCAGGCCGATCGCCCCGTGAGCGGACGACCGAGCCTCCTCTATCGAACGCCGAGAAGGGGCACAGGGGTGGAGATGGACTTGGCCACCAGGGAGGCCAACGACCTTCTCCAAAAGGGCAAGGATGCCTTAGAAGCCGCCGGCAACATGAAGCGCGAGTGCAAGGCCACGGCCCATGAGTGTCTGCAGGGCTTGTACGAGACGGCCCTGTCATTGGCAGACTCGAGAGCGCGTCATAAATACAACCTTGAGAAGGAGCGCTCTCGACACGCACAAGAACTTGTGCGTGTCGAGAGAGCTCACACTCGAGAGTTGATGACGCTGAAGGTCGAGCTCTCGCTCATGCGGTCCGAAGTCTCGGACACTAAGAAAGAGGCGAAAGGGATCCGAGAATGGCTGGGTCACGAAACCCTTGAAGCCCTCAACGGCATCAAGGAGGTTAAGGAAGAGGTCACCACTGCGAGTCTCCGGAACTTGAAGGAGCACGAGAAGACCAGGTTGGAAGGCGCAAGAGCCCCCGGGGAACCCAAGTGGGAGACAATGGGGGCCGGCCTTACACGACTGGAGTCAAATGTCTCCAGCGTGTCAAACCAGCTGGACGTGCTCCGGAAAGCCCTAGAGAGGCTCAAAGAAGACCTCACCCGGCCATCGGACATTCAGTCGGACCCGTGTCTCAGAGAGACCGATCTGCTCACGACCGCCGGCTTCGAAAGGGAAATGGAGAAGCTGCATAAGCAAGTACAGGCCATCGCCAACAGGCCTGTTGCCTCCCCCCCACCACCAACACCACCAGTCAACATCACACACCACCTGAAACCCATCGCGGATAGGCTGGAGATAGTCTCGGCGGACCTCCGCGTACTGCGTGACAAGGAGCCCCCAATCCAGGCGCCTCCGGCGCTGAATCTGGAAGCGGAACTCGCAGTCGGGGAGGTCAAAAAGACCCTCGAGACTATCCAGAAGGGGGTAGCGGACCTGAGCAAAGCGGACAAAACGCTACAACAACAACAGGGCCCACTAACCTTTGCCCAGGTCGCCAGCAAACCGAAGCCCCCAAAACCACCCACTCAACCTAACCACACCCTGATCATCTCGTCGACGAACCCCCAGCACACCGGGGACAACGTGATCGAGAGGATCAGGACCGCCCTGGACCTCAAAACGAGCGGAGCCCGAGTCGACACGGTCCGGAAAGCGCGGAACCAGAAAGTGATTCTGAGGTGCGCCAGCAGGACAGACTTGAGGACAATCAAAGACCAAGTCCAGTCGAGTGCAGGGCTCAAGGTCCAGGAGCCGAAACCACAGAACCCCCTCGTCTGCATCAAGGGAGTGCTGTCCAGCTACAGCGACGGGGAGATCGTCGATCTCCTCAAGGCGCAGAATAAGCATATTCTGCAGAACGTTGCTGTAGATGGACAGACCATAAAGGTGCGCTATAGGAAGCGCGCGAGGAACCCCCACGAATGCCACCCTGTTCTGGAACTCTCCCCGGAGCTCTGGAAATGTTGCACGCAGGTGCAGAAGATACATGTGGGCATCAAGCGGTGCTCGATTGAGGACCAGTCCCCTCTGGTACAGTGCACGAAGTGCCTTGGATATGGGCATAACAAGTCCATATGCAAGGCCGAGAAGCAAGTCTGCAGTTTCTGCAGCGGAGCGCACAACGGAGGGGACTGCCTCACTCGAGCCGAGGGCAGATCACCCACGTGTGTCAACTGCAAGGCGGCACACAGGACGGGCAGCGACCTGGCACACACAGCGTTTAGCGCGGACTGCCAGGAACGCCAAAAATGGGATGGGATAGCGAGGTCGCGCGTTTCCTATTGCTAAGGGCGACCAAACACCACAATGTAGTCAACCAGTCACCCTTCAAAACACGTCCAGACCGACAGCAAGATTGGGGTTCATCCAAGTCAATCTTCAACGCTCCAAGCTGGCCACAGAAGAACTCCACATGGCGGCTCAGGCGAAGGGAGTTTCAGTAGCACTTGTTCAAGAGCCCTATGTAGGAAGAACAGGTGTGATGAAACAAAGCCCCGGCACACGAGTCATCCAGTGCAGCCTCAACCGCCAAAAACCAGTGAAAGCGGCGATTGTTGTTTTCGGGAACAGCCTGGAGGTCATCCACGACCCCCAGATTGTGACCGAGAACATCGCCGCCGTTTTGCTGAAGGTGGGTCGGCTCAGCTTTGGGGTACTGTCGGTCTATTTTGAGGGTGACCAAGACCTTGAACCATACCTATCCGCAACACACAACACCATTCACACACTACACACAAACAATATCCTGGTGGGAGGTGACGTTAACGCCTGGAGCCAGTGGTGGGGAAGTGTTTCCGAAAACCATCGCGGGGCGTCGTATAACTCATTTCTCAATGAGCGGGATCTCCACATCCTCAACACGGGACAAACTCCGACGTTCGAGACCTACAGAGGAGACAGGTGGTGCACAAGCATCGTTGATGTAACGGCATGCAGCCTGTCGCTGCTAGGCAAGGTCGAGGAGTGGCGTGTAGAAAGGAGTCTTACGACATCGGACCACAACGCAATAACCTTCTCGATGCGCTTAGAGAAGCCCTTGGAACCCCTAAGGCCTGTCTCGACGCGCATCTACAACACCAAGAAGGCAAAGTGGTCTGACTTCAGCACGCACTTCAAGACTAGTCTGGCGGACAGCGACATCACACCAGTCAGAGTCTCGGACGTCTCGAACCCAGAGGATCTGGAGAAAGTGGTCAACACCTACACACAAAACATCCACCGCTCATGCGAGGAAGCGATCCCAAAACTGGGTTCGCCGAAACACGACGCCAAGCCCCCATGGTGGAATCCTTCTCTGGAGCGTCTTAAAACAGACGCCCTGAGGAAGAAGAGAAGGATCCGGAATGCAGCCGCAAGTCGGAGACACTTCACCATCCAGGAATACGTGCTGGCTAAAAACACATACACCACAGCAGCAACGGAAGCAGCCACAGCAAACTGGAAGGAGTTCTGCTCGAAGCAGGACCAAGAGAGCATGTGGGACGGCATCTACAGGGTACTAAGGAAGACAGCCAGAAGACAGGACGACGCCCTCCTGAGAAACACCGCGGGCGAGACGCTCAGCCCAGAGCAGTCTGCGGATCTTCTGGCAAAAACCTTCTACCCTGACGACTCAACGGATGCCGAACAGCAATACCACACAAGCCTGAGGAGGCTCGCGGAGGAGAAAACACCACAAGGTCTGTCCGCTGACGATCCACCCTTCACGACCGCGGAGCTGGAAATGGTTCTCCAAAACCAAAATCCGAAGAAAGCCCCCGGTCCCGATGGATTAACAGCGGACATCTGCACAGCGGCAATAAACTGCGATAGGGAGGTGTTCTTAGCGATAGCCAACAAGTGCCTGTCGCTGTCACACTTCCCGAAGCAGTGGAAAGTCGCCCACGTGTGCATCCTCCGCAAGCCAGGAAAAGACGACTACACCAGCCCAAAGTCGTACAGGCCAATAGGCTTGCTCTCGGTCCTAGGAAAAATCGTCGAGAAGCTCCTAGTAGGTAGACTCCAGTGGCACTTCCTCCCTACACTGAACACGAACCAATACGGATTCATGCCGCAGCGCGGGACCGAAGACGCCCTCTATGCCCTAATGGGGCACCTACGAGCCGAAATCAAAGCCAAAAAGATCGTGCTTTTGATATCATTGGACATAGAGGGGGCCTTCGATAACGCGTGGTGGCCAGCACTCAAGAGACAGATGGTAGTCAAGAACTGTCCCAAAAACATCTACGCTCTCGTCACCTCATACCTGGAAGACCGGAACATCAGGGTCAACTACGCCAGAGCGACTAGCGAGAAGGGTACCACGAAAGGATGCGTCCAGGGCTCCATAGCCGGTCCGACGTTTTGGAACCTCATCCTAGACTCGCTCCTACACAAAATGGCTAGTAAGGGGGTATACTGCCAAGCCTTCGCAGATGACGTCGTCCTGGTTCTCTCGGACTTCGCGACCGGTCCCCTGCAGCAGTCAGCCAACAACGCGTTAGACATAGTATCGGAATGGGGCGTCCAGAATAAGCTACGTTTCGCCGCGCACAAGACCAATGCGATGGTGTTAACGAGGAAGCTAAAGTACGACGTTCCGGTACTCCGCATGTCGGGCGTGCGGCTGAGCCTGGTCGAAGAGGTCAAACTGTTAGGTCTCATAATAGACTCTAAACTCACCTTCAACGCGCACGTGTCTGCGACCTGTAAAAAGGCCGCAGACATCTACAAGCAGCTGGCATGCGCGGCGAGGGTGACCTGGGGTCTCAACAGAGAGATAATCAGGACGATATACGTGTCGGTGATAGAGCCCATCGTGATGTATGCAGCGAGTGCGTGGGCCCCTGCGGCTGAGAAATTGATGACGAGGAATCAGTTTGACTCACTGCAGAGGGGCTTCGCGCAGAAGATCTGCAAAGCATACCGCACGGTGTCTCTGACATCGGCACTAATTCTGTCAGGCCAACTCCCCCTAGATCTCCGGGTAATCGAGGCCGCAACCCTGTTTAAGATCAGAAAGGGACATTCCCAAGAGTTCGTACCACCGGGCCGCGAGCTGGAGTGCAACGTGCCCCACTCCCAAAACCCCCACCCGTCGCTACTCACAACAACAGAGTACGCACGCCTGGAGGACTTGACTCCCGAAACGCTGGAAACCCACCAAGTAATCGGTCCCCAGATATACACCGACGGCAGCAAGATAGACGGGAAAGTTGGAGCTGCCCTAACTTGGTGGGAGAACGGAAAGGAGTCAAAGTTCTGCACCTTTGGCCTTGAGCCTCACAACTCAGTCTTCCAATCTGAAATGTACGCTCTCTTCAGAGCTGTCAGGATGGCAAGAGAATCCAAGGCGGCCTCCGTAAGCATCTTAAGTGATTCAAGATCTTCACTTGACCTGCTGAGGAGACCGTCTGTCACTCACCACCTGGCACTTCAAATCAAGAGAAGCGTCCGAGAGATCAGAGAGGAGGGCAGAGAGGTGAGGCTCTTTTGGCTCAGGGCCCACGTGGGAACTGCCGGGAATGAGAGAGCGGACGAGCTGGCCAAGGAGGCGGCTCTAAACACCGGGACAGCCGACTATAACAAGGTCCCCGTATCGTTCGTGAGGAGGAAGATACGGGAGGAGACTATAAAGAGGTGGCAAGCGCGATACGAATCCTCGAGTACAGGAGCGGTCACAAAAGTGTTCTTCCCAGACGTCTTAGCGGCGAAGAGAACACTTAGAGACGCAGTTCTCACACCGGTCCATGTACAAGTCCTAACAGGGCACGGAGGATTCTCAGCGTATCTCCACCGCTTTCATCTCAAAGATAGTCCCTCGTGCGTCTGTGACCCCAGCTGCGAAGAAACAGTCTGGCACCTGCTCTTCGAATGCCCAAGGTTTATCCGAGACAGAATGGAGCTGGAAGAAAAGTTCGGAACCCAGCTAAGCCAGTCCACACTCCACACCATCATGGAGAGACCGGCTTCCCGAAAACCATTCTTGGCATTCGCGAGCAAAGTCGCCACAGTTGCAGCAGCGGCCAACAAAACGGACGCAACCTCGTATAGTCGGAACCGACCACCCACCACAACAACCATACAACCAACTCCAACCACAACAATCACCACACTGACAACGACAACACCAACACAAATTGTAACACACACATCACTCACAGTTACACAAGCCACACACACAAACACCAACAGCCAGCACCAACGGCCAGTACCAGCTAGAGCAGCACCACCAGCAGCAGCAGAAGCCAGCTCACGACCAGTCCCAAGCACCATGCCCATCTCGGAGTTCCTGGCATGCGGAGGAGACGGAGTCCCAGGCGTCAGACTGCGAGGCGTCGCCCTCTTCATGAACCAAGAGGGAGAAAAGTTGGGCGTAAGCTTCTGCGTAGGCTCGAGCCGAGCTGGAGCCCGGATACCAATTTCGCCAGGCCTTGCCGCCTTGATCAACGGAAGCACGACCAAAACGAGCATGAAGGGCAGCAAGTACGCCGCGCTGCCGCAGGTGGTAGTAGCCTCTCACCGATGCCGTCTATTGCGATTCAAAGGAAAGACGATCGCAATATTCGAGTGGGGAGAGGAGAACCCATTTGCACAGGCAAGCTCGTTGCTCCTGAAGATCAGGGAGGTAGGAGAGTTCATGTCGGTCCCAGCCCGTACCATCAGCATCGATGCGATGATGATCGAAGGCGAGAGAGGAGACGTCGCAGACCGCTTCGGCTGTTTAAAAGCCTCAGAACAGCATGAGGTAGTCGTGTATGAGGACAGAGGGGAAACTTTAAGTTTCCTCAAAGCCCCCAGACACCCAACAGCCAGCGCGACGAGCCCCACAACAAGCCCGATCACTCAGAGCGGATCCGAGAGGGCCCAGCAGAAGGCAGCCGCCGAGAGAGCTGCTAAGGGGCAGAGCAAAACCACCAGCCCGGAGGACAGGGCCCGGTCGAGGAGTCGCCTGAAAGCCTTCGGCACTTTCCTCAGTGCACTGCTCCCTAGCACCAGCCGCGCATCACCATCCCAGAAGCAGGAGACAGCGGTGGAGAGGTTCTTCAAAAGAAAGGGAAAAGAACCAACACCACCGAAACCCACGCCAACAAGAGCCGACAGAGGGCAAGTCAGCCCGCCGACCCTCGCAGTTAGCTCGGGCGCCACGGACCACGTAAAGAGCGCCTTCCTCGAGTACGTAGCAATCGTGAGAGCGACCAGGGAGGTCAATCTCATGAAATGCCAGAAGATCCTGCAGACCTTCCAGAGAAACACAGAAGGCCTGCTAAGGGTACTGCTCGAGGAATCAGGGGCAGCGGTGTACGACAACGTCACATCTCAAGTCATCAAAGGGGTAATGACGGGGTCGTACATGGCAGCCTATAGCGCGAAGAGCGGTTTTGTGGCCCTGGACGAGAAGGAGACGGAGCGCTCAGGCAAATTAAAATTCAGCGTGCCAAACGACGACCCGATAGTGGTTACCGCAAAATTCACCAAGATCATGCTGGACGATAGGATCCTTGAAATGGCACAGTCCATTTTGGGGGCCTCAGATATCCCAGCATCGCGGGAGAATTGGGCGGTACCCAATATCAGGTGGGTCAATGGGGTTCCGGGTTGCGGCAAGACAACCTGGGTGGTAAAGCACTTCGATGGGGACAAGGACGTCGTAGTCACCACGACAACTGAAGCTGCCAAAGATCTGAGGGAGAAGCTCGCGCACCGCTTAGGAGATCAAGTAAAGAAAAAGGTGCGCACTATGGCCTCAATCTTAGCCAAGGGGTTCGGGAGCCAAGACAAATGCTACCGTCTCACGGTAGACGAGGCTCTCATGAACCACTTTGGGGCCATAGTTATGGCGGCGAAGTTGTCCGGAGCGAGCGAGATTGTCCTCATCGGAGATGTAAACCAGCTTCCATTTTTGGACAGAGAGAACCTATTCCCGTTAAGGTATACCCGTCCAAATCTGGTGGCTGGCATCACCCAGGAGTTAAGTTGCACACACCGCAATCCGATGGATGTGGCCTTTGCACTGAGCGAGATATACTCCGGTATATACTCCTCCAAGGTAACGCTGTCGCGGGTCCACTCCCTGAAAGTTGTTGGTTATACGGGAGCGCAGATACCGAGCACCGCAAAAAATACCCTGTTCCTGGTTTATACACAAGAGGAGAAAGCCACTCTTGTGAGCCAGGGATACGGGTCCGGTGAAGGGTCGCGCATGTTGACCATACACGAGGCTCAGGGGTTGACCTACGACAGCGTCATAATCATCAACACCAAGTCCAGGAGGCTCCAACTCCACGACAGCGTCTCCCACGCGGTAGTGGCGGTGTCGAGACACACAGTCAGTTGCGTCTACTACTCCGACGACGCCGACGACGCCACAGGCCGTTTTGTAAAGAGGGCGATGGACGCGTCTACGAAAATGGTCGTCGACTACAATCTTAAGACGGCCATGCAGCATCGAGACGCGGCAGTCGTGGAAGCACTACTCGGCTTAGCGAAATCCCTGGTCAGAACACCCCGCCTTACATAACCTCCACCAAACACGTCCCATTCCCAACCCCAAAACTAACGTCCCTAACCATTGTAAAATTGTAGAACTGTATTTTAGTAATAATAATAATCATGTAAAGCTGCATGGCAGAGCGAGTCTGTCATACTCACACAAAAGTCCCGCCGAGGGTGGCGCTGTGTATCCGGTCGTTGAGTTCCCTAAAATATGGTTGAGCTGAACGGCGCGGATGTGCTCGTCATGCCCGTGAACGGACGCCGTCGGCCGGGGCTGGTCGGCTCGCACTGCCATGCAGTTATATAGTTCCCTGTAATAAATAATGTCACTGTAATGATTGTGTGTAATGTTCCCTGTATCATGTTCATTCTAATTAAAAATATGTAATTTAATAGTAAATAGAAAATTACAAAGTAATGCCTGTGTATTTATTAACATAAAAAAAAAAAAAAAATAACATATATATTATATATTCAAATACTAACATATGCACGTGTAAAAAAAAAAAAAAAAAAAAAAAAAAAAAAAAAAAAAAAAAAAAAAAAAAAAAAAAAAAAAAAAAAAAATATTATATGGATGGACTCACGTAGGTTTAATTAGATCATTAAGATTTAGATTTAAGTTGTCCCATGTAGGAGTACTTGTAACTGTAACATCTCAGAAAACTCTAAACAATTTCAAAAACTATTAAATAAAGGCGCGGACCCCCATGTCCGCGGTAGAATACTCATTTTAAAAAAAAAAAAAAAAAAACCTAACCTAACCTAACCTAACCTAACCTAACCTAACCTAACCTAACCTAACCTAACCTAACCCCAGTAACCGATAACACATCGCACCATCAACATCAGCTCCGCGTAAAAAAATCACTAAAAATATACGCGTTGAGTTACAGGCGTGAAAAAGTTATCAGTGGAATTTCGTGGCGTCAATTCACCAGGATCAGTGTGGGCAAGTGTCTGCGTCAGCGGGTTGCGGAGCAGGAACTCCAGAACTTCAGCGGGGATTTCTAAGGTCAAGGTCAGTGGAGTCGTCTCACAAACGATAATCCTAAGAGTCGCGGCAGAGGCCTGTCAAATAACATCAAGATCAGGAAAATCGGATCAGCGGTTTGGGAGTTATTAAGGTACGAAAATCGCCAAAACACGTGGTTTTTGAGCGGAAAATAACCCCACTTTGGACCCACGTGTTTTCTACAACACGAGGCGTGACGTATAGCCAGTCATCCCAGCCGCTACTGAAGACTCCGAAGTCGGCCGAGGAATCTGCCTGCAGACCAGCGACCAGCCTGACGACTCCACGGCCCATCACCAGGTAAGCCCCGAGGGAACTCCTCAACCCTTTGTCCCACCCCCCCCGAGTTTAGGCTCATTCGACTCGGGTTCTCAGGACCTTGCCTAAGCCATCAAGGGTCTCCTCACCCCTCACCCCCCCTTTTTTCATTACCCCCCCCCCCCTCATATCAACCCCCCCCCCCTCATATCAACCCCCCCCCTCATATCAACACCCCCCCCCCCCCTCACATATTACCCCTCGAACCTTACCCCCCTCTGAGACCTGAGTAAGGGTCCACTCCGTACCTCTTGGACCCCCTTGACCCCCTCAACAGACCCCCTTCCTTGACCCCCCCCCCCAATAGTCTTCCCACGAAACCCCCCCCCCCCCAACCCCCCTCCTTCACCCCCCCCTCAATAGTCTCCCCACGAAACCTCCCCCCTCCCCCCTTCCCCTCGGGGCTACCTCACCCCCCCGCGGCCTAACTTCGTTCCTGTTGGAGCTAGACAGCCGAGTTTGGGCTCATTTGAAAGGGCGCAAAACGCTCTACAAATTGGCCCCAACAGAATCCTCAAATTCGGCAGCCCACACGCCCAATCATCCAGCGACGCCCAGAATTCCACTGAGGACCACCACCAGCGCGCACGAAGGGCTCACAACATCGAGCCCCTTCAGTTGTCGGACTCCTCATCGGACAGCAGACGCAGACCACCAGCGGAACATCCGTGAGTCCATCTGAGATAGTATAAAAAAAAAAAAAAAATAAAAAAAAAAAAAAAAAAAAAAAAAATATATATATATATATATATATAACATCACACAACACACGCATTACAACATCACAATAGAATTAAGTCTCTAGTCTAGTTATACTATAATATATAACCTAATATAAACATGTCCTCACAATCTTCAACGTCCACAACCTCCCGCAAGATGACCACGGAGGCAGCAAAAGCCCCCTCCCGAACACTCAGGGAGAAGGTGCTGAAGAACTCGGCGAAGTCCGTGGTCTCAGAAAAGTCGGCGCGTCCACCGCAAAAGCCTCAGGCGTCAAAGGCGGCGTCGGAGCCGGACGTCACGGGCAGGACACCACCACTGCCATCAGTGACCGGGACGCCCCAGGTGGAAGACCGCACTAGGATCGCCGAGGTCGTCATTGACTGGGAGCAGTGTGGCATATCCCCCCCCCGCCAGATCATCTCGGATGAGGAAAGCTCGGTGGCCTCCACAGTGAGCCAGGCCGATCGCCCCGTGAGCGGACGACCGAGCCTCCTCTATCGAACGCCGAGAAGGGGCACAGGGGTGGAGATGGACTTGGCCACCAGGGAGGCCAACGACCTTCTCCAAAAGGGCAAGGATGCCTTAGAAGCCGCCGGCAACATGAAGCGCGAGTGCAAGGCCACGGCCCATGAGTGTCTGCAGGGCTTGTACGAGACGGCCCTGTCATTGGCAGACTCGAGAGCGCGTCATAAATACAACCTTGAGAAGGAGCGCTCTCGACACGCACAAGAACTTGTGCGTGTCGAGAGAGCTCACACTCGAGAGTTGATGACGCTGAAGGTCGAGCTCTCGCTCATGCGGTCCGAAGTCTCGGACACTAAGAAAGAGGCGAAAGGGATCCGAGAATGGCTGGGTCACGAAACCCTTGAAGCCCTCAACGGCATCAAGGAGGTTAAGGAAGAGGTCACCACTGCGAGTCTCCGGAACTTGAAGGAGCACGAGAAGACCAGGTTGGAAGGCGCAAGAGCCCCCGGGGAACCCAAGTGGGAGACAATGGGGGCCGGCCTTACACGACTGGAGTCAAATGTCTCCAGCGTGTCAAACCAGCTGGACGTGCTCCGGAAAGCCCTAGAGAGGCTCAAAGAAGACCTCACCCGGCCATCGGACATTCAGTCGGACCCGTGTCTCAGAGAGACCGATCTGCTCACGACCGCCGGCTTCGAAAGGGAAATGGAGAAGCTGCATAAGCAAGTACAGGCCATCGCCAACAGGCCTGTTGCCTCCCCCCCACCACCAACACCACCAGTCAACATCACACACCACCTGAAACCCATCGCGGATAGGCTGGAGATAGTCTCGGCGGACCTCCGCGTACTGCGTGACAAGGAGCCCCCAATCCAGGCGCCTCCGGCGCTGAATCTGGAAGCGGAACTCGCAGTCGGGGAGGTCAAAAAGACCCTCGAGACTATCCAGAAGGGGGTAGCGGACCTGAGCAAAGCGGACAAAACGCTACAACAACAACAGGGCCCACTAACCTTTGCCCAGGTCGCCAGCAAACCGAAGCCCCCAAAACCACCCACTCAACCTAACCACACCCTGATCATCTCGTCGACGAACCCCCAGCACACCGGGGACAACGTGATCGAGAGGATCAGGACCGCCCTGGACCTCAAAACGAGCGGAGCCCGAGTCGACACGGTCCGGAAAGCGCGGAACCAGAAAGTGATTCTGAGGTGCGCCAGCAGGACAGACTTGAGGACAATCAAAGACCAAGTCCAGTCGAGTGCAGGGCTCAAGGTCCAGGAGCCGAAACCACAGAACCCCCTCGTCTGCATCAAGGGAGTGCTGTCCAGCTACAGCGACGGGGAGATCGTCGATCTCCTCAAGGCGCAGAATAAGCATATTCTGCAGAACGTTGCTGTAGATGGACAGACCATAAAGGTGCGCTATAGGAAGCGCGCGAGGAACCCCCACGAATGCCACCCTGTTCTGGAACTCTCCCCGGAGCTCTGGAAATGTTGCACGCAGGTGCAGAAGATACATGTGGGCATCAAGCGGTGCTCGATTGAGGACCAGTCCCCTCTGGTACAGTGCACGAAGTGCCTTGGATATGGGCATAACAAGTCCATATGCAAGGCCGAGAAGCAAGTCTGCAGTTTCTGCAGCGGAGCGCACAACGGAGGGGACTGCCTCACTCGAGCCGAGGGCAGATCACCCACGTGTGTCAACTGCAAGGCGGCACACAGGACGGGCAGCGACCTGGCACACACAGCGTTTAGCGCGGACTGCCAGGAACGCCAAAAATGGGATGGGATAGCGAGGTCGCGCGTTTCCTATTGCTAAGGGCGACCAAACACCACAATGTAGTCAACCAGTCACCCTTCAAAACACGTCCAGACCGACAGCAAGATTGGGGTTCATCCAAGTCAATCTTCAACGCTCCAAGCTGGCCACAGAAGAACTCCACATGGCGGCTCAGGCGAAGGGAGTTTCAGTAGCACTTGTTCAAGAGCCCTATGTAGGAAGAACAGGTGTGATGAAACAAAGCCCCGGCACACGAGTCATCCAGTGCAGCCTCAACCGCCAAAAACCAGTGAAAGCGGCGATTGTTGTTTTCGGGAACAGCCTGGAGGTCATCCACGACCCCCAGATTGTGACCGAGAACATCGCCGCCGTTTTGCTGAAGGTGGGTCGGCTCAGCTTTGGGGTACTGTCGGTCTATTTTGAGGGTGACCAAGACCTTGAACCATACCTATCCGCAACACACAACACCATTCACACACTACACACAAACAATATCCTGGTGGGAGGTGACGTTAACGCCTGGAGCCAGTGGTGGGGAAGTGTTTCCGAAAACCATCGCGGGGCGTCGTATAACTCATTTCTCAATGAGCGGGATCTCCACATCCTCAACACGGGACAAACTCCGACGTTCGAGACCTACAGAGGAGACAGGTGGTGCACAAGCATCGTTGATGTAACGGCATGCAGCCTGTCGCTGCTAGGCAAGGTCGAGGAGTGGCGTGTAGAAAGGAGTCTTACGACATCGGACCACAACGCAATAACCTTCTCGATGCGCTTAGAGAAGCCCTTGGAACCCCTAAGGCCTGTCTCGACGCGCATCTACAACACCAAGAAGGCAAAGTGGTCTGACTTCAGCACGCACTTCAAGACTAGTCTGGCGGACAGCGACATCACACCAGTCAGAGTCTCGGACGTCTCGAACCCAGAGGATCTGGAGAAAGTGGTCAACACCTACACACAAAACATCCACCGCTCATGCGAGGAAGCGATCCCAAAACTGGGTTCGCCGAAACACGACGCCAAGCCCCCATGGTGGAATCCTTCTCTGGAGCGTCTTAAAACAGACGCCCTGAGGAAGAAGAGAAGGATCCGGAATGCAGCCGCAAGTCGGAGACACTTCACCATCCAGGAATACGTGCTGGCTAAAAACACATACACCACAGCAGCAACGGAAGCAGCCACAGCAAACTGGAAGGAGTTCTGCTCGAAGCAGGACCGAGAGAGCATGTGGGACGGCATCTACAGGGTACTAAGGAAGACAGCCAGAAGACAGGACGACGCCCTCCTGAGAAACACCGTGGGCGAGACGCTCAGCCCAGAGCAGTCTGCGGATCTTCTGGCAAAAACCTTCTACCCTGACGACTCAACGGATGCCGAACAGCAATACCACACAAGCCTGAGGAGGCTCGCGGAGGAGAAAACACCACAAGGTCTGTCCGCTGACGATCCACCCTTCACGACCGCGGAGCTGGAAATGGTTCTCCAAAACCAAAATCCGAAGAAAGCCCCCGGTCCCGATGGATTAACAGCGGACATCTGCACAGCGGCAATAAACTGCGATAGGGAGGTGTTCTTAGCGATAGCCAACAAGTGCCTGTCGCTGTCACACTTCCCGAAGCAGTGGAAAGTCGCCCACGTGTGCATCCTCCGCAAGCCAGGAAAAGACGACTACACCAGCCCAAAGTCGTACAGGCCAATAGGCTTGCTCTCGGTCCTAGGAAAAATCGTCGAGAAGCTCCTAGTAGGTAGACTCCAGTGGCACTTCCTCCCTACACTGAACACGAACCAATACGGATTCATGCCGCAGCGCGGGACCGAAGACGCCCTCTATGCCCTAATGGGGCACCTACGAGCCGAAATCAAAGCCAAAAAGATCGTGCTTTTGATATCATTGGACATAGAGGGGGCCTTCGATAACGCGTGGTGGCCAGCACTCAAGAGACAGATGGTAGTCAAGAACTGTCCCAAAAACATCTACGCTCTCGTCACCTCATACCTGGAAGACCGGAACATCAGGGTCAACTACGCCAGAGTGACTAGCGAGAAGGGTACCACGAAAGGATGCGTCCAGGGCTCCATAGCCGGTCCGACGTTTTGGAACCTCATCCTAGACTCGCTCCTACACAAAATGGCTAGTAAGGGGGTATACTGCCAAGCCTTCGCAGATGACGTCGTCCTGGTTCTCTCGGACTTCGCGACCGGTCCCCTGCAGCAGTCAGCCAACAACGCGTTAGACATAGTATCGGAATGGGGCGTCCAGAATAAGCTACGTTTCGCCGCGCACAAGACCAATGCGATGGTGTTAACGAGGAAGCTAAAGTACGACGTTCCGGTACTCCGCATGTCGGGCGTGCGGCTGAGCCTGGTCGAAGAGGTCAAACTGTTAGGTCTCATAATAGACTCTAAACTCACCTTCAACGCGCACGTGTCTGCGACCTGTAAAAAGGCCGCAGACATCTACAAGCAGCTGGCATGCGCGGCGAGGGTGACCTGGGGTCTCAACAGAGAGATAATCAGGACGATATACGTGTCGGTGATAGAGCCCATCGTGATGTATGCAGCGAGTGCGTGGGCCCCTGCGGCTGAGAAACTGATGACAAGGAATCAGTTTGACTCACTGCAGAGGGGCTTCGCGCAGAAGATCTGCAAAGCATACCGCACGGTGTCTCTGACATCGGCACTAATTCTGTCAGGCCAACTCCCCCTAGATCTCCGGGTAATCGAGGCCGCAACCCTGTTTAAGATCAGAAAGGGACATTCCCAAGAGTTCGTACCACCGGGCCGCGAGCTGGAGTGCAACGTGCCCCACTCCCAAAACCCCCACCCGTCGCTACTCACAACAACAGAGTACGCACGCCTGGAGGACTTGACTCCCGAAACGCTGGAAACCCACCAAGTAATCGGTCCCCAGATATACACCGACGGCAGCAAGATAGACGGGAAAGTTGGAGCTGCCCTAACTTGGTGGGAGAACGGAAAGGAGTCAAAGTTCTGCACCTTTGGCCTTGAGCCTCACAACTCAGTCTTCCAATCTGAAATGTACGCTCTCTTCAGAGCTGTCAGGATGGCAAGAGAATCCAAGGCGGCCTCCGTAAGCATCTTAAGTGATTCAAGATCTTCACTTGACCTGCTGAGGAGACCGTCTGTCACTCACCACCTGGCACTTCAAATCAAGAGAAGCGTCCGAGAGATCAGAGAGGAGGGCAGAGAGGTGAGGCTCTTTTGGCTCAGGGCCCACGTGGGAACTGCCGGGAATGAGAGAGCGGACGAGCTGGCCAAGGAGGCGGCTCTAAACACCGGGACAGCCGACTATAACAAGGTCCCCGTATCGTTCGTGAGGAGGAAGATACGGGAGGAGACTATAAAGAGGTGGCAAGCGCGATACGAATCCTCGAGTACAGGAGCGGTCACAAAAGTGTTCTTCCCAGACGTCCTAGCGGCGAAGAGAACACTTAGAGACGCCGGCAGTTCTCACACCGGTCCATGTACAAGTCCTAACAGGGCACGGAGGATTCTCAGCGTATCTCCACCGCTTTCATCTCAAAGATAGTCCCTCGTGCGTCTGTGACCCCAGCTGCGAAGAAACAGTCTGGCACCTGCTCTTCGAATGCCCAAGGTTTATCCGAGACAGAATGGAGCTGGAAGAAAAGTTCGGAACCCAGCTAAGCCAGTCCACACTCCACACCATCATGGAGAGACCGGCTTCCCGAAAACCATTCTTGGCATTCGCGAGCAAAGTCGCCACAGTTGCAGCAGCGGCCAACAAAACAGACGCAACCTCGTATAGTCGGAACCGACCACCCACCACAACAACCATACAACCAACTCCAACCACAACAATCACCACACTGACAACGACAACACCAACACAAATTGTAACACACACATCACTCACAGTTACACAAGCCACACACACAAACACCAACAGCCAGCACCAACGGCCAGTACCAGCTAGAGCAACACCACCAGCAGCAGCAGAAGCCAGCTCACGACCAGTCCCAAGTACCATGCCTATCTCGGAGTTCCTGGCATGCGGAGGAGACGGAGTCCCAGGCGTCAGACTGCGAGGCGTCGCCCTCTTCATGAACCAAGAGGGAGAAAAGTTGGGCGTAAGCTTCTGCGTAGGCTCGAGCCGAGCTGGAGCCCGGATACCAATTTCGCCAGGCCTTGCCGCCTTGATCAACGGAAGCACGACCAAAACGAGCATGAAGGGTAGCAAGTACGCCGCGCTGCCGCAGGTGGTAGTAGCCTCTCACCGATGCCGTCTATTGCGATTCAAAGGAAAGACGATCGCAATATTCGAGTGGGGAGAGGAGAACCCATTTGCACAGGCAAGCTCGTTGCTCCTGAAGATCAGGGAGGTAGGAGCTTTCGTGTCGGTCCCAGCCCGTACCATCAGCATCGACGCGATGATGATCGAAGGCGAGAGAGGAGACGTCGCAGACCGCTTCGGCTGTTTAAAAGCCTCAGAACAGCATGAGGTAGTCGTGTATGAGGACAGAGGGGAAACTTTAAGTTTCCTCAAAGCCCCCAGACACCCAATAGCCAGCGCGACGAGCCCCACAACAAGCCCGATCACTCAGAGCGGATCCGAGAGGGCCCAGCAGAAGGCAGCCGCCGAGAGAGCTGCTAAGGAGCAGAGCAAAACCACCAGCCCGGAGGACAGGGCCCGGTCGAGGAGTCGCCTGAAAGCCTTCGGCACTTTCCTCAGTGCACTGCTCCCTAGCACCAGCCACGCATCACCATCCCAGAAGCAGGAGACAGCAGTGGAGAGGTTCTTCAAAAGAAAGGGAAAAGAACCAACACCACCGAAACCCACGCCAACAAGAGCCGACAGAGGGCAAGTCAGCCCGCCGACCCTCGCAGTTAGCTCGGGCGCCACGGACCACGTAAAGAGCGCTTTCCTCGAGTACGTAGCAATCGTGAGAGCGACCAGGGAGGTCAATCTCATGAAATGCCAGAAGATCCTGCAGACCTTCCAGAGAAACACAGAAGGCCTGCTAAGGGTACTGCTCGAGGAATCAGGGGCAGCGGTGTACGACAACGTCACATCTCAAGTCATCAAAGGGGTAATGACGGGGTCGTACATGGCAGCCTATAGCGCGAAGAGCGGTTTTGTGGCCCTGGACGAGAAGGAGACGGAGCGCTCAGGCAAATTAAAATTCAGCGTGCCAAACGACGACCCGATAGTGGTTACCGCAAAATTCACCAAGATCATGCTGGACGATAGGATCCTTGAAATGGCACAGTCCATTTTGGGGACCTCAGATATCCCAGCATCGCGGGAGAATTGGGCGGTACCCAATATCAGGTGGGTCAACGGGGTTCCGGGTTGCGGCAAGACAACCTGGGTGGTAAAGCACTTCGATGGGGACAAGGACGTCGTAGTCACCACGACAACTGAAGCTGCCAAAGATCTGAGGGAGAAGCTCGCGCACCGCTTAGGAGATCAAGTAAAGAAAAAGGTGCGCACTATGGCCTCAATCTTAGCCAAGGGGTTCGGGAGCCAAGACAAATGCTACCGTCTCACGGTAGACGAGGCTCTCATGAACCACTTTGGGGCCATAGTTATGGCGGCGAAGTTGTCCGGAGCGAGCGAGATTGTCCTCATCGGAGATGTAAACCAGCTTCCATTTTTGGACAGAGAGAACCTATTCCCGTTAAGGTATACCCGTCCAAATCTGGTGGCTGGCATCACCCAGGAGTTAAGTTGCACACACCGCAATCCGATGGATGTGGCCTTTGCACTGAGCGAGATATACTCCGGTATATACTCCTCCAAGGTAACGCTGTCGCGGGTCCACTCCCTGAAAGTGGTTGGTTATACGGGAGCGCAGATACCGAGCACCGCAAAAAATACCCTGTTCCTGGTTTATACACAAGAGGAGAAAGCCACTCTTGTGAGCCAGGGATACGGGTCCGGTGAAGGGTCGCGCATGTTGACCATACACGAGGCTCAGGGGTTGACCTACGACAGCGTCATAATCATCAACACCAAGTCCAGGAGGCTCCAACTCCACGACAGCGTCTCCCACGCGGTAGTGGCGGTGTCGAGACACACAGTCAGTTGCGTCTATTACTCCGACGACGCCGATGACGCCACAGGCCGCTTTGTGAAGAGGGCGATGGACGCGTCTACCAAAATGGTCGTCGACTACAATCTTAAGACGGCCATGCAGCATCGAGACGCGGCAGTCGTGGAAGCACTACTCGGCTTAGCGAAATCCCTGGTCAGAACACCCCGCCTTACATAACCTCCACCAAACACGTCCCATTCCCAACCCCAAAACTAACGTCCCTAACCATTGTAAAATTGTAGAACTGTATTTTAGTAATAATAATAATCATGTAAAGCTGCATGGCAGAGCGAGTCTGTCATACTCACACAAAAGTCCCGCCGAGGGTGGCGCTGTGTATCCGGTCGTTGAGTTCCCTAAAATATGGTTGAGCTGAACGGCGCGGATGTGCTCGTCATGCCCGTGAACGGACGCCGTCGGCCGGGGCTGGTCGGCTCGCACTGCCATGCAGTTATATAGTTCCCTGTAATAAATAATGTCACTGTAATGATTGTGTGTAATGTTCCCTGTATCATGTTCATTCTAATTAAAAATATGTAATTTAATAGTAAATAGAAAATTACAAAGTAATGCCTGTGTATTTATTAACATAAAAAAAAAAAAAAAAAAAAAATAACATATATTATATATTCAAATACTAACATATGCATGTGTAAAAAAAAAAAAAAAAAAAAAAAAAAAATATTATATAGATGGACTCACGTAGGTTTAATTAGATCATTAAGATTTAGATTTAAGTTGTCCCATGTAGGAGTACTTGTAACTGTAACATCTCAGAAAACTCTAAACAATTTCAAAAACTATTAAATAAAGGCGCGGACCCCCATGTCCGCGGTAGAATACTCATTTTAAAAAAAAAAAAAAAAAAACCTAACCTAACCTAACCTAACCTAACCTAACCAACAGAATAAGGAAGGAGTGTGGGAAGGCATCTACAGGATTATAGGACGGACCGCAAAAAGACATGATGATTTGCCGTTGGTGAAGGATGGGGTGCCGCTCGATGGCAAGGATTCGGCTTCACTGCTGGCGGAGACCTTCTACCCCGAGGACCTAGAAGAGGATGATAACGATGACCACCGTCGGACGCGTGAAGCGGCCAGTTGCGTAAACGACTGGGTGCATGATGAATACCATGACCCGCCGTTTACGCATCAGGAGCTAAAAACCACGGTGGAAAGCTTCAACCCTAGGAAAGCACCCGGGGCGGATGGTCTCACAGCCGATATCTGTGCCCAAGTCATATCCCGGGATCCGGGAACGTTTCTTGCACTGGCCAATAAGTGCCTCTAGCAGGGCCACTTCCCCGGAGCCTGGAAAGTGGCCACAGTGGTGATTCTCCGGAAGCCGGGAAAAGACTGTTACACAACCCCTAAATCTTACAGACCGATCGGCCTCCTACCAGTCCTGGGCAAAATGCTAGAAAAATTGATGGTGGCAAGGTTGAAGTGGCATCTGATCCCGCGGTTGAGTACTCGTCAGTTTGGCTTCATGCCCCAGAAGAGCACCGAGGACTCCCTCTACACCATGATACAACATATCAAATCAAAGCTGAACCAAAAGAAGCTGATCACTGTTGTGTCACTTGATATAGAGGGAGCCTTTGACAGCGCATGGTGGCCGGCAATTAGGACCAGACTGGCTGAGGAAAAGTGCCCAGTGAATCTCAGACGGATGCTGGACAGCTACCTGGCTGGTAGGAGTGTTAGAGTGAGGTATGCCGGAGCTGAGTGCCAAAAGACCACAAGTAAGGGGTGCGTACAGGGGTCGATAGGTGGTCCGATCCTGTGGAACCTACTGCTGGATCCTTTGCTGAAGGGGCTGGAAGAGCGAGGAGATCACTGCCAGGCTTTCGCCGACGATGTGGTCATGATCTTCGACGGTGACACAGCATTGGAGGTTCAAAGACAGGCCAATGCCGCCCTTGAGTATGTTCGGAGGTGGGGCATCCGCAACAAGCTGAAGTTTGCACCACATAAAACCTGTGCAATGGTAGTAACCAGGAAGTTGAAGTACGATGTCCCACTTCTGAGCATGGGCGGGGTCGACATTGGCATGTCTAAAGAAATTAAAATACTAGGGCTCACAATCGACCATCAGCTCACTTTCAACACCCATGTTGCTAAGGTGTGTAGAAAGGCTGCGGATATTTACAAGCAGCTAACTAGAGCGGCCAAGGTGAGCTGGGGTCTGCATCCGGAGGTCATACGGAGCATTTACACGGCAGCGGTGGAGCCGGTGATACTATACGCGGCGAGCGCTTGGGCGCCGGCCGCTAAAAAGATCGGAGTGCAGAAAAGCCTCAACGCGGTCCAACGAGGATTTGCCCAGAAGCTGTGCAGAGCCTACCGCACAGTCTCCCTAAACTCGGCACTGGTTCTGGCTGGGATACTCCCGCTCGACCTCCGAATCCGGGAAGCGGCTGCGCTCTACGAAGCCAAGAGGGGAGTGCCCCAGCCTGCACTAGGAGACAGGGAGGTGGAACGGATGGCCCCAGCGATAGAGGCCCCGCACCCCGCGGAGCAAATAAGTCTGGAGTTTGGAAGCCTGATAGACGAGGAACAATATAATACCCACGGCGATTACGCCGTGAGGATCTTCACCGACGGCAGCAAGATTGAGGGCAGGGTCGGAGCGGCGCTATCCTTATGGAATAGCGCCTCCGAAATAAAGGCCCTCAAACTCGCCTTGCCGTCCTACTGCACCGTCTATCAGGCTGAACTCCTGGCCATAAAAAGAGCGGCAGAGGAGGCGCTCAAGCGCAGCGAAGCTACGTTCGGCATCTTCAGCGACTCTATGGCGGCTCTTCAGTCAGTGACCAATGTTGGTTCCTCCCACCCTCTGGCCGTGGAAACTAGAGACACCATACGATGCTGCAAACTCCAGAACAAGAGTGTCTCCTTGTTCTGGATCAAGGCCCACGCTGGGTTGGAGGGAAACGAGAGAGCTGACCAACTCGCGAAGGAAGCCGCCCTAGGGTTGAGGAAGAGGCCGGACTACGATCTGTGTCCCGTATCATTCGTCAAGCGAAGAATCCGGTCGGAAACGCTTGACGAATGGAACGGGAGATATAAGTCGGGTGACACGGCTTCAGGCACAAAATTGTTCTTTCCGGACGCGGTGGTGGCGTACGGTGTGGTACGCAAGATGGCTCCAACGAGCATAACCACGCAAATACTGACGGGGCACGGTGGGTTCTCTGCATACCTGAAACGCTTCAGGTGTAAAGAGAATCCATCGTGCGCCTGTGAGCCTGGCGTGGAAGAGACCGTATTGCACATACTGCTCGAATGCCCGATCACGGCAAGGATGCGTTACGAGACGGAGCAGCAACTCGCCGTGGCATTGGTTGCCCAAAATCTGCCAACACTTTTGGAAGGGAAACAGAGAAAAGAGTTCCTCAAATATTGTACGGAAATAGCATCGCTTGTAATTAATAGAAATAAGTAAGTTTAAGAAAAATATGATACTAAATATATAATAAGTATATAGATTATGTATCATAATAATAAGTAAGAAATACAAAAAATTCAGTTTTAAAATTAGAAGCTAAAATTCATAGGATAGGGAATAAATTTAAACAATTAGGATAAGAAATTATATGTATATGATATATTGTATATATATTATGATAGCCATATTATAAATATAGTATAGAAATAAATATAATATTTTATAGGTATTAGCATTGGTAGACTCGAAAAACATAAAGGAAAAAATACAAAAACAAACATATAGAAATAAGTTGTTAGATAAGCGTAAAATATAAGCATGTTAGAAAACTCGTAGGAAAATAAAATACATTAGATATTAGGTTTAAAATATTAGATGAAGTAAGGCAATTGCTTCTACCAGGAACTCCTTAATTCCTACAACAGGACTGAGTTAAATACAATAAAAAAGAGACTTTAATTAGAACATAGCCAAACAAGGTCTCTGATCATGTCAGAGGGACACTGAGCAAGGGCAGGAGTGTGGTTTTAGCCGGTAAGAGTCCGGCACTGCCCAGACTGTCTCATAAGTGAGGCAGTCTGGGCGTCCATGAGGATTTCCCACTCCTGCCAAAAAAAAAAAAGAAAAAAAAAAAAAAAAAAAAAAAAAAAAAAAAAAAAAAAAAAAAAAAACCTAACCTAACCTCATTAGTTACATACCTGCCTTGCCTGCCTGTGCTCTGGTGCGCGTTCCGAGTGATTGAGTCCAACATTTTTTCTATACAGAACCCTAATATAATTTATTTATTTTTTCATTTCTCAAGATGTGATCCTGATTACTTCTTGGCACTGTTAAACAAGTGCCTGGCACACCACTACTTCCCGCAGACCTGGAAGGAAGCTACGGTGGTTGTGCTCAGAAAGCCAGGCAAAAAATCGTACACCGTACCAAAGTCGTACAGGCCGATTGGGCTTTTGCCTGTCCTAGGGAAAGTGTACGAAAAGATGCTGGTTGCTCGTCTCAAATTTTACATACTACCCGGAATTAGTACTCGTCAATACGGCTTTATGCCCCAAAAAAGCACTGAGGACTCCCTCTTTACCCTTGTGAAATACATCCGTGCGAAGCTGGCTCAAAAGAAAATAGTCACGCTGGTGTCGCTGGATATCGAGGGAACCTTTGACAACGCATGGTGGCCTGCGATTAAGGTACGATTGGCTGAGGAAAAGTGTCCGGTGAACCTGCGACGGGTAGTCAGCAGCTACCTCAGTGACAGGGTGGTCACCGTGAGGTATGCCGGGGAGGAGAGCAGAAGACGAACCAGCAAAGGGTGCGTCCAGGGGTCAATAGGGGGGCCCATCTTTTGGAATCTGCTGCTCCACCCGCTCCTCAAACAGTTGGAGATTGGGGGCAGCTACTGCCAGGCATTCGCAGACGATGTCGTGTTGGTTTTTGACGGCAAAACAGCCCAAGAAATCGAGGGACAAGCCAATGCCGCTCTCGAACATGTTCGCGCATGGGGTGTCAGAAATCGGCTGAAGTTCGCGCCGCACAAAACTTGTGCGATGGTATTAACGCGGAGACTCAAGTACGACACGCCGCGCCTGAGCATGGGCGGGATCGACATTGGAATGTCCCAAGATATTAAAATATTAGGACTTGTTATCGACGCCAAACTTACTTTAACCAACACGTAGCTGCCGTCTGTAAGAAGGCGATAACAATTTATAAGCGGCTGGCCAGAGCAGCCCGGGTCAGTTGGGGACTGCACCCGGAGGTGATAAGGGCTATATACACTGCAGCAGTGGAGCCGACTGTTTTGTACGCTGCGAGCGCGTGGGCACCAGCTGCTAATAAACAAGGTGTCATAAAGCAGCTCAACATAGTCCAAAGAGGATTTGCCCAAAAGCTGTGCAGAGCCTACCGCACAGTCTCCCTAAACTCGGCACTGGTTCTGGCTGGGATACTCCCACTCGACCTCCGAATCCGGGAAGCGGCTGCACTCTACGAAGCCAAGAGGGGAGTGACCCAGCCTGCACTAGGAGACAGGGAGGTGGAACGGATGGCCCCAGCGATAGAGGCCCCGCACCCCGCGGAGCAAATAAGTCTGGAGTTTGGAAGCCTGATAGACGAGGAACAATATAATAACCACGGCGATTACGCCGTGCGGATCTTCACCGACGGCAGCAAGATTGAGGGCAGGGCCGGAGCAGCGCTGTCTTTATGGAATAGTGCCACCGAAATAAAGGCCCTCAAGCTCGCCTTGCCGTCCTACTGTACCGTCTATCAGGCTGAACTCCTGGCCCTAAAAAGAGCGGCAGAGGAGGCGCTCAAGCGCAGCGAAGCTACGTTCGGCATCTTCAGCGACTCTATGGCGGCTCTTCAGTCAGTGACCAATGTTGGTTCCTCCCACCCTCTGGCCGTGGAAACTAGAGACACCATACGACGCTGTAAACTCCAGAACAAGAGTGTCTCCTTGTTTTGGATCAAGGCCCACGCAGGATTGGAGGGAAACGAGAGAGCTGACCAACTCGCGAAAGAGGCCGCATTGGGGTTGAGGAAGAGGCCGGATTACGATCTGTGTCCCGTATTATTCGTCAAACGAAGAATCCGGTCGGAAACGCTTGACGAATGGAACGGGAGATATAAGTCGGGTGACACGGCTTCGGGCACAAAGCTGTTCTTTCCGGACGCGGTGGTGGCGTACGGTGTGGTACGCAAGATGGCTCCAACGAGCGTCACCACGCAAATACTGACGGGGCACGGTGGGTTCTCTGCATACCTGAAACGCTTCAGATGTAAAGAGAATCCATCGTGCGCCTGTGAGCCTGGTGTGGAGGAGACCGTGCTGCACATACTGCTGGAGTGCCCGATCACGGCAAGGATGCGGTACGATACGGAGCAGCGACTCGCCGTTGCATTGGATGCCCAGAATCTGCCAACACTTTTGGAAGGGAAACACAGAAAAGAGTTCCTCAAATATTGTACGGAAATAGCATCGCTTGTAATTAATAGAAATAAGTAAGTTTAAGAAAAATATGATACTAAATATATAATAAGAGAAAGGATATAATATTGTGTAAATAGCATAGAAAATGGGCATTTTAAAATAGTTTAAGTTGGGTAACGTGTGTGATCGGGTTGAAGTTTTTCTTTGGGTTGTCTTGGTTATTTTTGTGGTGAAGCCACAGTAAAAAAAAAATATTAGATCTCTGCGTTAGTGTTTAGTTCTAAACTTAAGATAACATTTTGTTTTTTGTAAATAAATAAAAATACTTCGCATAATAAGGTCTCTGATCATGTCAGAGGGACACTGAGCAAGGGCAGGAGTGTGGTTTTAGCCGGTAAGAGTCCGGCACTGCCCAGACTGTCTCATAAGTGAGGCAGTCTGGGCGTCCATGAGGATTTCCCACTACTGCCAAAAAAAAAAAAAAAACCTAACCTAACCTAAAAAAGTTAATTTGCGCAAATAAGCGCAAAATATAACAACTTGTCCCAAATAATAGAATAAGAAAGGAATCATTTAAATGTATTACTACCTCTGTAGTATATTGTATTACTACCTCTTTGTAGTATATTGTATGACTACCTCTTTGTAGTATATTGTATGACTACCTCTTTGTAGTATATTGTATGACTACCTCTTTGTAGTATTTTGTATGACTACCTCTTTGTAGTATATTGTATGACTACCTCTTTGTAGTATATTGTATGACACCTCTTTGTAGTATATTGTATGACACCTCTTTGTAGTATATTGTATGACTACCTCTTTGTAGTATATTGTATGACACCTCTTTGTAGTATATTGTATGACACCTCTTTGTAGTATATTGTATGACTACCTCTTTGTAGTATATTGTATGACTACCTCTTTGTAGTATATTGTATGACTACCTCTTTGTAGTATATTGTATGACTACCTCTTTGTAGTATATTGTATTACTACCTGTTTGTAGTATATTGTATGACACCTCTTTGTAGTATATTGTATGACACCTCTTTGTAGTATATTGTATGACACCTCTTTGTAGTATATTGTATGACTACCTCTTTGTAGTATATTGTATGACACCTCTTTGTAGTATATTGTATGACACCTCTTTGTAGTATATTGTATGACTACCTCTTTGTAGTATATTGTATGACTACCTCTTTGTAGTATATTGTATGACTACCTCTTTGTAGTATATTGTATGACTACCTCTTTGTAGTATATTGTATTACTACCTGTTTGTAGTATATTGTATGACACCTCTTTGTAGTATATTGTATGACTACCTCTTTGTAGTATATTGTATGACTACCTCTTTATAGTATATTGTATTACTACCTCTTTGTAGTATATTGTATGACACCTCTTTGTAGTATATTGTATGACACCTCTTTGTAGTATATTGTATGACTACCTCTTTGTAGTATATTGTATTACTACCTCTTTGTAGTATATTGTATGACTACCTCTTTGTAGTATATTGTATGACTACCTCTTTGTAGTATTTTGTATGACTACCTCTTTGTAGTATATTGTATGACTACCTCTTTGTAGTATATTGTATGACACCTCTTTGTAGTATATTGTATGACACCTCTTTGTAGTATATTGTATGACTACCTCTTTGTAGTATATTGTATGACACCTCTTTGTAGTATATTGTATGACACCTCTTTGTAGTATATTGTATGACTACCTCTTTGTAGTATATTGTATGACACCTCTTTGTAGTATATTGTATGACTACCTCTTTGTAGTATATTGTATGACTACCTCTTTGTAGTATATTGTATTACTACCTCTTTGTAGTATATTGTATTACTACCTCTTTGTAGTATATTGTATGACTACCTGTTTGTAGTATATTGTATGACTACCTCTTTGTAGCATATTGTATGACACCTCTTTGTAGTATATTGTATGACTACCTCTTTGTAGTATATTGTATGACTACCTCTTTGTAGTATATTGTATGACACCTCTTTGTAGTATATTGTATGACTACCTCTTTGTAGTATATTGTATTACTACCTCTTTGTAGTATATTGTATTACTACCTCTTTGTAGTATATTGTATGACACCTCTTTGTAGTATATTGTATGACTACCTCTTTGTAGTATATTGTATGACTACCTCTTTGTAGTATATTGTATGACACCTCTTTGTAGTATATTGTATGACTACCTCTTTGTAGTATATTGTATGACACCTCTTTGTAGTATATTGTATGACTACCTCTTTGTAGTATATTGTATGACTACCTCTTTGTAGTATATTGTATGACACCTCTTTGTAGTATATTGTATGACTACCTCTTTGTAGTATATTGTATGACACCTCTTTGTAGTATATTGTATGACACCTCTTTGTAGTATATTGTATGACTACCTCTTTGTAGTATATTGTATGACACCTCTTTGTAGTATATTGTATGACTACCTCTTTGTAGTATATTGTATGACACCTCTTTGTAGTATATTGTATGACTACCTCTTTGTAGTATATTGTATGACTACCTCTTTGTAGTATATTGTATGACACCTCTTTGTAGTATATTGTATGACTACCTCTTTGTAGTATATTGTATTACTACCTCTTTGTAGTATATTGTATTACTACCTCTTTGTAGTATATTGTATTACTACCTCTTTGTAGTATATTGTATTACTACCTCTTTGTAGTATATTGTATTACTACCTCTTTGTAGTATATTGTATGACACCTCTTTGTAGTATATTGTATGACTACCTCTTTGTAGTATATTGTATGACACCTCTTTGTAGTATATTGTATGACACCTCTTTGTAGTATATTGTATGACTACCTCTTTGTAGTATATTGTATGACACCTCTTTGTAGTATATTGTATGACTACCTCTTTGTAGTATATTGTATGACACCTCTTTGTAGTATATTGTATGACTACCTCTTTGTAGTATATTGTATGACTACCTCTTTGTAGTATATTGTATGACACCTCTTTGTAGTATATTGTATGACTACCTCTTTGTAGTATATTGTATTACTACCTCTTTGTAGTATATTGTATTACTACCTCTTTGTAGTATATTGTATTACTACCTCTTTGTAGTATATTGTATGACACCTCTTTGTAGTATATTGTATGACTACCTCTTTGTAGTATATTGTATGACACCTCTTTGTAGTATATTGTATGACTACCTCTTTGTAGTATATTGTATTACTACCTCTTTGTAGTATATTGTATTACTACCTCTTTGTAGTATATTGTATGACTACCTCTTTGTAGTATATTGTATTACTACCTCTTTGTAGTATATTGTATAACTTCCTCTTTGTAGTATATTGTATGACTACCTCTTTGTAGTATATTGTATGACTACCTCTTTGTAGTATATTGTATGACTACCTCTTTGTAGTATATTGTATGACACCTCTTTGTAGTATATTGTATGACACCTCTTTGTAGTATATTGTATTACTACCTCTTTGTAGTATATTGTATTACTACCTCTTTGTAGTATATTGTATGACACCTCTTTGTAGTATATTGTATGACTACCTCTTTGTAGTATATTGTATGACTACCTCTTTGTAGTATATTGTATGACACCTCTTTGTAGTATATTGTATGACTACCTCTTTGTAGTATATTGTATGACTACCTGTTTGTAGTATATTGTATGACTACCTCTTTGTAGTATATTGAATGACACCTCTTTGTAGTATATTGTATGACTACCTCTTTGTAGTATATTGTATGACTACCTCTTTGTAGTATATTGTATTACTACCTCTTTGTAGTATATTGTATGACTACCTCTTTGTAGTATATTGTATGACACCTCTTTGTAGTATATTGTATGACTACCTCTTTGTAGTATATTGTATTACTACCTCTTTGTAGTATATTGTATTACTACCTCTTTGTAGTATATTGTATGACTACCTCTTTGTAGTATATTGTATGACACCTCTTTGTAGTATATTGTATGACTACCTCTTTGTAGTATATTGTATTACTACCTCTTTGTAGTATATTGTATTACTACCTCTTTGTAGTATATTGTATTACTACCTCTTTGTAGTATATTGTATGACTACCTCTTTGTAGTATATTGAATGACACCTCTTTGTAGTATATTGTATGACTACCTCTTTGTAGTATATTGTATGACTACCTCTTTGTAGTATATTGAATGACACCTCTTTGTAGTATATTGTATGACTACCTCTTTGTAGTATATTGTATGACTACCTCTTTGTAGTATATTGTATGACACCTCTTTGTAGTATATTGTATGACTACCTCTTTGTAGTATATTGTATGACTACCTGTTTGTAGTATATTGTATGACTACCTCTTTGTAGTATATTGAATGACACCTCTTTGTAGTATATTGTATGACTACCTCTTTGTAGTATATTGTATGACTACCTCTTTGTAGTATATTGTATTACTACCTCTTTGTAGTATATTGTATGACTACCTCTTTGTAGTATATTGTATGACACCTCTTTGTAGTATATTGTATGACTACCTCTTTGTAGTATATTGTATTACTACCTCTTTGTAGTATATTGTATGACTACCTCTTTGTAGTATATTGTATGACTACCTCTTTGTAGTATATGTATTACTACCTGTTTGTAGTATATTGTATGACTACCTCTTTGTAGTATATTGTATGACTACCTCTTTGTAGTATATTGTATGACTACCTCTTTGTAGTATATTGTATGACTACCTCTTTGTAGTATATTGTATGACTACCTCTTTGTAGTATATTGTATGACTACCTCTTTGTAGTATATGTATTACTACCTGTTTGTAGTATATTGTATGACTACCTCTTTGTAGTATATTGTATGACTACCTCTTTGTAGTATATTGTATGACTACCTCTTTGTAGTATATTGTATGACTACCTCTTTGTAGTATATTGTATGACTACCTCTTTGTAGTATATTGTATGACTACCTCTTTGTAGTATATTGTATGACTACCTCTTTGTAGTATATTGTATGACTACCTCTTTGTAGTATATTGTATGACTACCTCTTTGTAGTATATGTATTACTACCTCTTTGTAGTATATTGTATGACTACCTCTTTGTAGTATATTGTATGACTACCTCTTTGTAGTATATGTATTACTACCTGTTTGTAGTATATTGTATGACTACCTCTTTGTAGTATATTGTATGACTACCTCTTTGTAGTATATTGTATGACTACCTCTTTGTAGTATATTGTATGACTACCTCTTTGTAGTATATTGTATGACTACCTCTTTGTAGTATATTGTATGACTACCTCTTTGTAGTATATGTATTACTACCTGTTTGTAGTATATTGTATGACTACCTCTTTGTAGTATATTGTATGACTACCTCTTTGTAGTATATTGTATGACTACCTCTTTGTAGTATATTGTATGACTACCTCTTTGTAGTATATTGTATGACTACCTCTTTGTAGTATATTGTATGACTACCTCTTTGTAGTATATTGTATGACTACCTCTTTGTAGTATATTGTATGACTACCTCTTTGTAGTATATTGTATTACTACCTCTTTGTAGTATATTGTATGACTACCTCTTTGTAGTATATTGTATTACTACCTCTTTGTAGTATATTGTATGACACCTCTTTGTAGTATATTGTATGACTACCTCTTTGTAGTATATTGTATTACTACCTCTTTGTAGTATATTGTATGACTACCTCTTTGTAGTATATTGTATGACTACCTCTTTGTAGTATATTGTATGACTACCTCTTTGTAGTATATTGTATGACTACCTCTTTGTAGTATATTGTATTACTACCTCTTTGTAGTATATTGTATGACTACCTCTTTGTAGTATATTGTATTACTACCTCTTTGTAGTATATTGTATGACACCTCTTTGTAGTATATTGTATGACTACCTCTTTGTAGTATATTGTATGACTACCTCTTTGTAGTATATTGTATTACTACCTCTTTGTAGTATATTGTATTACTACCTCTTTGTAGTATATTGTATGACTACCTCTTTGTAGTATATTGTATGACACCTCTTTGTAGTATATTGTATTACTACCTCTTTGTAGTATATTGTATTACTACCTCTTTGTAGTATATTGCTACATACTTTGTATCTAATTACATTTTGAATTATAAGTTAAGAAAACTAATTAAAAAGGGTATGTTTAGTATCATATTTTATCATCTTAATAATTTAGTTTTATATTTTAACAAAATAAAACGATAATTACCTCTAGTGGAAGATTCCATCACTGAAAAGCACTTGGTATCGCACAAAACATTCAGAGACATGCAAACCTGCAACGTTAGCGGCCGCACTGAGCGTGGTGACGTGCTCCGCTTGCCTGCTATTGGAAGGGTATCCTTGCCGTTTGTTGCCGCAAGGGTCGCGGACTCGCGGCCCACGAATGTTTGCTTTGTTTTGTGAGTTGCTAGTGTTATTCAAGATTGAGATACAAGTGAAAAATGTACCATTTCAATATTTTAGATTTTTCTCCACCTAGATTTATTCAATCGTGTACTGTGCGGCGCAGCCGGCCGAACTGAGCCTTCCCGCTAGGCTTGATATACGTAGGCCCCACTGAAGTTTGGCATCTACTGTTATGCCCAGAAAAACTGCCGAGTCTAGTTACAAGGAGCTCTTTATTTAAGACGACGTTAGGTCCAAGATGCCGAACATTCGGTGAGGCGAACTTTATACATTTCGTTTTCTTGGCATTGAGATCTAAGTTATTTGTTGTAAACCACTCCGTAATCAGTGAGAGTGCACTGTTTACGTCGTCGAAATCTTGTCTATTCCTGTCTACTTTAAAAATAAGAGAGGTATAATCTGCAAACAGTACAACGTCACAGATACCATTTAAATAGAATGGTAAGTCATTGATATATAGGTACAAAGAGTGGACCCAGTATTGACATAGTATAAAGAGAGGAAGTAGGCTATCTCCGGCACAATCCGCGATATAATTGCCTACTGTCTCAGGGTTGTCACTTTTAGTTAAATTTTAATTCAGTGCCAATAAATTGGCAAGGGTCGGGAAGTTGTATTTTTTACTTGTATTGTCTGGGTACCTAAACGATGATGAAACCTTTCACGATGAAAGAAAGAGCGACGGGCCAGCAGACGGGCGGCGCGGGGCGGTGATGAGCACGAGTAAACGGTAGGTTACTGATAGTACTGTCACCAATTCATTAGTTTAAAGCCCGGCCCTTGCCAAAGATAACACATATCTCTGTATAACTAATTCAGTGATCATTAGTCAATAAAGTTCAACAATGGTTTTCCTAACAAACACAGAAATTTATTCAAGATTCATAGCAGTATTATTTATGAAAAAAAAGCCAAACCCAAACACACAGCAATATGTTCTGCGAGTATCACACATTTTTCATTCATTTAGCGGTGCCGAAAAGCCGTGACGCGCGAACCTCGTGCGATGTTAGCCCCGACTGGCGCGCTGCGAAACGGGCCGAGATTTGTTTAAGTGTGCGTGCGGCGACACATAGATACTTTGACGCACACATACAAACCGCGCACGGTGCGTTTGTATGGAGATAACGTACTTCCTCTCTTTATACTATGGTATTGAGCCTTGAGGTACACCGTACACCTAACTGAACTGGTAGCCCGGCAGATTTCACACCATTAAGCTCATCGTCCACCGCCCGCTAAACTAACTTAGTTTAGTTTAGCTCACATAGTTGAGCCAGTTTTTCATACATGTGCGTCCGCCGCAAACTATGCCAGCTAAGCTAACTAAAATGAAAAACTGGCTCAACTATGCGAGCAGCGAGTTGTTTAGCGGGCGGTGGACGTTCGACTTTAACATCTACACATTGGGACTATTATGTAAATAAGTAGTTTACATGAGAACATCAGTCGGATAAAACCCTGGTGTATTTTCAGCACGTGTGGCTGGGCGTGTGAACTGCAGCCGGGAAAAACCCTCATGCTGTGTTAATACTAAACAATCTACGATTCGTGTCGTCGCGCGTCGCCAACAAGGAGGCTGTTCAAATTAAAATGTTTTAGCAACTGCTTGAGTGTTAACTTTTCAAATATTTTGCTAAGTGCAGGTAATACAGAAATAGGCCTGAAATTGCCGACGCCATTTTTATTACCTGATTTAATTAATGGTATGACTTTACTACTCTTCATGAGGTCAGGAAAAGTTCCCAAATCAACACATTTATTAAAAGTAACAGCTAGATAGGAGGCTACGATGTCTACATTACTTAATAGTTTAATGGAGATTCCCAGTAAGCGAGCGAGCTAAGTAAGCGAGCGAGCTAAGTAAGCGAGCGAGCTAAGTAAGCGAGCGAGCTAAGTAAGCGAGCGAGCTAAGTAAGCGAGCGAGCTAAGTAAGCGAGCGAGCTAAGTAAGCGAGCGAGCTAAGTAAGCGAGCGAGCTAAGTAAGCGAGCGAGCTAAGTAAGCGAGCGAGCTAAGTAAGCGAGCGAGCTAAGTAAGCGAGCGAGCTAAGTAAGCGAGCGAGCTAAGTAAGCGAGCGAGCTAAGTAAGCGAGCGAGCTAAGTAAGCGAGCGAGCTAAGTAAGCGAGCGAGCTAAGTAAGCGAGCGAGCTAAGTAAGCGAGCGAGCTAAGTAAGCGACTACATTTGGGCACACGCTATGCAAAACGTTAACTACAGGTACAGGCTCGAGGTGTTACATGTTCGAAGCTAAGTAAGCGACTACATTTGGGCACACGCTATGCAAAACGTTAACTACAGGTACAGGCTCGAGGTGTTACATGTTCGAAGCTAAGTAAGCGACTACATTTGGGCACACGCTATGCAAAACGTTAACTACAGGTACAGGCTCGAGGTGTTACATGTTCGAAGCTAAGTAAGCGACTACATTTGGGCACACGCTATTCAAAACGTTAACTACAGGTACAGGCTCGAGGTGTTACATGTTCGAAGCTAAGTAAGCGACTACATTTGGGCACACGCTATGCAAAACGTTAACTACAGGTACAGGCTCGAGGTGTTACATGTTCGAAGCTAAGTAAGCGACTACATTTGGGCACACGCTATGCAAAACGTTAACTACAGGTACAGGCTCGAGGTGTTACATGTTCGAAGCTAAGTAAGCGACTACATTTGGGCACACGCTATGCAAAACGTTAACTACAGGTACAGGCTCGAGGTGTTACATGTTCGAAGCTAAGTAAGCGACTACATTTGGGCACACGCTATGCAAAACGTTAACTACAGGTACAGGCTCGAGGTGTTACATGTTCGAAGCTAAGTAAGCGACTACATTTGGGCACACGCTATGCAAAACGTTAACTACAGGTACAGGCTCGAGGTGTTACATGTTCGAAGCTAAGTAAGCGACTACATTTGGGCACACGCTATGCAAAAAGTTTTCAGCTTTAGACGGGGAAGAATTTAAGGAGTGAGTCGTAATTATAGGTATGTTGGCAATAAACTCACAATATTAATTTTATCCACATTCCTACAGAATCGCACATAGTGGGATCCGATAGGAATAAGCCACAATGAAGGGTTCTGTAATTGGGATGAATTTATCCCAAGAACAAACTTAACATTGTAGTTGAAAACCATGTTCTCCCATACATCGATATATGTCACGGTCAATTCTCCAACCGCAAATGTAAATTTGTAATAGCATTTTTTTTTGTATGTGATACTGATAAACTGCAAATTAACGATTTTCAGACTTTTCTTTTGTGCTATGAGACCTTGCTTCTTGCCAAATGCCACGACTCCGGCTCAACGGCAAGTCTACATTATATATTATGTAGGTTTTGATTTATTTTAAATGCTGTCATTTTGACTGTCCACATCCTTTTTTAATTTGAACTGAAAAGGTTTTAAATAATATAGGTACTTCAAATGCTTAAATTAAAATTTAATAATAAATTATCTGAAATGCAACAAATGTAACGTGTATAATAATAATACTATAATATATCTCTAGTGCGCTACGCTCGTGCGCAACTCTCGTGCGCAACGCTCGAGCGTAACGTTCGTGCGCAACGCTCGTGCGCAACGCTCGAGCGTAACGTTCGTGCGCAACGCTCGAGCGCAACGCTCGTGCGCAACGCTCGTGCGCAACGCTCGTGCGCAACGCTCGTGACGGATGTACTAACAACTATTAAGGCCCACATACACGAACAGGATTAACCTAAATCGTGTGTAAAAATTAGATAACATTACAAAACTACAACGCGTGCGTGTTTCGTTGTTAGTAATTATACTATGCAACCTTAATAATATAATAATCAACTATGTTAAACTAAAAATACCTCTATTAAATGGTTAAATCACAGTGTACTAAACATAACTTACGATATGTAGCCGTCGGTGTAACAAGCTTCGCTTTTACACAAACACTTGCGTGAGTCTTAACAAAGTAACACTTTGTTAGAAATTATATTAAGGCAAAGCTCACAACGCACGCGCAGCACGAAGGCCCGTGCGCCCTTCGTCGTCCGCGTCGACGCCACTATCAGCAGTCCAGCGCCGCGCGCAGCAGCTCCGCGCGCGCTTGACGTCACTGTCAGCAGTCTGGCGCCGCGTGCAGCAGCTCCACGTGCAGCAGCTCCGCGCGCAGCAGCTCCGCGCGCGCTTGACGTCACTGTCAGCAGTCTGGCGCCGCGTGCAGCAGCTCCGCGCGCGCTTGACGTCACTGTCAGCAGTCTGGCGCCGCGCGCAGCAGCTCCGCGCGCGCTTGACGTCACTGTCAGCAGTCTGGCGCCGCGCGCAGCAGCTCCGCGCGCGCTTGACGTCACTGTCAGCAGTCCAGCGCCGCGCGCAGCAGCTCCGCGCGCGCTTGACGTCACTGTCAGCAGTCTGGCGCCGCGTGCAGCAGCTCCGCGTGCAGCAGCTCCGCGCGCAGCAGCTCCGCGCGCGCTTGACGTCACTGTCAGCAGTCTGGCGCCGCGTGCAGCAGCTCCGCGCGCAGCAGCTCCGCGCGCGCTTGACGTCACTGTCAGCAGTCTGGCGCCGCGCGCAGCAGCTCCGCGCGCGCTTGACGTCACTGTCAGCAGTCTGGCGCCGCGTGCAGCAGCTCCGCGCGCGCTTGACGTCACTGTCAGCAGTCCGGCGCCGCGTGCGGCAGCTCCGCGCGCGCTTGACGTCACTGTCAGCAGTCCGGCGCCGCGTGCAGCAGCTCCGCGCGCGCTTGACGTCACTGTCAGCAGTCCGGCGCCACGTGCAGCAGCTCCGCGCGCAACAGCTCCGCGCGCAGCAGCTCCGCCCGCAACAGCTCCGCGCGCAACAGCTCCGCGCGCGCTCGTCGTCACTGTCAGCAGTCCGGCGCCGCGTGCAGCAGCTCCGCGCGCGCCAGCAGCGCCGCGAAGTACTGCGCCGCTAGCCGCGCGATGTACTGCTCGTGCGCGCCCCGCGCCGGCCACCAGCCCTCCAGGAAGCCGATGTGACCACCCCGCGCCGTGACCGCCAGCGCCACGCGGCCGCCGCGCAGCCCTGCCGCCTGCGCCTCGGCCACGGGGATGGCCCCCAGCGGCTGGAACGGGTCGTCGGCCGCGCACAGGCACAGCAGCGGCACGCGCACACGGCCCAGCTTGTCGCGCAGCGTGGCGGCGCGGTAGTACGCGTCCACCGAGCCGAAGCCGAAGTGTTTGGTGGTGAAGGCGGCGTCGAACTCGCGCACCGAGCGCGCACGCTCTACCACGCGCCAGTCCCACGGGCCCTCGCGCAGCGGTGCATGTGCGCGCAGCGTGCGGCGCAGGTTACGCGCCATATGGTACGACAGTAGCGCGTTGAGCGGCGCGCGCTCCATGCACTCTGAGCCCTTCACCACATCCAGCGGCGACGACACTACCAGCGCCGCGTGCACGGCCGCACGCTCGCCGTGCTCGGCCAAGTAGTGACCCAGGATCAGGCCGCCCAGCGACACGCCGGCCGCCAGCAGCGGCACGTCGCCGCTGGCCGCGCGCACGGCGCTCACCACCTCAGCCAGGTCGGAGTGGCTGATGGCGCAGTACAGGCGCGGCGTGGTGAGCGGCAGGCCGCCCAGGCCGCGGTTGTTGAACACGACGCAGCGCGCGCGCAGTAGCGCGGCGGCGGCGGCCAGGCAGCGCACGTAGTCGGCGTCAGCACTGCCCGTCAGGCCCGGCAGCACCAGCAGCACGGCGCGCGGGACCATGCCGGGTGGCTCGGCCAGCCAGTCCAGCGCCACCTGCCCGCCGTCCGACAGGCGCAGCACCTGCCTGACACGTCATACCCACTGTCATTGCTTTCATACATAGGTATTTGCCAGATATCTTTACCCGGGCATTCATTTTGAATTTTCGACAGTTTGATTTTAAACTAAAGTTAATGTAAACTGGAACAGGCACCATCAATAACTGTTCCATGCAACTAAAATATACCTATGGGAAACATTTAGTAGCTGTGATACCGTCAAACGGGGTGAATAGGCACAAAATATACCTATGGGAAACATTTAGTAGCTGTGATACCGTCAAACGGGGTGAATAGGCACAAAATATACCTATGGGAAACATTTAGTAGCTGTGATACCGTCAAACGGGGTGAATAGGCACAAAATATACCTATGGGAAACATTTAGTAGCTGTGATACCGTCAAACGGGGTGAATAGGCACAAAATATACCTATGGGAAACATTTAGTAGCTGTGATACCGTCAAACGGGGTGAATAGGCACAAAATATACCTATGGGAAACATTTAGTAGCTGTGATACCGTCAAACGGGGTGAATAGGCACAAAATATACCTATGGGAAACATTTAGTAGCTGTGATACCGTCAAACGGGGTGAATAGGCACAAAATATACCTATGGGAAACATTTAGTAGCTGTGATACCGTCAAACGGGGTGAATAGGCACAAAATATACCTATGGGAAACATTTAGTAGCTGTGATACCGTCAAACGGGGTGAATAGGCACAAAATATACCTATGGGAAACATTTAGTAGCTGTGATACCGTCAAACGGGGTGAATAGGCACAAAATATACCTATGGGAAACATTTAGTAGCTGTGATACCGTCAAACGGGGTGAATAGGCACAAAATATACCTATGGGAAACATTTAGTAGCTGTGATACCGTCAAACGGGGTGAATAGGCACAAAATATACCTATGGGAAACATTTAGTAGCTGTGATACCGTCAAACGGGGTGAATAGGCACAAAATATACCTATGGGAAACATTTAGTAGCTGTGATACCGTCAAACGGGGTGAATAGGCACAAAATATACCTATGGGAAACATTTAGTAGCTGTGATACCGTCAAACGGGGTGAATAGGCACAGAATTGAACTTTGAACACATTTATCACCATTAATTCCTGAAAATATTGTATTGATTTTGGTATTAAAACTTGAGTCGCATTCTGAATATTCTTAAGAAATTTACAATAAATCATGAAAAGCATCCAGTTTTAATTACAGTGGATTTCATTTATTACGACCTTGGTTGTAGCGACCATTTACCTATAGCGACGTTAAATCTAAGTCCCTTGAATTTAAAGCATACTTTAGTACAAAATTCATGTGGCTATAGCGACTTTGGATGTAACGCCGAGTTCGGGTGTAGCGACTGTTTTTAATGAATCATTTGTAACAAATTCCTAGAAATCCCATGCAGATATTGCGACCGAAGTCGGCCGCCAAAGACACAAAGATTTTTTTCTTTCACAAACATTTCTTATCTTTTGTTTGTGTCCCTTCGTCCAGCATACTCACCATGGAATCCTGATATTTCATGAATGTCAAAAAACTGTTCTGAAATAGTGCTAAATAGTGCCCAAAGGAAAAAAATAGTGCTCTTGTACTTGCGAAGTTATAGCCATAGTTCGATGAGTATGCTGGACGAAGGTTTCGCCCAGCATACTCACCTCCGTCCGGAGAATCTGTATACGCTTCAAACATAATTCATACTTCAAAAAATAGTTCCCAAATAGTGCCAAACGGTGCCCAAAAAGAAAAAACAGTGCTCGAATAACTTCGGAGTTATAGGCTTCGTTCAGTGAGTATGCTGGGCGTAGGTTCTACGCCCAGCATACTCACCTCAGTGCGCGAATATCGAACGAGCTATAGGTACAATTTACGTCTCAAAAAATTGTGCTTGAAATAGTGCCCAATATCAGTCCAATTTTTGCTTGACTTTTGACCTAGAAAACCATTAAATTTGATTGTAAACTTCTACATACATTACATTGAGTACAGTCGAATACAATATTATTAACTTTCTTTCTAACAATTTTTGTCTTGTGTAAATTATTAATTGTCTATGTAAGGGAGTATTTACTTTAGAATCGCAATATTATTAATTACACATTATTTTAATAATACTTTATAATAATATGATTAAGCCTTCGCGCGTCGCATGGGACCCCGGTAGCTAGGAACAATGATTTTATATATTTTGTCTAGATCACGGCGCTTGAAGGATTAAGATATCAAATGAAGTAAATCATGCATGAAAAATAAAGTTGCTGTTATTAATGCTTACATTACAACTGACAAAATTATTCAAAATAATCATTTTCCGGATCAAGGACGGTACCACAACGTTTACGGAATTGACCTGTATTCCTCATGTGATAAAGTTCAATATAGTGTGGCAGTAATGGATGCACGTACGGTCAATAGGTATGGGGCTTACGACGCGCGGCGCCCGCGACGCAAATGAATATGTTTATGTTTAAATACTAGATGGCGCTGCCCTAACATCTTACGATTATTAGACAAGACTGATCTGTATTTTGAAGGTGATAAGGGTCCATTTTGTGTCACAAAGCAATCGAAACGAACAAGCGCTTCTCAGTTTCTTTGTTTGTTTACTTCGTCGCACATCATTATAATAACGCCGGCTTTTGAGTTTGACTACATAGTGGGTTGCAAAACCAAACAATGTGTTGGTGATGTCATTATTTACCTATATAAAATTGTGTATCTAGTACGTAATCAATATAGGAGCTGCACCCAAATCAGTAAGTATATTTCAATTTATAATAGTGGCATTTAACTAAATTGATTTTACACTCATTCATTAATTGCACTGTAAAACTAGGTAGCAAGCGAGTTGTTTTTTACAAAAACACGTTCATTTTTTCGTTGAATATGACACTGTACACTTAAAATTAAGGACATGCTTAAGAAGTTTTAAAAATGGGTACCTACTTAGTTACTTTTTTAAAGGTTTGATGTAGGTAGGTACACACATAATAACGTAATGTAACTTGTTTGTTTATCTAATTGGATCTCAAATACCTATTTATATACCTACTTCTGCGGAGGCCTGGTTTTATCCTCCAATTCTACTGGAAATGAAACACTGTCTTATTTGCTAGGATATAATTTACTTTTCTTCAATTTTTTTATTACAAGCTTGTCCTCGTTACCCGTCAGGATCTGTTCTCGTCTTAAGTTCACGTTAGTTACATTTCAATATCGAAATAGGTAGAATCAGTCAGCGCGAGCGTCGGTAGTAAGTATAAACGTAACTATAGAATTAACACAGATGTATTTTTTAGATAATATGACGTGAAGTGAAGACTATTACCGATTGTCATCCGGCGAATGCACTTAAACTTTTAAGTGTCGTCAACCTATTCATCACATTTTCTATGGGAGTTGTGACTTCGGGAAATCGTCTTCAGCCTCGTGTTTTGCCCCTTCGCTATTTATAATAGAAATCACGCTAAAATAATGGAAAACACGTAAGTGCTTCAGTACCTTTAGAGGAAGGCTGGAGCCTGTCATACCTATATTAAATTATTTAAATACGTGTTATTTTCAGATTATCTTGAAGACACAATGTTTACCACGTTAGAAGACAACTTTTTCTGACTCGTACTGCGTGAGCGGTGGGGCCCGTTATGTTTTTTACATCTATAGTTGGTATTTTCAGGTAATATAGGTAGTATAAGTACACAAGTGTTCATAATGTTATTGATGTTGATTTATATGTTAGTTAGTTAGTTGTTATTTCATATTATGTTAATATTGAAAACAAATGGCATAATAATTTGTGATAATTCTTGTGAATCTAACGACATGGATCAGCAAGGAAAACGAGGGCCTAAACCAAAGGTTTCATTAGAAACGCAAAAATTAGTAATTTCAGAATTCAAAGATGACTTTTTTAAAAATATTCCTTCCGCAAATGACTCAATTTATAAACAAATTCAAACACGGTTAAATTACAAAATGAGTATTAAATCAATCATATTAAGCATAAAACGAAATTACGAATACTTTTTTGGTGTTGATAAAAAAGAAATAATTCGTAATAATGATTCTAATTTGATAAATCAAAAGTCTACATCGTCATCAAACGAAAGCATTAATAGTGTTTCGGAGAACACCAGTACGCATACATTTTATATGGATACAATAACTTGGGATAGTATTAAGTCTCAAAGGTATTTTTATCACCGAAATAGCAAAATCGCCCCTGGTAGTCTGTATAATGTCAGACGTAAATTAAAACCAAACCAATGGACTAATGTAATTCAAATGCATCTATGGAAAGAAATAAGATCTTTATGCACTTGGTGTTTTAAAAATAATATTGTGAAAGACAATTACGAAATCAAATGCACAGGATATTGTAATCAATGTCACGCAAAAATAATTATAACAACTAACTTAGAAACGGAAAATTTAATTAAACTAGAATGTTGCATAATTAATGAAAATAAAAAGTACTCTCATAACACCAGTAAAAAAAACCGATTACGGTATTACCAAATAAGGGAATTAGGTGAAAAATTACAACACGAAGCAGCAGCTTCTATAAGATATAAATTAGCCTCAACTTTAATGAAGAAAAATGACAAGGAACCTCCAGTATTGCCAAAATTACAAACACTACATCGAATTAAACATGAAAATAAAAAAGTTGATGTTTTCCATCCCAACCCAATATTGTCACTTACTTGTATGTGTGTTTCACCACCTTTTGATAAATGTGTTAGATATGTTTCTGCTTTTCCATTTTATACATTTTACTGGACGGACGATCAAAAGAATTATTATAAAAAATGCCAAAAAGAGTTTAATTATATTAGAGTTTCTATAGACGCAACAGGTTCTATATTTAATAAAAATCTTCGGCCTGTCGTCAATGAACACACACAACTATCTCAAGAGTCGCAAAGTCCTATATTTTTGTATGTTATGATGACAGATACAACCGTTAAAAGTAGCGTGCCAATTTCACAGTGTATATCAGAAAGTCACTCTTTAGATACTATTGCTAGCTGGTTACAATCTTGGTTGGCTAATGGAAAACCTCCAAATGAAGTAGTAACTGATGATTCCGCAGCTTTAGTAGGTGCGGTGGTAAAAGTATTTTGTGGTTATAAATCCACCTCTGACTACTTAAATACATGTTTTAATATTTTAGAAAATAGAACCAAAAAAATTCCAACCTGTTATGTTCGCCTTGATACTTCGCATTTCATAAAAACATTGTACAATCAAAGTATTTTCAAAAATATAGACACTAGAGTAACAAAATTTTTTGTTGATTGTATGATTCTGATTAAAAAATGTGTTTCATACGGAGAGGTAAAGAAAATTATAGAAAATGTTTATATTATAGCAAATAATAAACACCGCGGCAGTAGAAATGGAAATTTAACACGGTGTGAAACGGCGATTTTAGAATTAAAAAACCGGATCAAAACTAATTTGCAGGAATGTGAAATACAAAATGTAGATTCGGAAAATCACGTTCCAATTAAACATTCTTTATGGGAGGGATTAGATAAAGAAGAAAATCCGCTTCTGAAAATGTATAAAGATCTTGAGGAGAAAGAAGATTTAATTAAACAATTGTGTGATCAAGAAACTGAAATCGAAAATATTTATTACTTGCCGGAAATAAAGGACACTTTGATTAGGATTCTTAAAAAACTTCCACTATGGGGAAATATAATGATGACTTATTTTAACAGTAATTATTGTACTCCAACCAGTTCAAATGTAGAAAGTTATATGAAAGACGTAAAAAAGTTATTTTTTAAAACAAATTCAAATAAGTACCGCGTAGATGAGTTTATTATTAAACACGAGCCTTTGATAACCGGTTCCATACGCTTAGCCAAAAGTGACTTGATTGATGTTCAAGAAGGAACTGAAAATATTGTCGATGAAAAAAATGAAATAAGTGACCATAACACACCACAAATAAATACTCTCGTCAATGATGAATCATTTTATGAAAACTCAATTTTTAGGAGCGAACCAAATTATATTGAAGACTGGCGGGGACTGGTGTCTAAACAGAAGAAAAATAAAAAACGAATCAATCGTCGTACAAAATTACATATTTTACAAAACGGCAGTGTTTCTACTTCAGGAACATACAGATTCACGTTTATTAATACGTGTGCTTTTGATTCCGTGGTCCAAAGTTTTTCAATTGCATATTTAGATAGACCTAATATTAGAAAATATATCAATGATAAAAAAAACGATCTTTCACAACTGACCAGAAGTTTGATCACGTATGACAATCTAAAGAAAATCACTAAGAAGGCTAGAAAACCAAAAGATATTTACACTACTCGTTCTAAGGTATTGGCTAAAATATATGATACTGTGGAATCCGATTTTAGTAGTTGCAAAAATTGTGAGTGTAATGTAACTTTTATAATAGATAACATACAAAGTTATGGTTTTTATAGTGCTAATAGATACTTAAATTGTACAAACCAGAACTGTGAAATCAATAAAGGTTCTGGCACAAAATGTAGTTGGATTCCAATAAATGTAAACATATTGACGACTCAAGGTATTGGAGCCCTTAATGAAGCTCTATTAGTAAATGATACTGAAAGGAAATGTAAATACCAATTGTAACGGTAAAAACGCATACAAATATGAAGTACTAGACTTCGTATTTATTGAAATTAATACTTCAATTGAAATAGAAATTGATGAAATTCCTAAAGAGATCATAATAAACGGTGACACCTTTAAAATTCTGTCGGTAATAGATTTTACAAATGGTGAATCAGGACGCATGGGGCATTACAAGTCAAAGTGCTATCGATTGCTAAAGAGAACTTGGAACTGCTATGATGACCTTAGTAAAAAAGTTTGTAGTAATTCCCAATATACTGTACCACACTGCATTATTTATACGCGAATGTAAGATGAAGATCGGTCCTAACTTCTTAGTTCCTATTTTGTTATTGTTTGTTTGTTTTTTTTTGTTCTTGTAAAAGTTATTTTATTAATAACTTACAGAAATGTGATTATAAACTGTGATTGTTAATTTGTAATTACTATAGGGTATTTAATATTAATAAAAAAAACGTGATTATAAACTGTGATTGCTCAATTTATACTTATTTGTAAGATAATTTTATTGTGATTAAAACGTTGTAGCAGTAAAACAAAGTACAAGTACCTACGTGTTATATTTTAGAAAGTTTTACCAATATTTGGCTAAACATTTTTTTATATGTATATTATATACAATATTAAAACTACAATTTTTTCTATTTACATTGATTATATTATGAATGTTAACAAAAGCTGTGAACTAGTTAACTAGAATTCTGATTACTTTGGCCCTTTAAATAGTAATAAATAACGTAAGTAATTAAAAATGTTTTTTATTGCTAAACCTTTCATTGATGAAACTATTGGAAAGAGTTTTAAAAATTTGTATAACTATGTCACAGTACTAGTTTTGACTGGTTATAAGTTTTGCCTGCAACATATATACAAAAAGAAACTGTATAATTTCCTTTTTACAATTTTTCAAGATATTAATTTTATTGGCTGCAAATGACTGTTTTTATTCAGACAAACACACAATGCAATGAAGTAATAGACTTCATTTACGCTTAAAGTTTCATTCATTTATTATTATTTATAAAATATATAATAATGCATTTAATCGAAAGTTTTTGACATGTGAGAAAATACCATAATTATTTCCAATAACATGAAGTCTACAATTAGAAAGTTTAATATTTTTGTCCAAAAACATGTGTCGACGACTGTACCCCATTTTACGTTAGTATGTAGAAGTTTACATTAAAATTTAATGGTTTTCTAAGTCAAAAGTCAAGCAAAAATTGGACTGATATTGGGCACTATTTCAAGCACAATTTTTTGAGACGTAAATTGTACCTATAGCTCGTTCGATATTCGCGCACTGAGGTGAGTATGCTGGGCGTAGAACCTACGCCCAGCATACTCACTGAACGAAGCCTATAACTCCGAAGTTATTCGAGCACTGTTTTTTCTTTTTGGGCACCGTTTGGCACTATTTGGGAACTATTTTTTGAAGTATGAATTATGTTTGAAGCGTATACAGATTCTCCGGACGGAGGTGAGTATGCTGGGCGAAACCTTCGTCCAGCATACTCATCGAACTATGGCTATAACTTCGCAAGTACAAGAGCACTATTTTTTTCCTTTGGGCACTATTTAGCACTATTTCAGAACAGTTTTTTGACATTCATGAAATATCAGGATTCCATGGTGAGTATGCTGGACGAAGGGACACTTTTGTTTACATCCATTGCACACAGATGGTCAGCAAGTGTGGAGACCTTTACCTTTTGTTTATAGATATCAACTAAGTAGGTAGGGGAAGCGTGTACGTTTCGGAGCTTTTATGGTTCAGTTACAAAGTGATATTCTGAGTAGCAACTGGGTTTAGTAAACTTTTGAATAAGTATGGCTGCTAGACGCACATTCACTGTTAAAGAAAAGGCGGAAATCATTTCAAAATTGAAAAACGGTGAAAACAATGCTGATTTGTGCAAAGAGTACAAAGTTTCCCATTCAACAGTATCTACGATGTGGAAAAACCGTGATAAAATATTAGAATGCTTTGAATCCAAATCCTTAAAAATTAAGAAAAACCGCAAACCGACGCATCAAGATATCGAAAATGCCCTTCTAATGTGGTTCAAAGCCCAAAGAAGCCAAAACGTACCTTTGAGCGGTCGTCTGCTGCAAGAAAAGGCTAATCAATTTGGCAGACTGTTTGGAAAAATGGATTTTGAGTGTTCGGAAAGCTGGATATACCGATTTCGTCAACGACACGATATTGTAGTAGGCAAAGTTTGTGGAGAAGCCGCTAGTGTATCGCAAAGTGACTGTGACAACTGGCTAAAAACAGTTGTCCCAAAATTGACTGAAGGTTATACTGATAGCCAAATATGGAACGCTGACGAGACAGGTTTGTTTTTTAAGTTAACTCCTGACAAAACCTTGAAATTTAAAGGGGAAAAGTGCGTTGGTGGAAAATTATCAAAAGATAGAATCACCGTGCTTGTTGCATCAAGTATGGCAGGGGAAAAAAGAAAATTATTGGTCATAGGCAAGGCAAAAAAACCCAGATGTTTCAAAAATGTTAAATCTTTGCCAGTTGATTACGAAGCAAACAAAAAGGCCTGGATGACTTCAGAGATTTTCGAAAAAGTTCTACGCAAATGGGACTCCCAGTTAAGAAATAACAAAAAGAAGATCATTTTATTTATTGACAATTGCCCAGCTCATCCTAAAATAGAGAATTTGACCAACATAAAACGGGCATTTTTACCACCAAACACTACATCAGTGATTCAACCGATTGATCAAGGGATAATTAAAACCCTCAAAAGTCATTATAGGAAGATTTTAGTACAGAAAATGATGAACGACATTGAAAACTCGGCAGGCCCGTTTTCCGTTAATATTTTAGATGCCATTGAAATGGTAACTACGGCATGGGCTCGGGTGACTCCAGATACGATCAAAAAGTGTTTTCTACACGCTGGGTTCCGTAAATCTTCGGCTATCACAACAATTGACGACGACTCCGATGATGAATTGGACATACCATTGGCACAACTGACTACAGTATCATCAAGCGGAACAAATGTTGCGGACTGGGCAACATATGTTGATATTGACAGTCAACTTATCACTACTAGCGATTTGTCCGATAGTGAAATTGTTGAAACTGTTGTTCCATCACATACGACGCAAGATGAGGAAAATGAGGAGGAAGAAGAAGATTGCAAGGAAGGTGAGATTCCTACAACTAAGGATGTGTTAGGTGTTGTAACAAAGCTTAAAAGATACTGTTTATTTGGTGATGGAAAGGATATTATAGATATTGAAGAAGTAATGAAAATAGAATACACCCTACAGCGTACACTAGCACAAAAAAATAAATTGAAGCAAACTAATATTACACATTTTTTTAAATGTACCGGTGAATAACTATGTGTGCAAATATTTTCAATAATAAATGAATATAAACTACACATGTGTACGTGTCTGTATCTCTTTACCTTTGCCTGTAACGACTTCCGGATATAACGACGAAAATAGAGTGGTCCCTTCATTGTCGTTATACCCGAAATCCACTGTATTTCTTAAAATTATAGGTTGTCCCTATTCAAACACAATTTGGGGTCAATAGGGACGGTTATTGGCATTATAGGGAAAAACCGTTAGGGCTGTCACAATTTTGTTAATATACCTAATTATTTAGGCAAGTACAAAATTCTTTAGCGCATTTTGGTGCGTGCGTTTTGTGTGCGGCACACATTGCGCCGCGCGCCAAGATGAGTTGAAGCTTGCGATCTTCTAAACAGTAAATGGTACTTAAAACCGCATCGAAATGGTGTTGCAAAACTTGGCAGATAGAATAGCACAGAATTATGTACAAATAAATAGGCATAATCTTCAAAATATTAACATGATTTTTATTGTTTCGGGTACATAAATTAAAAATGTTAAATTACATCGCGACCGCAAGTTCAAGCTTTTTTAAATGACTTCACAAATCAATTGACAACCCTGTTCCTATAGTCCCTTTACTGTCTCTTGACACACTGCATCGTCCCTATTTATTAAATATGGCGTCCCTATTGGCCCCCCAGTCGTACCTAAAAACCCCCAACGCGTACCTAAATACCTCTTAATAAGTAAATAAATTCTTGCTCATAATAAAATATAATTATACGATTTTAAAAGCTTTTCAATTGTACTTACAATAAGTTATACAGGCTGCAGAATAAACACCAACTACGTAGATAGTCGTTATGATATTAATTTAACCACAAAAACAATGAAACTTTTTAAAATTAAAGACACTTCGATAGCAGGTAGTTCAAACACGTAACTTCAGAATGCTGTTTTGACAATTTATTTCTAACTTCACATCAAATAAAAGTTACGAGTTTAAAGAATAACTATTCTATATTGAATTCTTGCAATTTTATAGGCTATGGTTAATCAATGATCAGAGTTATTACCGTGATAATTTAAATCCCGAATTTTTCCCTATTCACCCCACAATCCCTATTCACCCCGTTTGACGGTAATGATAGCTATCAATCACCAGATCTATGAGTCATTAAGATATTGTGTCTTAACTCAAAGTAAAGTTAATAATTATAGTCCTAATCAAGACTACTCTTGTTAATATTTATTATTTTTCCCTATTCACCCCACAATCCCTATTCACCCCGTTTGACGGTAATGATAGCTATCAATCACCAGATCTATGAGTCATTAAGATATTGTGTCTTAACTCAAAGTAAAGTTAATAATTATAGTCCTAATCAAGACTACTCTTGTTAATATTTATTATTTTTCCCTATTCACCCCACAATCCCTATTCACCCCGTTTGACGGTAATGATAGCTATCAATCATCAGATCTATGAGTCATTAAGATATTGTGTCTTAACTCAAAGTAAAGTTAATAATTATAGTCCTAATCAAGACTACTCTTGTTAATATTTATTATTTTTCCCTATTCACCCCACAATCCCTATTCACCCCGTTTGACGGTAATGATTGCTATCAATCATCAGATCTATGAGTCATTAAGATATTGTGTCTTAACTCAAAGTAAAGTTAATAATTATAGTCCTAATCAAGACTACTCTTGTTAATATTTATTATTTTTCACCCACTTGAAAACACTATGGACTCTGTGTCATCAACTAATGGATACTCAAGAAATTAGGAAGGACATTTGTATGAATATTAATATTATGTGAACTTTGTACCGGCGATATTTGACGGGCGGCAATAAACGTGAACGTAATATTGAGCCGAGGACCGTCTGCAGCCGCGACTCGACGCACCACGGCGTCGGCCAGTAGTGCTCGCTCAGTAGAGGCACGTTCTCCTCCAGGAACTGACGGAATTCACCTTGACTGCATATTAGTATGGGCTTCTGTAACAAAACACTTATTTCAGTTGTCCTGCACGTCGCCGAGTACCCGGAGTAGTGCCGCGATAACAAAACCACCGAAGTCAATATCGATAGCCAAACAACACGGTGGAACTTGAGATTGTTCAAAATAATTATTTAAAATGATCTTTACCTTGACCACTTCCACTAGATAATAGGTTATGTACAATATTGATAAAGAAGCACCAACTAACAACTCCTTTTTTATTTCAAATATGTACATAAAGATACCTAACATGATTTGTGTAAGAGAATACCTATAAAATAAACTAATAATAAAACAAAATAATAAAAAAAGAATATCAAAGTAAACTGTTTTGCTACAATAAAGCACAGATTAAGTAGTACTGCAATAAAGTATGCCCACAGACTAAAAGGAGTAATAATCACCACAGAACACTAATAGATAATCACTGACAAGTGACAACACAGTGACAATGTCAGTGGTGTGCAGTGTTGCAAGATCGGATTTTTAAAAGTCCCCATGGTGACGCACGTTGAAATGTCCGTAGAAATCCGCAGATTGCGTCAAGAAAAATCTGTAGATCTACGGAATTTTTTTAAACCTGAATGATTTTCTATTTAGAGCTGGACTGGGCTAAATTATTAGTATAAAGTTGATAGAGAAAGTCAAAACCAAATAAATCTAGAGAAAACATATCCATATACGTATGGTCACCTTATTAGAAAAGGAATCACTATAGTAACACTTAGGTTTTCTTTTTCAAGACCGACTTTTCGGTGCTTTTAAGCATTTCAGAACAGCTATTCACAACCGCTTGATTCACTATCGACTGGAGTTGAAAACTGAACAACTCATCTGCGCGATGGCAGCACCGTTATAATGTTCGTAGGTACTGTAACTAAACTGTCAATAAAGTGATTCTGTTGTTGTTTAGTTTTGTTTTAATCAAGAATTATAAATTACACGATAAAAATGTGTGCAACTTGTATGTAGAGTGACTCACAAGTGACAAGACGAGATGGAATGTAAATGTTTCTACCATTGACTATTGTCACCGTGGAGTTTCTTACCAGCTCTATTACATAGGAAACGACCATTTGGAACCGTGCACCTAGCTTCTGACGTTTCTTAATTAATCGATTGGTTGCGGCTCCCGTTTTCGAAAACTTGTAGTTGTGGCGGCGAACAAATATTTCGGGGCACGCCTGTCGTGTCAAGCTCCATAGAAGTTAATGATACGCCTATTGCGCCAACAGCCATGTGTAAACGAAAATGTCCTTTTCATGCTTTTTTGACTTGATTAAGTTTAGTTGACATCAAACATCAGTTGTAAACGGAAGGATCCGTTGTTGTAAGTGGCTAACTACGTGTTTTTCTACGTCTTTTCCTTGAAATGGAGAAAACCTAACTTTTTAATGCAAGTGTTACACACCTTTTGTACTATTTTTGTTTATAATTTATTTAAGTACAGCTAAATCACCCTGAACTTAGGTTTTTATTAAATTAAATTTTCACCGAATAATATAATAACGTTTGTAAATATCGAAGAACCTTAACTTGGAAAAACTAAGGTTTATGATTCATTGATATGAACAGACCGGAGATCCAGGAGTGGGAGTTAAATAACACACTCGATACTAACTTTATTAACGAGTATCTTACGCCACCAGAGGGCGCCTTTACCGAATTTACAAGACTCGGATCGAACACAAAAAAAGAGGTTTGGTTTTTGGGGAATGGCATCTCGCAGTTCAACCTATAGGAGGTTGTCGACTGCTTAACCGGGCTTGCCTATGCCTCAATAAATTAAGGCCTCCAGCCAGGCATAAAACTAAAACAAAGCGACTACTCGCTAAGGGCACCCCCTGTGGCGTACGGATCTCGGCTTAGGGCGTCGCTGGGAGAGGACAGCAAGGGGACATGCTAGATCGGATTAATTGGGGGCAAGTTTAAAACTACGGGCTCAACTGCGCGGGCTGGCTCGAGCAAGGGTCGGGGTGGGGATGGACAGGGACGTCGCGGTGGCCCTTGGCGGCGAGGGCGGAAGCACGGCGGTCTCGATTTGAGTTTCTGGATCGTGCTAGTGGCGGGATTACTCTCCTGGAGGAGGGTTATAGCTCGTCGTGTCACCGCGCGTGCCTACTCTACTGCGTGGTTGTGCCGTGTCGCCATTACACACCACCAGTGGCGTGCCTAAGGATAAAAATTAGGGCAAGCTGACGATATTTTTACGATTAATAAAAACAGACAACTGAGGGATTTTCTTATGTTGTTCATAGTACTACAACCATTATTAAAATTTTGGCTAGAAAACCTTTAATTGCTGCCTCTTTGGTCTAGTGGTCGCTAGCGCTACTGCTGAGCATGAGGTTCTGGGTTCGATTCCCAGGTCGGGCAGTGTTATTGAATTTTCTATCTGCAATTTTTCAGTAGCAGCCTGGAGTCTGGATTTGTGCCCGGTAGATGGCAATAGGCTCGCCCCTTATTACATAGGACTTAAACATAACTGGCGAAATGTGGGTGTACTATAGGTACACCTCTGCCTTTAACCTTTAGATTATTGTTTCGAGCATCACTTTTAATAGCTTTCGGCATATTTAACTTTATAAATTCAGCAATATCACGACAAAACAACCAGAGAGCCCGAATGTAGTATACACTGACATCACAGAGCACTTTATAATACTGGCATTCGAATGACATTTCAACATGTCGGCCGTACTTCCAATTTTTGCCATTTCACAGATAAGTTGGTAGGAGTGTATCTGTGATGGTAGATATTCAATGTACTCTTCTGTGGTCAACCGTCAACACATATTAGTAATCTGTGGTGGTCAAGACTTCAATCAAGTCGCAGTCACTCGTCACTCCACTCAGTCAGTCAGTCAGTCAATCGTCTTAGTATTGAGTTTGGGTTTTATAAGTTTTTATTTTTCTTTTTCTGTGTTGTCCGTCTTATTTTGCTAATTTATTTAACTATTTTGTTAACAAAAAGATAATGATCTGTTAGTCTTTTAGAAATTGTACTTTATAAATTGTATTAATACAATATTACCTAAAATATAGCTTTAAAATAAAATGAAGGGTGCTAAGCTGTTAACGTGTGCAAATCGTTGCATAGCAGGGAAATCAAGCCAGCTGCCGTTGCCCTTGCACAGGTAACTATTCAAACCAGCCAGCAGACAAAACTAGTCATTGCACTCATTGCCATGGCCTTGTTGTTCCATAGTTCACACTCGGCTTGGACTTTGCACCTCAACCTCATTATTTATAGGCAAATGATCTTCTCGTGTCAAAATAATATCTCGGAGTACAGCCAACATTTGCACTTGGAGCTGCGTTTTCACTTAGTGTTCTGAACAGTTCTGAGCGAGCAAGCGTTTATTCGCGCGGTAAATGAAAACACTTGAACATGTTTGTTCTGTGATGATCACACGAACGATAGTCTCGGCGAACGAAAGCTCGCTCGCTCATTCTTTCGGTGAAAACAACATCACAGCGAGCGAGCATTTATGCTCTGTGCCTTCGGTTGACTTTTGTTTGTAACTATTTAGTATTCATTTTCTCATTGTAGTGAAAACAGATGTTATCTGTTTTGAGCAAACATTAGCGGAACAGCCAACAGCTCTGAACAAAATGTTCGCTCAGCAGGGTAGTGGAAATGCAGCTGAAGAGATTATGTGGAATATTCCTACTCTTCTTGGTTGTTTATCCCAAACATACCATCGTTGACAAAATATTTTTGTTTGCCTTTTTAGGGTTCCGTACACCAAGGGTGCTAAACAGTACCCTATTACTAAGCCTCCGCTGTGTCCGTCTGTCTGTCAGCTATATACAACGTGTTTCTGGATGTACGACATTAAATTAAAACGAGCACAGTACTAATCCATTGAAACAAGTGTGCGTTATGCCAGTGGAATGTTGTCGCTTTTCAGGATTTCGGCTTGACAGATAATTAGTACCTCATCTCGTGTAATTGTGCCTGAAATTTACAATTTGTGCGTCCTGATGATCCAAAGATATTCACGACAAAACAGATTCCGCTGGAGTAACGTTACCCCAGCGGCATGTCTTTTAACCGGTGGTCGTAGCTAAATACAAACTAGCTACTTAGAAAGATATAATTTGTGCATAATTGTGCCCAAAAGATGTAATTTGTGCATCTTGAGGTTTCAGAGTTATTCAAGAAGCCACTGGGGTAACGTTTAGCAAATTGCTGTATCTCTTAAACAGCATGACATACAACTACGATTTTTTTTTACGCCTGGGTCTTAATTTGTGCAAATTTATTTTTTCTATAATCAACACCATTGGAAAATTAGACATGCTTTTTCAAAAACCCTAAAATCGATCCTTTTGCTTCAATGAGAAACCCTAGAAACTTACCAATTATGGTGGTTTGTACCTTTTATGAACTCAAAGCATCATGTGAAATTAGATGTTTGTATTCCAACTCCTTAGAGAGTTATTCCATTTTAATTAAAATCTGGCTCCGATATAATGTAATGTGTATCATGTAATACAAGAGTTATTATTAAGTGACAGTAATTATTATTCAACTAATAATTAGTACCTAAATTTTGTTTTATTATTTACTAAAAATATTCACAAATTAATCGAATTGAGGCAAGTTGATGTCTATATTGTCTATCTCAGCCCATTCGTCAATCGGGAATAATACACTCATACATAAAATACACAGGTATTCTATTCCATCAGTCAGAACGACCGGGATAGTAAAACACTGGGAGCGGGATGGTACAGCTAGGAATAGATCTGCACCACATGTTGGCATTATGTATCTAGATTACAGAACTACTACTTCAGTGTCTGTGATGGTAGCATAGACATGATGTAATTCACGGTTGTTGTTATGCCCTATAACTAGAGCTTAATTAGTGCAACAAGTTTGTGATGCGCACAGCAAAGGAGTGGAACTCTCTGCCTGTGTTTCCGAACGCATACAACCCCGATCTCTTCAAAGTGAGAGTGAACAGGCTTCTTCTGGGTAAGCTCGCTCCATCGTCGACTTTGTCTCTGTCATCTTTGACCTAGACTAGAGTCAAGAGCAAACCTATCTCAAACAAAAAAAAAAAAAAAAAAAAAAAAAAAAACAGTGCATCTTTAGTTTAAGAAATAAAGATAATTTTTAACCCCCGACGGAGACAGAGGGGTGTTATAAGTTTAACATGTATATTTGTGTGTCTGTCTGCGCCATCGTAGCTACCAAACGGCTGAATCGATTTTGATTTTTTTTTTTTCTTTGAAAGGTGACTTGATCGAGAGTGCTCTTACTATGATTTATGAAAATCAGTTCAGCCGTTTGAAGATTATCATCTCTTTTCTAGTTGATGAGTGGATGTGAGCATCTTCCACAGGTCTGATCGATTCGAAATTTGGTATTCTGTTACTTCAAAGATATTAGAAGAACATAGTAACTTGCACTGATGCTGCAGCATCACGTGGAGTTTGCAGGATACCCAACATACAGCACAGGCAGGTATCGTGTTTGGGCTCATTGGAATGGTGTCAACGAATAGGTTATAGATAGATGGTGAACAGGGTCTGATGATGGAGTAGGAAAGAGGAAGTAGGATAAATGAGGAACTAGCTTCACTGTGGGAGAAATGAGTAACTAGCTTCACTGTGGGAGAAATACATACAGCTGCGCAGGTTTCGGCGAGGCCCGTGGCCCGTGGCGACCGTAGCGTGCCTACTAGTAATATATAAAGTTTCGGCGAGGCCCGTGGGGCACCCCCTGTGGGGTACGAACCTCGGCTTAGGGCGTCACTGGGGGGACAGCAAGTTGGGACAGGCTGGATCAAACTTGGATAATTATTATTATCTGGGGAACTTAAAGCTACAGGCTCAGCTTCGGCGCGGGCTGGCGCTTCTTCGAGCAAGGGTCGGGGGGAATTATTAATTCGGGGTTTTCGCGCTGGACCTCGGCGGCGGGGTCGGAATGTCGGTTTTTTGTATTTGTATACTGTACTAGAAGCCCTATTGCTTTCCTGGAGGAGAGTAATAGGGTCGTCTGGGTCTAACAGTGTATGCCTCGGACGGCGAACTTTACTGATGTTGGAGGGGGTATAATTTGTGGCCTTGACAACTAGGGGGTTGCGATGTTTGGCGGCGGTATCAAAGAAACGCTTGGAGTTACGTTTCATGAATTGGAGGATGGTGGGGATTTTGAGATCGAGATGGAGGATCTCGTTCCGGACATAGAAAGGGGATCCCGTGATCATTCGGAGGGCACGGTTCTGGAGGGTCTGCATCCTATGGATGTGGTGGGGTTTTGCGTGAGCAAAGACTGCACAGGCGTACGTCATAATAGGGCGTATGCACGCCGTGTAAATGCGCAACTTGCACTTTAGTGACAACTTGCTTTTTGCATTCATTATCGAGTGGAGTCTACCGAGAGCGAAAGCGGCGCGCGAACGAACCTTCTTTATGTGCTCTGCGAAGGTGAGGTGCTCATCGAGAATCACACCTAGATATTTGGCTCGCTTCTCCCAAGGGATAGGCTTACCGAACATGGAGATTGGTCGGGGGGGGGGGGGGGGGGGGGGGGCTATGGCGCGGTTTTGAATAAAGAACCGCTTGACTTTTGTCGGGATTCACTTCAATTCTCCACTTCCTGAACCAGTCGCCAAGTTTGTTGACCGCTCTTTGGAGAGTGAGAGAAATCGAGGCTTGTTTTGTGCCTGAGCAGTAAATGGCCGTGTCGTCTGCGAACAGAGCCAACTGTGCCTTTTTGCTCCTGGGTATGTCGCTGGTGAACAGCGTGAAGATGAGGGGGGCAAGCACAGAGCCCTGGGGGACGCCTGCGCGGATAGGGTGGGGGGAGGATAGTGCTCCTTCGATGCGATAGCGGAAGGTGCGGTTCGACAAGAAGTCTCGTAAGATGAGTACGAGACGGTCCGGCACACCGAGTTGGTAGAGCTTATATAATAAGCCGTTGTGCCAGACTCTGTCGAACGCTTTCGCTATGTCGAAGTATATAACACCCGTCATCATGCCACGCTGGAAGCCAGCGCTTATGTGTTCGATGATGCGGTGGGCCTGATGCACACAAGAGTGCTGGGTTCGAAAACCAAACTGTTCGTTTGGGATGAGGCCTTTTGTTTCGGCATAGTCTCTGAGACGCTTATAAATAAGTTTCTCATAGACTTTGCCGAGGACATTGAGCAGACTGATGGGGCGGTAGCTCGAGGGCTCAGATTTGGGCTTTCCAGGCTTGGGGATGCCGATGACAGTGGCCTTTTTCCATGCATCTGGGAAGATGTTATTGCTCATGGCACCATTGAAGATGGTGGTCAGTAGCATTATGAGGTGGGCAGGGAATAGTTGTATTACCCTGTTTGTGATACCGTCTGAGCCGGGAGCTTTACGGGGCTTTAAACCCTTGATGATATCGTGCACTTCGTCTGGAGTGACGGGAGGCAGAGGATAGTCAGGGTTTTCAACGGGGGGAAGGGAGGCTCTACGTTCGACTTCAGCGTCGACTTTTGACAAGTGAGCTTGGTCTACTGGTTGAGAGCTGGGAGAGCATTGAGCCTCGAGGCTGTTGGCTAGGCATTCAGCCTTGTCTGCATCGTCGAAAGCGATGGTCTTGTCAGGGCGGAGTAGGGGGGGCATGGAGACTACTTCTTTGGACTTTAGTTTCCTTTGGAGTTCCCAGAAGGCCTGATGAGTGGGCTCTAGGTCGCTTAGCATCCTGTCCCAGCCAGCGGTACGCAGCTCCGCTAGGCGTGTCTTTACAGCTCGCTGTAAATGGCGCATATGGGCTTTGTTCGCAAGGCAGGGGAAGTTGCTGTATGCACGGACAGCCGCGTTCTTCTCGCGCAACAGTTCACGCACATCGTCCGGCAATCTCCAGCGACGGTCATCGTCCGCTGGAGTTACCTTTGAACAGTCGTTCAGGACTGATTGTACGTGCTCAGTGAGCGAGTCGATCGCGGCCGTCGTGTCCGCGACAGAGTCGAACTGATCAGGGATGGAGTCCAAGTGATGGGAAGAAGTGGATTTCAGGCTTTTGCTTACTTTCCTCCAATCTGTGACTATTTTGGTGAGAGGGGGTTGAGTGGGGTCATGGAGACCGACACGGGGGGCCAGTTTCATGACCACTGGTCGGTGGTCAGAGGAGAGCTCTTGTACCGCCTCTATAGAATCCAACCGTAGGTTGATATTCTTCAGAAGCGCTATGTCGAGGACGTCGGCGGTATGGTTGGGGTCGTGGGGAAAATGGGTTGGAGTCATCGGGGCGATGACATCGAAATTTAGTATGGGGCAGAGACCGAACAGTTGTCTTCCTCTGGCTGAGGTGGTGTTGCTGTTCCAGGCAGGGTGTTTGGCGTTGAGGTCGCCCGCTATGATAACGGAATCACTCAGGCCGAAGAGGGCAGAGAGGTCGTGTCCTACCAGCCAAATGTTCCTACTTTTATACTTTAAAATCTCCTACATTATTTGATTCTCGGAAATAATTATTCAATATTCTGAGAAATTGAACAATGCCTCGGACAAATTCTCAGAAATTGCTCAAAAGTTTCGACCAATCAGAGCGCAGCACGAAAAGGCGTCCCGAACCTTAACTACGACGAAACTTTACCGTAACGGGGACCTTTTCGCAAAAATGAATTATTTCTACTTTTATCTTAACAATTTCTTATCCTAAACTTATGTACTACCGCTATATAATTAAAATATGTGCCTACCTAATATAAATAAGTTAAAACTATGCCTGTTTTATGTCTATCCTAATACAAATGGGTCTTAACTTATATCTATGTAGGGCTAATGCTCGGCGTCCATTACACTCATCTCTTACACTTTCAATTAAACAAAGTCCAAATCAGAATGCAAAACACAGTCCAATAAACGAGCAAAGTAGTCAAACAAGTAGGCAGCGGGTACCGTGGGCAAAGCGAGTGTGGTCAAGACAAAATGGCGACACGCGTAACAGCAAACACAAAGTGAGCACGACTGAGGTAACTTGTTTTGCGTTGGTTTCGGTTGCGCGCTGCCTCTCTCGCCACCGAGGGTGAGAGAGATAGCAATAATTCGGCCTCTTATCCTCTCGGCCCATTGTTATGCGTACGTTTGCAACCCATGATCCGTGAGAATGGATCGCGCAAAATTCATTAAATTTAAACTAAAAACTTCTTTCTTTAACTAAAAAAAAAAAACTCCAATTGTTTAAATCTTAGCTTTCCTGTGGTAATTTTTTCATTAGTTAACAAACTAATTAACCTTAGGAACGAGAAAATGGGCAAAACATTTTTTTTAGAGATGTCTAATTTTAAGAATTTTCTACCTCGCTGTCTTTGAACACAAGCTGGTACAAGCTGTCTTTGAACACAAGCTGGTACAAGCTGTCTTTGAACACAAGCTGGTACAAGCTGTCTTTGAACACAAGCTGGTACAAGCTGTCTTTGAAGGCCGATTTTAGCCAAAGTTGCCCACTAGGTACTCTTTGTAATGATTATGAAAGGTGAGAGTCTGGCGCATTCTGGAGACCTATTTAGGAACCATGAAATCACCTTTTTAGATTTTTAATTTAAATTTGAATATTTGTCATAATTCAGCGAACGTAAATTTTTCACTTTAGAAGTTTAGACCAACATTTGCGTGACTCATCACAGTTACGAAGCTGATTATTTTATGCATAAAAGTAATTTTATATGATTATTTCTAATTTCAATGTGTTGACTTTGCCAATTTAATTTGTAAGCAATAATGAAATTATGTGTTTTATTTTTTAATTATTTTTCTAATATTTTTTTTTTTATGATAAATGATTTTATTTCTGTAAGTAGGTTTATACAAACACTTTTACACGTCAAACAATATTTTTAAACTAGATGAGGCCGGCGTTTCCTATCTGACTACTCTGAGAAGAAAGGCCGAAACAAACTCAGAGGTCACAGTCTCTTTTAAGGTCCAGACATAATCTTGGTCAGATCATGTGAAGACGATGTGGGTTGGTGTCTGAAATGGTCTTTTGAGGAAAGAACCACACAGATTGAGTGGACCTGTCCAGTCAGTGCAAGCATCTGTCAGTAATCGTACAGCTCAACATAAAAGTTAAGGAGCTCAACGATTCGACGAACAATACCAAAGAAAGGACATTTGGGTAGGCCGCATAATTTACTCAAACTGGCAAACTATGATTAAAGCTGAGAGAAAAAAAAAAAGACAAGGACCCACATAGTCTTCACATTCACAATAATTAAAATAATATAACATTTTACAAAGTAAATATTCATGTCATTGTATATATAAAATTCATCAATGACAATGTGTAGGTAGGTATATAAGAGAAAAAAATTAGCAAAAAGAAAAGAACCAAAAAAAAATCAGTACGTGTATTAAAAAAAATAAAATTATTGGAGCAGCTCAATCCCACGCTAGCTAAAGTACACTAAACGGGCTGTCTCTATGTCCGTTACATTACGATAATGCTATTATGTGATCCAACAGCTGATTGAAATAAAGGAATTGAATTGAATTGAAAAGTATTACTCATGAAGATTCAGCTACATAAACAGATCTCATCAGTCTTCTACGCTTTTTTTTAAGTTTAATTCGAAAACTATGAAAAGTCGCAGAACATACATGATACCCCACGATACGAGGACCTATTTTGTTTTTGACTTCAATGTTCCGGCCATCCCGTATATGTCAACGGAGAGTAGAGTAGTTTATCCATAAGTCGTAATGTGTGCACGTGTCAGCTGCAGGTGGCTGGCCACGGAGGCGCGACAAGCGCCGGCCGAGAAACGCGCTGCGCCGCGCGAGAGCGGTTCGTTCACGCTGAACCTGTTCCGCGGACGCCTAGAGACGGCGCAGGTGTTTCCTTTCCCCGAGCCGCTGTCCGACGACCAACGCCAGATGCTGCAGGAGCTCGTGCCGCCCGTCGAGAAGTTCTTCCAAGAGGTACCATCTCAACCTTTTTTATTACTGACACTGACAGATGCTTGCACTGACTGGACAGGTCCACTCAATCTGTGTGGTTTTTTCCTCAAAAGACCATTTCAGACATCAACCTACATGGACTTCACATGATCTGACCAAGATTATGTCTGGACCTTAAAAGAGACTGTGACCTCTGAGTTTGTTTCGGCCTTTCTTCTCAGAGTAGTCAGATAGGAAACGCCGGCCTCATCTAGTTTAAAAAAAAATGTTTGACGTGTAAAAGTGTTTGTATAAACCTACTTACAGAAATGAAATCATTTAACAGAGTTCTAGTTTCCAACAATTTATTTTTAAATTACTTTCTATTTTTCGCCACTCGGGATAAAAACTACCAAATGCTCACTTCAAATGTTACTACTCTCATTTGTCCATGAACTTGACTGTAGCCTGTATCCTCCATATTTTTTTTGTATACAAGCTGTTTCTTTTACGATACGACACTACGCTATTAATTGCATAAATAGGCGGGAATCAATTTATTTCACATAATTATATTTTAATAGAAGAAAACTATGAGAGAAAGCTGCAAAGAGGGAATGGGAAAGCCAGTTATTTTCTACTAAATCCGCTCTTTTACCAATGGTCGAATGATATTATAAGTAAAAAGAGGCCAATGGTAGACACTTTTCTTTTCCTCGACAAGGCACACACATTCTTATCGTTACAAATTACAACAATAAACAAAATAATTAATGACAGTATGTAACATAAGTTATTTTTTGTGGCGCAGGTGAACGACCCCGCCAAGAATGACGCGGACTCGCAGATCGAGCCGAACACGCTGTCGGGGCTGTGGGACCTGGGCGCCTTCGGGCTGCAGGTGCCGACCGAGCTGGGCGGCCTGGGCCTGTGCAACACGCAGTACGCGCGCCTCGTGGAGGTGGTGGGCGCGCACGACCTGGGCGTGGGCATCACGCTGGGCGCGCACCAGTCCATCGGCTTCAAGGGCATACTGCTTTTCGGCACGCCCGAGCAGAAGGCGCACTACCTGCCACGCGTCACGGGCGGCGAGTACGCCGCCTTCTGCCTCACCGAGCCGTCCTCCGGCTCCGACGCCGGCTCCATCAAGTGCGTACTGCGACATACGGTGAGGCAGAACGCGGCGAGTACGCCGCCTTCTGCCTCACCGAGCCGTCCTCCGGCTCCGACGCCGGCTCCATCAAGTGCGTACTGCGACATACGGTGAGGCAGAACGCGGCGAGTACGCCGCCTTCTGCCTCACCGAGCCGTCCTCCGGCTCCGACGCCGGCTCCATCAAGTGCGTACTGCGACATACGGTGAGGCAGAACGCGGCGAGTACGCCGCCTTCTGCCTCACCGAGCCGTCCTCCGGCTCCGACGCCGGCTCCATCAAGTGCGTACTGCGACATACGGTGAGGCAGAACGCGGCGAGTACGCCGCCTTCTGCCTCACCGAGCCGTCCTCCGGCTCCGACGCCGGCTCCATCAAGTGCGTACTGCGACATACGGTGAGGCAGAACGCGGCGAGTACGCCGCCTTCTGCCTCACCGAGCCGTCCTCCGGCTCCGACGCCGGCTCCATCAAGTGCGTACTGCGACATACGGTGAGGCAGAACGCGGCGAGTACGCCGCCTTCTGCCTCACCGAGCCGTCCTCCGGCTCCGACGCCGGCTCCATCAAGTGCGTACTGCGACATACGGTGAGGCAGAACGCGGCGAGTACGCCGCCTTCTGCCTCACCGAGCCGTCCTCCGGCTCCGACGCCGGCTCCATCAAGTGCGTACTGCGACACTGAGCCAGCGTGACGCGCCTGACTGACGAGTGTGTGTGCAGGTCGCGCGCGGTGCTGTCGTCCGACGGGAAGCACTTCGTCCTCAACGGGTCCAAGATCTGGATCAGCAACGGAGGCATCGCAGAGATCATGACCGTGTTCGCGCAGACGCCCGTCGAGAAGGACGGCAAGACTGTCGACAAGGTGCCGATCGGTCTCTAGTTCCACCTCCATGTCCTACCGGAACCACTCTTGTTGAACGAAACCACTCGCCAAATGCTAGCCCACTCTAAAGATGAATGTCTGTTGCACATCATAACCAATAAGGTCTACTTTTGCGTACGAGGCCAAATACTAATGTGACAGATATTGTTGTAGATGACATTAGTCAAGTGGTTTCCATGATCGTTTTTTGCAGGTTATTTAATTTGATTTTCTTCATGATAAGCATCTGACACCACCATATAACCCGCGGTGGCATACCAAACATTATTTACTACCTTTTGCCAACAAGTTCGTTCAACACTCCAGCATGTTCTTTGCTGTCGTTTTGTTTGAAGTTTTGAATGAAACATCCTCGAACATAAGCCTCTCATCTGCCTGCCTTTTCGCAACTATGTTGGAGTCCGCCTCCAGTCTAACCGGATGCAGCTGAATACCAGTATTTTACATGGAGCGACTGCCTATCTAACCTCCACAACCCAGTTACTGGGTCATACGATACCCCTTGGTAAGATTGGTTGTCAGATTTTTGGGCTTCTGACGACCCGTAACGACTGTCAAAGATCCACGAATGACAGCCGGGACCGACGGCTTAACGTGCTTTCCGAGGCACGGATGGGTCTCGGTGTGTAAAGATGGTCATCCATCCACGGACCAACCGCGGCACGCGTAGCTTAACCTGATCGATTGACCCGTGTGGCTGTTATTACTTAGCCACAAGCCGCTCCCGTCGAACATAGCCACAGGGGACATCTTATTCTTGCATGTTATTTTGAACTCTATCTCGGTTGTGATTCAGTTCATTATGAATGAAGGTGACGGCGTTCATCGTGGAGCGCGCGTTCGGCGGCGTGTCGTCCGGCCCGCCCGAGAACAAGATGGGCATCAAGTGTTCCAACACCACCGAGGTGTACTACGAGGACGTGAAGATACCCGTGGCCAACGTGCTGGGCGGCGTGGGCAACGGCTTCAAGGTGGCCATGAACATCCTCAACAACGGGCGCTTCGGCATGGCGGCCGCGCTGGCGGGCACGCAGCGCTCCGCCCTGCGCCAGGCCGCCGAGCACGCGGCCACGCGCGTGCAGTTCGGCAAGCGCATCGCCGACTACGGCACCATCCAGGAGAAGCTGGCGCGCATGGCGCTGCTGCAATACACCACCGAGTCGCTGGCCTACATGGTCAGCGGCAACATGGACTCGGGCGCGCAGGACTACCACCTGGAGGCCGCCATCTCTAAGGTGTTCGCGTCCGACTCGGCCTGGACCGTGGTGGACGAGTCCATCCAGATCCTGGGCGGCATGGGCTTCATGAAGGCCACCGGGCTGGAGCGTGTGCTGCGCGACCTGCGCATCTTCCGCATCTTCGAGGGCACCAACGACATCCTGCGCTTGTTCGTGGCGCTCACAGGTGAGTGCCGGCGCGGTGCGGCGCGCGAGGCTGCGCCGGCGCCTGACCGCTCTCGTGTGTTCGTGGCGCTCACAGGTGAGTGCCGGCGCGGCGCGGCGCGCGAGGCTGCGCCGGCGCCTGACCGCTCTCGTGTGTTCGTGGCGCTCACAGGTGAGTGCCGGCGCGGCGCGGCGCGCGAGGCTGCGCCGGCGCCTGACCGCTCTCGTGTGTTCGTGGCGCTCACAGGTGAGTGCCGGCGCGGCGCGGCGCGCGAGGCTGCGCCGGCGCCTGACCGCTCTCGTGTGTTCGTGGCGCTCACAGGTGAGTGCCGGCGCGGCGCGGCGCGCGAGGCTGCGCCGGCGCCTGACCGCTCTCGTGTGTTCGTGGCGCTCACAGGTGAGTGCCGGCGTGGCGCGGCGCGCGAGGCTGTGCCGGCGCCTGACCGCTCTCGTGTGTTCGTGGCGCTCACAGGTGAGTGCCGGCGTGGCGCGGCGCGCGAGGCTGTGCCGGCGCCTGACCGCTCTCGTGTTCGTGGCGCTCACAGGTGAGTGCCGGCGCGGTGCGGCGCGCGAGGCTGCGCCGGCGCCTGACCGCTCTCGTGTGTTCGTGGCGCTCACAGGTGAGTGCCGGCGTGGCGCGGCGCGCGAGGCTGTGCCGGCGCCTGACCGCTCTCGTATGTTCGTGGCGCTCACAGGTGAGTGCCGGCGCGGCGCGGCGCGCGAGGCTGTGCCGGCGCCTGACCGCTCTCGTGTTCGTGGCGCTCACAGGTGAGTGCCGGCGCGGCGCGGCGCGCGAGGCTGTGCCGGCGCCTGACCGCTCTCGTGTTCGTGGCGCTCACAGGTGAGTGCCGGCGCGGCGCGGCGCGCGAGGCTGTGCCGGCGCCTGACCGCTCTCGTGTGTTCGTAGGCATCCAGTTCGCGGGCTCGCACCTGCAGGAGCTGCAGCGTGCCTTCAAGAACCCCACGGCGCACCTGGGCCTGATCTTCAGCGAGGCGGGCCGGCGCGCGGCCGGGGCCGTGGGGCTGGCGCGCGGGCCCGACCTGGCCCCGCACGTGGCGCCCGAGCTGCGGCCCCTGGCGGCCGAGCTGGGCCGCTGCGTGCTGGAGCACGGGCGCAGCGTGGAGGCGGCGTTGGTGCGGCACGGGCGCCGCATCGTGGACGAGCAGTTCGTGCTCAACCGCCTGGCCGCGTCCGCCATCGACGCCTACACGGCCGCCGCCGTCATGTCGCGCGCGTCCCGCGCCGCGCGCCTGCGCCTGCCGTCGGCCGCGCACGAGCTGCGCCTGGCCGAGGCGTGGGCCGAGGAGGCGGTGACGCGCATGCCGCTGCTGCTGGCCGCGACCCGCGACCCGCGCTCGCTGCGCCAGTTCGCGCGGCTGGCGGAGCTCGGCAGCGCGGTGGCGGTGGCAGGCGGCCAGCCCACTCCCAACCCGCTCAACCTGTGATCGTGCGCCTCGAACCGAATCCTAGTGGAATTTATTTTTCGAATTGTGTACATAATAATTTAACGAAATATGAATTACCTATATTTTTTCATCGACGTTCTGACCGTTCACTGCCGCGTCGGAGCGACTTATTTCGATTTAATTTTGTATAATACGAGAATACGTCGCACTCGTCTTCGTCGCAAAGGAATTTCGATACGAATAATTCGAAACAAAAAGAATAAACAAAGTAGGTAATGCAAATGTACATAATTATTATCTTTAAACTAAGCCAAGTAGTTGTTATTCTCAGTCGTAGTCATATTATAGCTGTAGTCGATTATAATATTAACATTATGAGCATGTGTGCAATGCACCCTGCCCTGTTTCTGGAACTGAAAGATTATGCATCCGTCGCGTATTTTTCATACAGGTACACAAATTTTATTTATAATTAATTTGATAAAAAGCCCGCAAGTTGGTTGTACAACAACTAATGAGCAGCAAACTAGCAACTTTCAGACAACCCTCTCGTTAAAGACACCAAATGAAAACTTATTCTATTAGATCTGTATAAGATTATATTGTATGATATTCACGAAGTTTTTTACAAACGGAATGAAAATATGATTGAATTAAATCATGGTACAGTTCTATACTGAATTATAAGAAATAAATGATTACCTACCATATCTATTACATTGTTTTATTTTATTATAATATAAGAAATAAATGATTACCTACCATATATCTGTCTACTACGAGACACTGGAGCTATATCTGTCTACTACGAGACACTGGAGCTATATCTGTCTACTACGAGACACTGGAGCTATATCTGTCTACTACGAGACACTGGAGCTATATCTGTCTACTACGAGACACTGGAGCTATATCTGTCTACTACGAGACACTGGAGCTATATCTGTCTACTACGAGACACTGGAGCTATATCTGTCTACTACGAGACACTGGAGCTATATCTGTCTACTACGAGACACTGGAGCTATATCTGTCTACTACGAGACACTGGAGCTATATCTGTCTACTACGAGACACTGGAGCTATATCTGTCTACTACGAGACACTGGAGCTATATCTGTCTACTACGAGACACTGGAGCTATATCTGTCTACTACGAGACACTGGAGCTATATCTGTCTACTACGAGACACTGGAGCTATATCTGTCTACTACGAGACACTGGAGCTTGGTGCTCAATAAAACGTAGGAATTTGCTTGAAGAATCTAGTATTTATTTTAGACAGAATTTAGTATAAAAAAAAAACGAATGAATATTTGCGGACCGACCCTTTTCTTATTCTTGAGCATTTTACTGTACAAAACAATTTTATCAATAAAATTCAGGTAGAAAAGCCGCTACTAATTTGTGCGTGAACTACCGACACATGTGTGCCTTATCAAACCTGCAGCAGCAACTTGACACGGATACTATAAAGTCACTAAAGGCTCAGGCGCAAACATCTTCCCCGCCGTTAAAAGTGCGGCTTTTAACTCTCACTCGATTAGATGTTCCGTCGCTGGCAGAGGGCAGAGTCGCTTGAAGGGCCTTCGGTAACTTGTCTGTGTTGCTTGAACATCTGCGACGCGACATACTCCATCAGGACCAGGAAAGAATTTGCTGGTTCGGCCCATTCGCCAGCACAATGGTGGTAAGTTGTCTTCCTGAAGCAGCACTAGGTCGCCAACGTTCAGTGGAGTATCATTGGTGCGCCATTTTGATCTTTGCTGCAGCTCCGCCAGGTAGGTACTCTTGCCAACTCCTCCAAAAGTGCTGCCGGATTTGTTCAAGTCGTTGGTAGCGCTTCAGTTGAGTGGAATTGCAGTTTTGTAGGCTTGGTGAAGGCAGCGCAGTTAGCGGCCGTCTAAATGGGAAGTGCCCTGGGGTGAGGAAAAGGAGATCATTTGGAGACGAGGACATGGGATAAAGTGGGCGACTATTTAATACCTATGGCTTCCACTTGTGCGAACAACGTGGATATCTCTTCAGAATTAAATGCGTTTTTCCCATTACACGTCATAAACAGTGATAGGAATAGGTAGTGCTAATTTGCCTAAACTTCGAGGAAGGAAGTAACATGGAGTAGATAATACCTCTAAAATCCCGGAATAATTTTAATGACGTTTAAATCCCGGGATTTAAAAACCACGAATTTTTTATCGGACTTTATTTGTAGTTACAAATTATTGATTTGAAAAATCATAACATTTTTTAGTATTACACGCACACACACACATTTATATTATGTATTTTTTATGGTGTAGGTACATAGTAAAGAGTATTCTATCTACCTATAAATAAAGTCCAATAAATAATTCGTGGTTTTTAAATCCCGGGATTTAAACGTCATTAAAATTATTCCGGGATTTTAGAGGAGGTATTATCTACTCCATGTTACTTCCTTCCTCGAAGTTTAGGCAAATTAGCACTACCTATTCCTATCACTGGTCATAAATGATACTTGGCGGATTTTACCCCAGCCTCCCAGATACCACCAAAGTGGGGAGCGTAAGCAGGTGTAAACAGAAATTTAATTTCCTCCTCATTAGAAAAGTCTGTAATTGCTTGGCGGTGGTGCTTCAAAAAGTTGCCAATTTCTTTGGCAGCGGCCACAAAATTGTCACTAAAAATTTCAGTGGGCTTACCCCGACGGGATATGAACCTACGCAAGGTAAGAATGAAAGCGTCCTTCGAAAGATCACCTACGGCTTCCAAGTGTGCACACTTGTACCTTAAGCAAACAAAAATGCAGAAATAGCATTTTGTGACTCTTGATCCGCGACCCTTCCTATTTGAGACAAAAAAGGGTCCGGCAAAATCTATACCAACACTACGAAACGGGAAATCCACCGTAACGCGCTGTGAGGGCAAGTTACCCATTAAGGGTGTTAAAGTCTTGCCCTGTAGGTACCTTTCTACATGTGATGCAGTTGCGCACAGTCCTCCTAGCGAGGTGTCGCCCATTGATAGGCCACACGTATTGCCTGACACTAGCGAGGAGAAGTTGTGGGCTAGCGTGTAATTTGTGTAGGTGTTCCCGCTCAAAGATTCATTTTGTGAAATGGTGAGAGGAATGTAGTAGGATAGGGTGTTTGCTACCAAATGAAATAGCCGAAGCATCCAGCTGGCCTCCTACTCGTATCAACCCATTTGCGTCCATGAAAGGCGTAAGCGCTATGATGGGTGATTTTGTACTGACTGAATTTTCTTTAGATAACAAATCGTACTCAACAGGAAAAGATTTATGTTGAGCCTTGCGGCATAAAAGATGAAATGAATTTTGTAATTTTGTTTTTAATTTTTTTTTGTAATTGCGGGCATCAAGACGCCTAGAATTAGGATTGCGCAACTTATAAAAATATCTTAATATATAAGCATAATCTTGTTTTGTCTTATGTAATTTACCTACTATATTTATGAAATGTAATGATCGAAGAATTATCTAGCTTAGCAACATTATTCGATTTTATTTCAGGAAGACTCGTGTTGGAGTTTATATAGTAAGGTAGGCCAAGAAGATTCGCCTTGAAGTAAAAATTCCGGCCCTGACCACCATAGATTACAATTTTTAAGCTCTTCGGGATACACGCCGCGCGAAACGAGATCAGCAGGATTCTGAAAGGTACCTACATAACGCCAACAAGAAACGTCTGGCAGTTCCAGTATTTCTGATATTCTTTTTGAGGTTCATTTTTTTTGGGGAATTAAGTTCCCGGAAGCAATTTAGAGTTGTGAAATTGGGAATCCCGTCACCCAATACAAATCAACGGAATGGAGTACTCACGGTTTGCGAACCCGATTTCAGCGTCTGGAGCTTAGGGCTGTAGACGTCTTCCTCCTCAAATTGTGGTTGCGGTTGAGAAGAAATGATAATTCTTGGTTTCTCCAAAATATAAAACGATTAATTTCGATGAGAGTTATTGAATTTGTACTTTATGTATTTAAACGTTTAAGACAATTGAAGCTATACAGATCAAGGTCGCGGTTTTTTGGTGAATGTAAGTCTAGAAGGAAAAAACGAACGGTTTTAACGTTCCGCGAAGAAGTATAACGGAAGTCTTCGTAAACTGCTTCTATTGGTGCTTCTGCGATGATATCCCTTGAGGTCCTCTCATTGGCCGTCCGAAGATGACGTGATAATTTTGACGCTCGATGCGTAAGTAGGTACCCCAAAAGAAGAACGCCTGAACCTTGTGTGATAGCAACACGCAGGTTGTCAACATCATGCGTGAACACTTATCAAAGAAGCGTTGCCTCAAATGCAACGAATTCCACAACACATTGCTTCATGAATCGTATTCCAAGGAATCATCAAAACAAGGAGGTAATTCGACGCCTTCTACACAGCAAGACAAGGAGGTAATTCGACGCCTTCTACACAGCAAGACAAGGAGGTAATTCGACGCCTTCTACACAGCAAAACAAGGAGGTAATTCGACGCCTTCTACACAGCAAAACAAGGAGGCAATTCGACGCCTTCTGCACAGCAAAACAAGGAGGTAATTCAACGCCTTCTACACAGCAAGACAAGGAGGTAATACGACGCCTTCTACACAGCAAAACAAGGAGGTAATTCCACGCCTTCTACACAGCAAGACAAGGAGGTAATTCCACGCCTTCTACACAGCAAGACAAGGAGGTAATTCGACGCCTTGTACACAGCAAAACAAGGAGGTTATTCGTCGCCTTATACACAGCAAGACAACATCCGTTATAATCAAGAACGTGAAAATCAAGGCAACACGCACGTAACACAACAAAATATGATGCAAGAAACTTTGCTTTCAACTGCACTGCTAAAGGTTCAGAAAGCAGATGGGACATATCTGACCCTGCAGGCTCTTATTGATCAGGGCTCACAAATGTCTCTTATCACAGAAAACGCTGCTCAACAATTAGGATTGCAGCGATCCAGTGTGACGGTATAATCACGGGCATAGGGCAGACAGAAAACAGTTGCAAAGGAATTATGAACCTCAACTGTATGTCAAGCTCAAGAAACAAAGTACCTATATCAATTCAATATCGATGTCTTCATCATGAATAACTTAACAAAATATTTACCATCATACTCATTCCTTAAAAGAGCATGCACATTTTTGGAAAATTTAAATTAGCAGATCCTGAGTACAACATTAGCCGACCCATAGACATTTTGTTGGGTTTGGGTGCGGACGTATATTCGAACATTCTTTTAGCGGACATGTGCAGAATAAGCGCAACACTTCCGCTTGTTCAAGAGACTCGTCTGGGTTGGATACTGTGTGGAAACATGAAAACTAAATTAATGTGCAACGTCGTACAATTTGATTTAGACAGATTCCAGCAATTCTGGGAGATGGAGGATGTTACAGATAAAAAATCATTATCAAAAGAAGATCAAGAGTGCATTCAATACTACAAAGCAACAACAAATCGGTTGGATGACGGAAAATACGAAGTGAGACTTCCACTCGTCCCACAATTTGAGGAAATATTGGGGCAGTCCAAAATTAAGGCTGTTGCTCAATTCATTCATTTAGAAAATAAATTACATAAAACAATTATTTATTCAACGCATATAAATCATTCATTACCGAATACAAAAACTTGGTCACATGAAACCTTCACCTTGCAATCAGACACTGGAATGTTTCCTATCGCATCATTGGGTATTGCGCGAAGATAGTGCAACGACTGCATTGCGAGTTGTTTACAATACTTCGGCAAAAACATCTACAAATAAAAGTTTAAATGAACTAATGTACACGGGGCCTATTCACAATTACTGTAAACGATGGATAGTGGGGGACAAACTGATGCTGCTTTTCGATTTCAGAAAAGCATTCGACCTAGTCGAAAATGACATGTTGCTTAAAAAGTTAGCAAGTGTTGGTTTCACCCCACACTCACTCCGGTTTTTTGCCAGTTATTTGAGGGATAGGCAGCAATATATGGAATATGCGGGACACGTGTCAGATCCATATTTCACGAGGTCTGGGGTAAGTCAAGTTAACCTTGGGCCTTTGGGCTTCCTTCTGATGGTAAACGACTTACCAGAAGTAGTCCAAGACGCTGATTGTTTGATGTTTGCTGACGACTTCAAATTGCCCCTCGCGGCAAAAAGCAGTGATGACTGTGGCAGGCTGCAGAGGGATATTGATAGGGTAGTGAGCTGGAGCAAAGAAAATCTCTTGCAGTTTAATAGCTGGAAGTGTGTGACCATCACTTTTTCTCGCGCACACAATCCTATCCTGCATACGTACTATAGCGACCAGCCACGATACTTAGGCAGGTCACTATCTGTTTCGTGTGCGGGGTCTCGACTTCGAGGTGTGTCGGGAACTTCGTCGTGATATAAATATGAAGACCGCTGCGCTATACGGACTGGTTTACTAGTTATGGCGACGCTATAATTATACATTCAAACACTGGGGCTAATATTAAGCCGGCGCCAGACATGTGTTCAAATACGCAAATACCTACAAAGTCGCGAAGTGTGGCACTGACATTTGCGTATTTGTGCAAAGTTTGAACACATATTTGTAGTTTGCTATCATGTGTCGGTTTTTAGTGCGCACATCAAAGTAAACAAAGTTCAAAGTTTGTGCGGCCTGCCACACTTGTTGCAGTGTTTAGTCGCGTGTGCGCCGCTGAACGGAGCAGTTGTATGCAATAATTAATCTGTGAGTGGTATTTTGAGCGTCAATAATGGAGTGGGGTAATGACGCAGTAATAGAATTTATTGAGCTACTTCAAACAGAACCCTCAATATGGAATCCGAAAAACAGGGATCACAAAAATCGAAACCTGGTAAACGACGCATGGATTAGAATAAAAAATAGTTTCTCCGTGCCGTTTACTGTAGAAGAACTTAAAAAGAAGAGAAATAGCCTACTAACACAGTACGGAGATGATTTGAAAAAGATTAAAGACTCAACAAAAACAGGCTCAGGAACAGATGAGATTTTTAAACCAACGTGGTTCGCGTTCGATGCGATGCACAATTATATGGGTTCCGTATACGATTATCATCCAACATTATGCACTGAGGTCAGTAAATAGACAGATAAGTTATTTCATAATATTATTAAAAACCAATTATTTAATGTAAAAATGCTTTATTTAAAAATGATATATTTACAATTTTACTGATTCAAAATCATATCGACAATTCGACACCTGCATGCAACAACATCGTAACTCACTTTTTGGCGATTTTGAGTTACAATCATATTCTTACTCTACAAAAAATGGAGAATTTTTTGCACTCACTTCGGTGGCTCTAGTCCTTTAAATAAAGATTTTTTTTATGTAAATACATCGTGAGTGTCCACTGAAGTTCATAAAAGAGTAAATTTAATTGCACATCATTGTCAACATTGCTCATGCTCACCAAATTACTAAATTACATTGTAAAACAAGTTAAATTTTTTGTTATTATTGGCGAGGCGGTTTCGATCCCTTTCCGTTTTGATAAGTGTGCTACGACCCTTAACCGAAATCTGTAGGATTTTTTAAAATCTTTGACGCGCTCTCCTGTAAAGTTGCTCAAAGTGAGTTACGATGTTGTTGCATGCAAGTGTCGAATTATTAAAATTAATTTCTTGATTGTAAGTACTCTGCGAACTCCTCCTGAATTTTTTGTGCAGAAATTGATCCTCTTCTAGGAATTGATGTAAGCGGAATGAGACCTGTAGGTGGGTCTTCATTTCGCCAGATTCCAGGCATTAAAACATTGTTAATTATTCAATCAAACGACTCTGGTGGTGAATAAAAATGGGATGAAGTTCTGCTTTTTCTCAAAAAATTATGTAAATATATACATGCCATAGTAACAATTGAAGCTTTATCTGGTTGGAGAAGCATGGGCTTTTTGAAGACTCTGAACACTGACGTCATTATACCAAAAACGTGTTCTACCTTGACTCTTGCCTTAGATAATTTTCGGTTAAAAATTCTTTTCATACTTTGTTCAGGGTGGTGTCCTGGGTACGGTCTCATGACAGTTACTTAATGCAAAGGCACTATCAGCCACAAACACATATGGCACATTTACATTTCTTCCTGGTAACGGACGGGGATTCGGTAGTTTTAGAGTATTGTCGTTCATTTTATCCCATAATATACTGTTTCTTAAAACACCACCGTCGCTCATTCTACCTTGGCAACCCACATCAGCAAACATAAAAAAATAGTCACTGTCTACTAAAGCCAATAGGACAACACTAAAATCTTTTTTGTAGTTTATGTACTCAGACGCACTATGAATAGGCGATTCCAACACAACATGCTTGCCATCTATAGCTCCCAGGGCATGTGGAAATAGCCTTTCAAAGCCAGCTGCTTTGATTAGCCACTCATTCGTAGATTTCGGCAACTGAAACAGAAATTAATAATTTTTGACATTTTTTACATTCACAATGTACAATTTATGCCTAATTATAGTACTTATTATGATTGCAGGAGCGATCGGATTCGAGTATTGTACGGAGAGGCCGTTCACATGAACCGGAATCAAGTAACTTCATGGACTCAAATACAGTAAGATCTGAATCACTTGTATCAAGCAATCGAAGTGAGACTCCTGAAAACCAGTCTGATTCTTCTGTGATTCCCAAAAGACGGTGTCGAATGCAGGATGTACTAGTTGCAAAAAAACAGATGGATGAGGCATTTGCATTAATTAAAGAAAGATCCAAAAATACGAAAGCAGTCGGCGAATGTGATTTATACGGCCAACTACTCGCTGAAAAGCTTAAGTCACTACAAGAAGATCACCGACTGATATTAATGAACGAGATTGATAATTTAATATTTAGGTACACTATGAAAATCAGAAAAGAGATACGTTCACCGATAACATATAATGACCAGCTTCCTATTCCAGTTAATCAACATTCTATTTATGTACCTAGATCGTCTCAGTCTGAACAATCTTCAGTTACACCACAAGAGTATGTTCTACCGGGGTCATCCACACGGCAATATTCAGCAGCTTCAAACGATTTTAAACTAAGATCTCAATCCATTAAAAAATACGATATTCAATCAACACCAACGCCATATGAAAGAGACATACGAATACAGACTGAAATTCATGAGATACCGGGGCGATCATTTGATTCTCAAACTGTGTCGCAGCAACCAAATTACATAACAAATACTAGCATCGCATGTGATTATGATAATAATATAGCATCATTTAGTATGAACAGTCTTAATCAGGAACCAGAAGTGCCTAAGAATTAGAAAATTAATATTATTTCGGAAACCACTATACGCCCTAAAAATAACAAAGATATAATTCAAGAAGCATATGAACGATGCCGTGGTACCGATATTAGTGATGATGATGAACATTACCACTTGAATGATTACTAAATTCGGATAACTTTTGATTACAAAATGACATATTTAATTATGAAAACACACTAATTTGATTATTAATCTTTATATTCATTAATTCATTATTCTTTAACTTCATGAACAATAAAGAAATGGTTGAATTTACTATGTAGTTTTCTTGTACTCACCTTCACTTCATCGCGAAGAACTCGAATCAGCGCATTACAAACTTCATATTATACAATAGTAGAAATAAGTTGATGAGAAATTTTAAATAGGTATTGCAGACTCATATAGCTGTCACCTGTCGCTAGAAACCTTAAAGTCAATGCTAATCGAATTTTTGTAGGAACAGCAGTTCTCCATTTAGTGTCTTTCTTTGAAATTAAAGGAGAAATTCTTTGCAATATTACTTCAAAATCAGCACAAGACATTCTGCAAAAATTATCGAAGTAGCCTACGGGTCTAGGCATCAAATCTTCTAGCATATTAGTCATGAAACCACTGAAAAAAAAATGAATTGGTTAATTAATAATTAATTCAGTAAATTCAATGTTTAAAATTGCAAAGTATTTAACTTACCGTGTTCTCTTACGATACAGTGTAGACATCCATTCACGCCTTCTTCTTGGAGTTTTCACAATATGAGAATGAAAAAAAAAATTAAAGGCACTCAAATAAAACAGACTGACGGAGTCATCAAAATCGTCGTCTATTCTGTCAGCCATCTTTGCGGTAACTGTGCCCGTAAATCATTTGAAATACAAGTCTAGCCGGATACATCTGCGCACATAAAGTTTGATCAAAGTTTTGAAAATGTGTGCTCAAACTTTGATCCCAATGTCTGGCGCCGGCTTTACACTAACTCGACATAGAACAATATGACTATACGTCATAATTTTTCACCTATTCTAAATTCCAATTGAAACCAGCGTTTGTCTTATCAGCCAATGTCATAATCCAAAGAGGATTCATGCGGAAGGCAGGCTCAACTAAGGCCTCTACAGTACCATATTAATGGGTTACCTATGGCACGAGTCACAGAAGTCAAGGACTTGGGAGTGAGCTTTAACACTGGTTTGACTTTTCGTGATCACATCATGCGTTGCTGCAAAAGTGCGTATTTCTATACGCTCTCGGACCGTCCGAAGGTTCACGAATGTGAAAGCTATTATAGCATTATATTCGTATAATGCATTGGTAAGGAGCCAGTTAGAATGTAATGCAGTCATCTGGGCTCCGCATGAAGCTAAAATATAGTCTCATGCTGGAGAGGGTACAAAATAAATTTATAATCAAATCAAATCAAAAATATTTATTTGCAAGAACGTATATACAAATTTCAAGGAAAGATCTTATATCCTAAAAGTCATTGTATTCTGCCTGCAAGCAAGCGTGCAAATTATTAACTTACGTCTTTATGTCATTATCATTATGCAATTAATACCATTATTAGCATTATTATTTCGTTTATTAATTTTTCTTTCTTATTATTTATTTATTTATAAAAAAAAATTAATCATTTTTAAATATTTCTTAAAATAAAAAGATATAAAAAAACATTAAAAAATATAATAGAGTTCCACCGGTATCGGGAGCAGGGTCCAAGCTACCGGTGGTTAGGGCTGCAGAGACAGGAACCTCCTCACAATGCGAGCCGTATCAAGAAGAACTGCCTTCTGAATCCGGCCCTTGATCCAGCCGCCTAACGAGAGCCTCGAGAGATGTTGGTCGAGGCTGTCAGCCATCAGGCCATTGGCCGTTACGACAATCGGCACAATGGCAGCCGAGCTCACATTCCACATGTCAACAACCTCGTGCGCTAAGTCGAGATATTTTATTTGTTTCTCTTTCTCAGCTTTCACGAGGTTCTCGTCATGTGGGATGGTAACATCGATTATCATTGCGCGGCGCGCTAATCGATCTATCACCACTATATCAGGCTTATTGGCGACAATAGTCCTGTCAGTGATGATAGACCGATCCCAGTACAACGTGACAAGGTCATTTTCGAGAACTGGGTCGGGCACATACTAGTAATACGGTACCTCAGAGTCCACAAGTTTGTATTTCAAAGCAAGTTGCTGGTGAATAATCCTGGCGACTTGGTTATGCCTGTGCAAGTACTCTCCGTTAGCCAGACGAGAACAACCAGAGATAATATGTCTGATGGACTCACCCGGACGGTGGCATGCCCGACACACGTCAACCGTCCCGTCCTTCATAATATGTCTCCGGTAGTTTTTCGTCAAAATAACTTCGTCCATAATTGCACAGACGAAACCTTCGGTTTCCCCAAAAAGGTCACCAAAACGTAGCCAGGATACGGACGCTAGGAAATCTACACCGGGCTCATAAAGAGCCCGATAGAAGCGCCCGTGAAACTCCTTACTTTGCCATAACGCCTTGCGGTCATCTGTAGTAAGTACTACAGGTTTGCGCCAGTTCTCTTTAGCCATGGAGAGTGGGGTGAGCCCCTTGTCCACTGCGACCAGATCACGGTGCATACCCACGTCGGCTTTTAAAAAATATTCCCTGAGACTGCACACCTCCCGGTTGTGGAGGGTATTCGCATTTAAAAAGCCTCGACCCCCGCACTTCTGCGGGATGTACAGTCTAATCACAGATGAGCGTGGGTGATGCATCCGGTTTACGGTCAGCAGTGTACGGACCCTTCTATCTAGGGCATCGAGTTCGGTCTGAGTCCATTTGAGTATGCCGAAAGAGTACATCAAAACCGGCATGACCCAACCGTTGAAAGTGCGCACCTTGTTTCCGCCTGAAAGAAGACTAGTTAATACCTTCTTCAGGCGACCAAAGAAGCGCTCCTTCAACGATTGCTTCATGTCAGCAACATTGATGCCTAACGCTTCCGACATACCCAAATACTTAAGCTGTATGGAATCCGAAAGTTGAATCACCTCGGATTCCATAATCTCGCCTCGCTTTACATGCATGACTGCACATTTGTCCACACCAAATTCCATCCTGATGGCGTTACTGAAAGTTTCAGTTACCTTCAGTAGTTCCACCAGTCGCAATTTGTTGGGGGCAAAGAGTTTCAAGTCGTCCATGTAGAGGAGGTGAGATATGACCTGACCACCTCTCTTCAACCGATAGCCTAGACCTGAATCCTCCAGCAGTGTGCTTAGAGGATTCAGGGCTAAGCAGAACCAAAGTGGACTCAAACTGTCGCCCTGAAATATTCCCCGTTTAATCCATACAGGTTCATCATTCCCCTGGATCTGTCGACACCCTGGATAGCGAAGGACCGTCCTCCATTGCCCCTACACGACTCAAGGAAGGTGCGTAGAATTGCATCTATCTTGTACAACTCCAGCACCCTTATGAGCCACGTATGTGGCACCGAGTCGTAGGCCTTCTTATAATCTAGCCAGCATGTCGACAGATCTTTGCAGGATCGACGAACCTGTTGGCTTATGGCCATGTCGATGAGGATTAGCTCCTTAGTACCGCGGGACCCGTTCCTACATCCATTTTGAGAGGAAGACATAATCGAGTTACTCTCAATGTGCGTATTTATTTTCACTCTCAAAATGGATGTTAGAAGTTTATAGATCGTCGACAAACAAGTGATCGGTCTATAATTCTTGGGTTCCGCGGGACTTCCTGACTTATGGAGCAGGTGGGTAACGCCTGTTGTTAGAAACTGCAGTAGCGACCCAGACTCTAAGGATGACTGGAATTGAGATGCCAGGCAAGTGTGTGAACTACTTAGCCATTTTAGCCAAAAGTTGTGCAGTCCGTCCGGTCCCGGTGATTTCCAATTTGGCAACGGGCGGACTGCTTTGGCAACGTCTAATGGCGTTATTAAGACCTTTTCCATTTCTGGTATAGTTCCACACACTCGCTCGACATCCTGCATCCAGTCAGCCTCAGCGTGACAGACGGGCACCGACCAGATGCTGCGCCAGAATGTACTCGTGGTGGCATCATCTGGGCGGCGCACGTCCGCCACACTTTTTTCAGGTCGCTCCCAAGCTCTATATACCCGCCTCTCATCGCTCTGGAACATGCGATTCTGCGTGTATTGATCGACCCGCCGCTTATACCGTCGAATACGGCTCGCCCATGCACAAACTTTCTGCTTCAGGAAGTCGATGCGCTCTGTGACACGGGACATGTCTTCTCGAGGGCTGATTCCAGTCCCCGAGAATGCCCGCCTTACAAAGCGCATCACTCGTGGTCGTGTATTGCCCTCCCTGAAGCAGTATAGTTTGCCGATGAGTACCCTGGTCCCATCGATACGACGCATTATTATTATTATTAGTTTTGATATTTCTCAGGACCCTAGGGTCCCGGACCTTTGGAAGGCATATGAGGGGCCGAAGCCAACTCGCAGAGGCCCGTTAGACGCTTTCAATGGAAATGAGGCACCAACCGACGATTATCCCTGTGCGTACTATGCAAGTGCACCCAAGGACAACCCCCGGTTGGTGAAGGACTATTGCAGGATATGGAGACAAAAAAAAATATTGGGCTATGGGTTTGGATGGCTAAAGTGGACTGGTTATCTAAAACTATGGAAGGACTATGGCCCCTGCCTGACCAATGTTTGATAAATATAATACACGGATAAAATGGCAGGGGGTGACTTGCACACTCAACAATGAGCCCCCGGAAACGGTCGCTAGCACATCGACAAGGGGGCAACATGTCTTGAGGTGCTTAAGAGGAGTGGAGAGTTATTCCACGGCTATCAGGACAATCCTGGAAGTACGGTCAAGATCCCTACCAGCATCTTACTGAACTACTTCCTTCCTCCGAGCACGTTTGCTCTTGCGAATCTCTACTCAAACCAGCCAATAAAGGCAAGAATGAGGTGGGAGGTCAGTTCTCGTCAGTGTTCACTCCAGCCGGCCAATAAAGGCAAGCCAGAGATGAGGAACATGACTTCTCCCGGGAGATAGGGTACGTGGGGTCGCTACTGCCCAGCAGCTCTCCACATGCTGCCCTGCGGGTTTCTGTAACTCTCTTGGTCTGGCTCCTCATCCTAGACCTGTTCCGGCAAAGTAACCTCTACCGGCACAGACCTAGAGTTCGGAGCGCGCAAGCCCCATCACGACGTCAACGTAGAGATACGGCGATGGGGTTATTATAATTATTATCATTTTCATTAAACATTTACATTATTTAAGTTCCATAAATTCCTTAATGCTATAGAAACAACTATTTTGTAGCCACTCTGTCAATTTTTTTTTTTAAATAAATTACCCTGCAACAATTTCAACTCATTTGGAATTTTATTATAAATCATAATACACATATTAAACACATTTTTTTTATAAATATCTCTATGACCAGGTGGGTGATATATTGTTGTGAGATATTTATATAAGCGTTATTACGGAGTCTATCCCTTTTACCCGTTAATGTAACCAACCTTATTTATATTCCAGACCACTCTGAGATTTCTTGATTTGATTTGATTTCTGAGATTTAAGACCACTTTAGGATAAAGGACGTGCTGCTATGGAGATATAGGATGCAAGCGCGAGCTCGAAATGTTTCGCGCCCCGGCCCCGCTTAGAATATGTTAGACTTTAGGATAACGGTGCTGCTATGGAGATATAGGATGCAAGCGCGAGCTCGAAATGATTCGCACCCCGGCCCCGCTTAGAATATGTTAGACTAGGATAACGGTGCTGCTATGGAGATATAGGATGCAAGCGCGAGCTCGAAATGTTTCGCGCCCCGGCCCCGCTTAGAATATGTTAGACTTTAGAATAACGGTGCTGCTATGGAGATATAGGATGCAAGCGCGAGCTCGATATGTTTCGCGCCTCGCTTAAAAAATGTTAGACTTTCTATGACCGTTCATACAGAAATAGAAGTAACTTTATCGACATATGTAGAAAACTTTGAGAATTAAGGAGGAAGCGCTAAGGTAGCGCACGAAATTCAAATTTTCTTACGATGTTTGCACTTTGCAGCTCACTCAGCTCAGTGTCTGGGTTTATGTTAATTAAACTATTATTCGCGACCGTAACAAATATGTATTTACAGAATTATCATCATTACAATCAGTAATACAATTCCTTAGTTAGTATAATCCTGAAATGTCAAGATTTCATGAAATAGTCATTCAATAAATGATAAATGTTTTTATTTCTGTAAGTAGGTTTATACAAACACTTTTACACGTCAAACATATTTTTTTTAAAACTAGATGAGGCCGGCGTTTCCTATCTGACTACTCTGAGAAGAAAGGCCGAAACAAACTCGGAGGTCACAGTCTCTTTTAAAGTCCAGACATAATCTTGGTCAGATCATGTGAAGTCCATGTAGGTTGTCTGAAATGGTCTTTAGAGGAAAGAACCACACAGATTGAGTGGACCTGTCCAGTCAGTGCAAGCATCTGTCAGTAATCGTACAGCTCAACATAAAAGTTAATAGAATTACTTGGTGTTAGAGAGTTGTATTGATGACTTTAATGAATATAATTCTGTAAACTCATATTTGTTACGGTCGCGAATCATATTTTAATCAACATGCAACCTAATACTGACCTGCAAATTGCAAAAAACGTAAGAAAATTAGAATTTCGCGGGCCACCCTGGAGCTTTCACCTTAAGAGAATGTCGGATACAAGTGCGAGCGAAGCGAGCTCGAAAATGTTTGCTTCCCATCTGGGATAGGTTAGACACTCAGAGAGTGATGAAGTTGCAGGAATTCATTCAATTCACCAGAGAGCCATAACAAATCCTCACGTATTGGACTACTTCGCGGAACTCGGATAAATAAAACACCGGATACCTTGATAGTATGGTATATTCGTATCAGATCTAGGCGTGATCTCAATACTCAAAACTCAAAATCATCGGGATGTCGCTACGCCCCCGTGAGGGGGCATGCCTAGCGGTGTCGGGGCTTGGCCCCCTGCCTGCGGAAGCTATACAGTGGCCCGCAAAATCGGGCCCCTCAATGTATGCGCCTATAGCGGCAGGCGGTAGTGGGCGTGCGTGCACGCCCATGTGAATGATTGCTATTCTGTAGGCGCGTAACGACGTTGATCCACAACGCCGCTTTCTTCACGACACCTCGGCGGTCAGTCCCCGCCAGATGAGACCCCCAGTTACCTGGAGGAGGCCCGACGAGGACGACCAGCGACAAAGGTGCCGACTCGACGCTACTACAGATAATGTGAATAGCCCCCGCCCGTCCTGATCTCAGAGCTAGCCGATCACAGTCCGGGCTAAGAGGCTGTCGTGTGTGTGAGGACGGTATTGTATTGTGTAACACCGTCCGGTGTCTACGTGAATTGCGGCCCGCACTGCACCTTCACGTGTGAGTTGGGTGCCTGTCTAGAGGTGAATGTCAGATGTTTGCTACGTAACGCGCCTATATTAACTGAGCACGCGCTACGCAACAGATGCATGTAGTATCTGGAGTCTATTGTCACAAGTATGCCGCGTGTAGACTGGGGCGGCATACTCGGAGGTCAATCCGGTGGGTGGACGGGGTCGTCGTCCGCGACCAGGTCGCGGAGTAGGGGTCTCCTCGCGTCATGGGGGCGCGTATGCCAGGGCGCAATCTGCTTGATATAGAGGCATGAGGAACAGGGAGTAAAGTTCACTCATCCTCCATAGAAAAGGGAGGATTCTCCGACCAGACGGGTGTTGTGTCTGGTGGGCTACTGCCCGACGGTTCAACTGGATGTCGCTACGTGCCCGTCAGGGGGCGCGGCTAGCGGTGTCGGGGTTTACCCCCCTGACCGCGTAGGCCATACGGTGACCCGTAAATACGGGCCCCTCGTCCTGGTGCCATCTTGGTGTAGGATGAATGGGCGCAGCAACTACGTGCGCCCATGTGTGTGATTGCTATGTGTTTTTCTGTAGGCGCGTTACGACGTTGTCCCACTACGCCGCTTGCTTCACGACACGTCGGCGGTCAGCTCCCGCCAGGTGAGACCCCCAGTTACCTGGGGGAGGCCCGACGAGGACGACCAGCGACAGAGGTGCCGACTCGACGCTCCTACAGAGTTAGGTGATTAGCCCCCGCCCGTCCTGATCTCAGAGCTAGCCGATCACAGTCCGGGCTAAGAGGCTGTCGTGTGTGTGAGGACGGTGTTGTATTGTGTAACACCATCCGGTTGCCCGACGGTTGATGTCGGGATGTTGTATATATGCTAGTCGCGCGGTAAACTCTGATTGCGCTATGCAGGATTTTGCGTGACGTCAGTGTGACGCGTTCCATTGTGGCGATGTAGATATGCCGTCACATTGACATGGGGCCAAGCAGATGCGTCGGCACGCGTGAACATTCATTTCGCGAAGCGCCTCACAAACTCGTCCAGACTCTCAATCCCGAGGTCCCTCTGGATGATTTCGTTCCTCACGAAGCGAGGGGCGTCGACGATAGTCCGCAGCGCAAGGTACTGTTGCGCGCGGAGCAGCTTGCGGTTCGTCTCGCTCGTGAGGGCGAACCATGCAAGGGCGGCGTACGTCAGTATCGGGCGCACGTACAACTGGTACACGCCCAACTTGACGCGCGCCGGGAGGCGGGATGGGAGCACTGGGTAGAGGAGATTGCGGGTGACCCTACCTTGTGCGGCGACCTTGCGGACGTGTGGCCCTATCGTGAGCCGACGGTCGATAGTGACACCCAAGTACTTGACCCGGGGCGACCATTCGACGTCGGCTCCTTGCAGCTTCAGGGGTGGTGGGAGGGGCGCGGCTCCGGACTCAAAATCAACATACATTAGTTAACATACAACTAATCGATGTAGACTCACTGCACGCCGCGCTGCTCAAAACTACACGCTGCGCTGATTTGCATGCTCCTACGATGGCCTGAGCGGTCTTCTACTTTGCGAAGACTGTGCTGACAGGCCACTACATCTGCCTCGTACTGCCAAGGAGGGTACCCTTTTATTTTAAGTGTGTGCGAGTGCTTAGAACAGACCGTGATTAACATCGCGAATTAAGAATGTGACGAAAACGAACAGCGCCATCTAGTTACAGAAATCGAACTAAATTTCTTCAACATACTTCGCACAGCGCGAGCGCATGTTTGTGTGAGTGTGCCGTTTCGAGCGTTTGTAGGTAGTTTCCGTACTGTCCATATATATATTGTGCTCTAGCTGACTTCTTACAAAAGTGCAATACAGAATTTTTTGTTTTAGCATCAGTAAAACACTTAGAGAGACGTATTATAAGCCAAAGCAGTTTAGAAGCTTTTTTGACAATTGCATCAATGTGTGTGTCAAAAACTAACTTACTGTCGTGATGGACGCCCAAGTCACGAATAGTAGTGCACCTTGGCAAGAGCTGGCCCGCCAAAGTATAAGTAGTGGCTAGGACTGCACGTTTTCTAGTATAAGTGATCACCGAACACTTGGAAGGGTTGAGATCAAGTTTATTAGCCCGACAATACTCTTCAAGCCGATACAAATCAGCCTGTAGTGCTAGTCTATCTTCGAGCGTTGAAAAGTGACAAAGATTTTCATGTCATCGGCAAAGCATAATAGTTTAGATGAATGGAGGCACTGGTCGATGTCGTTCACATAGACTAAAAATAAAAAGGGCCGAGCAACGAGCCCTGAGGCACTCCGCTGGGCACGATTACCCAACTAGACATATAATTATTGAGTACTACTGCTTGTGACCTGTTATCAATGTAAGAAGAAAACCACCTCAAGAGGTCCCCACGGATGCCCATGTAGCTTAGCTTCTTTATCAGGGTATCGTGGTCGATCCGATCAAATGCCTTGCTATAATCTGTGTAAACCACATCGACCTGCTTACCATTATCCATAGCATCCGTACTGAAATCATTAAACAAAATCAAGTTAGAAGTGGTAGACTGTCCTTTCAAAAATCCGTGCTGAAAGAGCTGAACGAGCTAGCAAGGGCGGAATATAACTGGTTATAGACAATCCTCTCAAATATTTTATCTATAATGCACAGCTTGGATGTAGGCCTATGATTAGTAATCTCGGTTGTAGACCCCTTCTTATGTACGTATTATTATAATTTTACTTACACACACACACACACACACACACACACTCACACATACCACATACACTACATACGCTTATTGCGTATCCTTTTATTTTTGAATATTATTGTTCTTCCTCTCAGTACTTGGAGCTTTTATAATTATGTTGTAGTGCGTAAGTGCAATTTAATATTGTAATTTTATGGGTGTGAGCCTGGAGATCTGTCATACAGGTCCTGAACCCAGTACAGACTCCAGCTGTCACTAAGGTTCTAATCTGTATGTAACTTAGATACTATAAACCAAAATTGTACCTTTCTGAGAGAAATAAATTACTATTGTATATTGTTGTATATTGTATATATTGATATTGAATTAAAAGGCAACCGACGTGGATGATCATCAGAATAGTAATAAAACGCATGACAACGATCTCTGGATTGAGATTCTGGATTCTCTCACATTTCGGGAGGTGTTTGAAGCTCCAAAACCGCCTCCCTGCCTAGGACCTTGGTAGCGTCCATCAGCTCCTGTGTGAAGCATGCTTGTGCTGCTGTTTAAAGAAGCTGTGACATACGGACGGACGGACAATCCGACAGAACGAAAATTATAAGGGTTCCGTTCCTGCCGGCTACGGAACCCAAAAAATGAAATATTATACTTACTATGGTACAACATTATATTTATTATATTTTTGTTTTCGCTTATGTGATACAGATAGGTACTAAATTATCTAGGTATGACTAATATTTACAAAAAACAGATGTCGGATGAAACATTGTCCAAGAAAACGACCAAACAGACACATAGCCTATTACGTTCGGCGGCGACCCGTTTCGCATCGCACCAACACCGGGCGCTCTACACGTCGACCTGCAGCGAGGAGTCCCACGCGCGCGCGTTCACCTGGCGCAGCGTCGAGCGCAGCGCCGCGCCCGGGCCCAGCGCCAGCGTCAGCGGGAACGACTCGCCGCGCGGCCGCGCGTACAGCGCGTGCAGCGTCTGCTCCCAGCGCACCGGCCGCGACACGTGGCGCGGCAGCTGGCGCCGCACGCCAGCCGCGTCGCGGTACGCGGCCGCGTCCACGCACGAGAACACCGCCAGGCGCGGCGCGCGCAGCTCCACCGAGCGCAGCGCCTCGCGCAGCGCCGCCTCCGCGCGCGCCATCAGCGGCGTGTGGAACGCGCCCTCCACGCGCACGCGCGCCGCGCGCCGCACGCCGAACTCGCCGCCGCGCCGCTCCAGGAAGCACAGCGCCTCTTCGTCCCCGGCGACCACCTTACAGGCCGGGTACAGGTAGTTGGCGACCTGGCACACGGGCGCCTGCACGCCGCGCTCGGCCGCGTGCTCGCGCGCGCGCAGCAGGGCGAAGGGCAGGTTGGCGTCGGTCGCCAGCCACACGGTGAGCATGCCGCCGGGCCGCGCGGCCGCGGCAGCGCGCATGGCGGCCGCGCGCAGCTCCACGAGGCGCAGCGCGCGCTCTAGCGACAGCGCGTCGGCAAACACGAGCGCGGCGATCTCCCCGAGCGAGAAGCCGGCGGCAGCGCGCACGCGCTCCAGCGCGCCCGGCCGCTCCTCGCGCACGCGCTCCAGCGCCGCCAGTGACGTCACCAGCACGGCGGTCTGGCAGCGCCGCGCCAGCTCATCCTCGGGCCCGTCGGCGCACACGCGCGCCACGTCCCACCTGCGCAGGTCGGTTCGCCATCGTCATCGAAAGGTATTGAAATCCCCGAGCACCCAAGCGACCCCCTTTGTCAAACGTTGGTCTGACCGACGACGTCTCGCAAAGGAGATCGAAATATCAGACCCATACATCAACTCCGCCTATCGCAGTCCACTGCTGGACATAGGCCTCTCCCAGGCTGCGCCACAACACCCTGTCCTCAGCCTTCCGCATCCAGTCTGTCCCAGCACCTTCTTAAGGTTGTCGGTCCATCTAGCTGGGGGGCGTCCCACACTACGATTGCCGATACGCGGTCTCCACTCCAGGACTCGTCTGCTCCACCGGCCATCGGTCTTTCTACAAACATGGCGCCCACTGCCACTTTAGTTTGCTTACTCTACAGGCTATGTCGGTTACTCCGGTTCTTTTCCGGATAACTTCATTCCTGATTTTATCCATCAAAGAAACTCCAAGCATAGCTCGCTCCATAGCGCGCTGAGCGACTTGAATTTGTGGACCAGCCCAACTGTCAGTGTCCACGTTTCAACACCGTATGTCATAACGGGCAGGACGCACTGGTTGAAGACCTTAGTCTTCAAACTTGACGAAGTTTTCCAAATGCTGCCCAACCCAACTGGATCCTTCTGTCCGCTTCTTTCTCAACGTTGTGTCTACCGAGCTGGATGACTTGCCCTAGGTAGACATACTCCTTCACAACTTCAAGAAACGACGCTGCGATGCGGATTGGTCTCGGCAAGATATGTAAATTGTACATGACTTTCGTCTGGTCCAAATCCATGCCGAGACCAACCCGACGAGAGGCTCCAGTTAGGCTGAGCAGCATCTGATCTAACTGTTCCAGCGTCTGTCATTATGACGATGTCATCGGCAAAGCGAAGGTGTGAGATGTACTCGCCGTTCACGATGATTCCCTGCCCAGTCCAGGCCAGCGTCTTGAAGACGTCCTCCAACGCATTGGTAGGCGTCAGACCCATACTATATACACTAATTATTGTGGTCCATGAAATCGAGACACTGCGAGCTTCAAGACCTAAACTTAAAAATATTGTAATGTAAACATGTAATTTGATAGTGTTATGTATGAAAGCAAAGCTAAAAAAGTAAAAAAAAAAATCAAAAAACCCCGACTGCGTAAAAAATGAACTTTAAAAAAGATGTAAACAAGATGACATATTTTGTGTCCCAACAACCTCATACAGTCCGAGGCAACAGGTCTTTGGTGTATCTAGGAAGACGCCTTTTGCCGTGTGCGATTGCCAAATCATTCTATTTATTAAAGAAACAGATGTCTACTAATGACACGGTCACTATTATAATGTTGTTAGATCTCACAACTTTTTGCGGTAGAAGAACTGCGTTGCGAGATTTTTAACCGACCTCAAAAAAAGGAGGAGGTGCTCAATTCGGTTTTATGTCTTTTTTTTTAATGTTTGTTACCTCAGTAGGTACTCCATCATTTATAAACCGACTAGCTTCTGCCCGCGACTTCGTCCGTGTGAAAGGAGGATGGGCATTTTGGTACCCATGTCCAATCAAAATGAATTTACCATCGTTGGATAGCTCTCTTCAAGAGCACAAAAAACTACTATGGCACCAATCCCGTATAAATTGTCCGTTTTGAAATATAGTCTTTAGAAGATACTGGATATTTAGTTCGAAATAGAATTTTTAAAAATCATATCGCTGGTTTATCTTGACAGATTTTGATGATATTTGCACAGATTTTGAGCTAAGTAAAATTCAGTTAACGGATGAAAATCATAACAAAATCGGTTTGGTATTTTTTCAGTTAGGGGTGATCTATTTATTAAACACTAAACATACAAATACATCAATTAATATTGATGCATGACATTGGAGCAATATTTTTATTACTATTAACCCTGAGTATACGTAAGTAGATGACTAGTAAGTTGGAACTGGTATTGTTATCTCTCTCTCGCTCTCTTATCTTACGCAGCGCGGTAGTTAGCGCGTTCAGCGAGGGGGCGGGGGCGAGGGTGGGCATGCTGCGGCGCTTGTGCATGTTCCCTTGGTAGTCGTTTGCTGATAATTGTTGTGTAAGTTACTACATTGTCTCGTTCCTCATTGTTCACGTCGACTTTAGACCCTGGCATTAACTTGGACTCTGTTACCTGTTTTATTTTTGACTGCGGCTTTCTACTGGACTTCAGTGCTTGAGTTATTTTGATTGCAATGGAACGTTTTCGTACCTGTGTAATGTGCCGAAGAGGTCTATACCGAGACAGATATCAAGTGCGCTTTCTATCGGAAAACTTACCAAGAATGCGCGCATACCTAGCAGCTTTTATTCGAGAAAATGCTGCATTGGAGGTTAGTATTTATTGAACTTTTTAACTTTCCATTTGACAGTTTTATTGCATTTATTTTATTGTTAATAACCTGTATAGTATAGTGCTAATGTTCTTGCCTTTGAATCCATTGGTTCCGGGTTTGATCCCCAGTCAGAGCAACGAAAAAATCCTGGGTCTTAGATGTTAATCTATTTATTGTTATGTTGTTATCTTTATGAGCATTTATTGTATTACGTGTCTCGTTGAATCAGTACAGACAACAGCATAGAATACCACATAGAAATAAAAATCGATCATTTTACCTCGTTGTGCCCGCATGTGCATTAGACTTTAGGTTAGCCTTTGGTCTCTTTGTTTGTAGGGATGCCTTGTTTGTTATTTTTCGGCCGCTAAAGCGCACATAATTTTTATCTATTTTACCCCTTAAATGCACACGACCGATGAGTCACAGACCGCGCGCACCGGTTGGCACGCAGATGTTTCACAAAAACCCTATTTATGACTCTGTTTCTGGGTATTTTGCTTCCGGTTAATGTTTGTTCTATTGTCAACGAAATGACGAAATGAAATGTATTGGTTTCGTTTGAATGTATGATTATCTTCATTTATAACATTGTTTTGAGAACATAAACAAAAAAAAACATTTTTTAAACAAACATTCAAATGGTAACCTATATGTTTTAAGGTTCGAAATCCATGTTGTGTTTATTTTTAACGTAAAACATGAATAAAATCACATTTCACAGTACAATTTACATTATTTACAAGTAACGGAGAACCAAAACAAAGATTCACGGACGAGAAAGAAATATTTTTATTTCTGAAATGACAGATCGTAGGGTTGTCATATGTTAAAATGTAGTTTATTTGGTTAGGAATTTTACGGTACTATTACCATAGAGAAATACAAACTAGTTAATTGATAATCCGGCATAATAGAACGTCATCCAATGTACACTTAAGAGGCAAAAACGTTTTCTCTCTTTTGGTACTCTAGATCCCATGCGCATTTTAGCGGTTAAGCGTATTGTTTATAATACCCCAGGTACGCTTTCTAGGTATGTTGTATTTATTTATTTTCCTCACATTATTATTACCGATTTTCAGGTCGTGTTTGATGGTACTCGGAGAGTATGTTACCGATGCTGGCAAAGAGCAGAAAATGCGACTAGAGCTCAACCTCAACCACAACCTCAACCCGAGCCAGAGCCGCAAGAACAAGTAGAACCGCAAGAAGAAGCAGAACCTCAACTAGAAGTGATACACGTGCCCGAATATTTGAGAGCACCAAATACCCCGAGGCATTGTCTTTTTCGTGGCTGCCCTAATACAACCCGCCATCGAATCCCAAACGTTGTTAAAATCCATGTATTTACTCAACACAAAATCTACATTCCTGATGCTGCCAGAGTATGCCGCGATCACCTAAATGGAAATGACTGGGATGAACTACCTCAGGCATGCAACATTTCCCATAACTTTACGGCCGCCCACTTCAGTGACCTTTGTGACCTACTGAGAAATGCCTTAAACGGACCCAGATTGCGTTTTAGCGAGCTAAGAGGATTAACTGAAGAAGAAATGCACTTTTGGACTGGACGTACTATAGAACAATTTAACGCTATCTTAGAGCAAACCACTTCATTAAGAGATGCAAGTGCAGATCCTAGAACCACTTTGGGTATTTTACTGACAAAACTACGCACAGGAGAATCCAACGTAAGACTTGCGACGTTGTTTAATATATCAAGAAGAAAACTCGAACGCCAGTTGGCCATTGCACGAGAGTGTCTTAGTACTGACTATGTTGTGCTTCACTTGGGACTGGATCACATAAGTAGAGACAATATACTGGAGAGAAACCTGAGGATTCCAAAAGCACTGTATGGAAATGAAGAAAACTCTAAAGCCATTATTGTTTGCGATGGCACGTATATTTATATTCACAAAAGCACAAACTTTTTGTTTCAGAGGCAATCCTACAACTTGCACAAGTTCCAAAACTTGTTAAAGCCAATTTTAACTGTAACCACTGACGGATACATTATAGACGTAAAAGGACCATACGCTGCAACTAAAACTGATGCCCAGATAATGAGCGATTTAATGAATGACGAGGAAAACCCCTTGCACATATTGTTTCATCCCAATGATGTATTTATTTTAGACCGTGGGTTTAGAGACAGTTTGGGCAATATTGAAGCACGTGGCTACGAATACCACGTTCCTCCGACGAAGAACCCAGACCAGTCACAGCTCACTACTTCCCAAGCAAATGATTCCCGACTAGTTACAATATGCCGATGGGCAGTGGAAGTGGTTAACGGGCGGATTAAAAGAGATTTTAAGCTGTTGCGGCAAAGATATTTTAATAATACAATGCCTAATATGTTTGTGGATGTTAAAATTGCAGCAGCAATAACAAATCACTTCCACACGCCAATTGCAGATAGCCAATACGCAGAAGCTTTTCTACAAAAAATATCTGAAAAAATGCAAACCCCAAACGTGTTGTACAATTATGTAGAAGAAAAACGATTAAATAACAGAAGAGCCGATTTCCAGAGATTGGAAGCCAATGATGTGCCCGATTTCCCACGATTGAGTGAACAGGACGTGATATTGCTGTCATTGGAGACATACCAATTAAAACTCGCAAAATCTTACTGCAGCGAACACCTAAACAACGGCTTATATCTCATCGAAATATATAGAGAAGCCGCTTTGGAAGACATTATTGAATACGGAATTGACGAAGATGCGTGGCTTTTGCGTGCACGTATACAGTCCCGACATGTGAGAGCAAAACAATACTTTTGTTACATATTGCTAAATAGAAATGAAAACATAATATTACATCATTATTGTACATGTTTGACGGGACGCCGCACGGTAGGTTCCTGTGCGCATATAGTATCCATTGTCTGGTATTTAGGATATGCTAGACACGAGGGCTTTAATGAGCCAGCATTATTTTTAAATAGCATCGTTATAGATAATGAATGATGTATAGTATATATTATACATCATATTATTCATTATCTTTTTATGTTATTGTCGATCTATAGACACACATTTATATACTTATATACAATAAATGATAAAACTTACTTCGAACTTGTTTTATTTACCTAGACAATGAAAAATATTAATAATAATTATGAAAATACCATGCCAACTGGAGAAAACAGTTAATAAAAGTATGTGTACTTAATAGGACGTAACAAAAATAAATAACTTTCAAGTAGGATTACTCCGATCGGACAGAGAATAGGGACAAGCGCCATGGTTATTCTTAATCTACACAAAAATACCTTTCCAACGGTGTATCATTCATACCAATTGGTGCCGGTACCAGTTTCCATACATTGGTGCCCATCCTCCTTTCTTGTTCCCCGACCCACCCCGTCACATCGCATCGCTTGCCCGCGCTGTTGCTTCGTTTTCGCATAGCACTCTTTCTCACTTTTTTCTTTTTGCTCGGCTTCTAAGGGTACTAGCGTAATGTTAAATACCCTATAGCATTCAACAAGAATTGGGCTATAAAATGCAAAAAGAATTTTTCAAATCCGACTGGTAGTGTCAGAGATTAGTGCGTTCAAACCATGGGGTCTCATCTGGAACGAATTATAATATTAGTCTTGAAAAAAAATCATAGATGGCAGTATAGGTTACTCTAACAAAATGTACAACCACTAAATTGCGTTAAACGGCTGATTTTGGCTTAAGTAAGATTAGTAAATATTAAAACTTCGTTGCTCAAGGCTGATTTATCTATTTACACTCATAAATCACGTAATTTCGACAAAAAAAGATAACTGAAAACTTTAACTTCCATTCGAACGTGATTCGAACCCATAGAATGATAAAGTCGTTAAATGCAGCTATCTGTTACCCATTTTGTTTAGAGCTATTTGCAACAGATGGCGTTTTACTCAATTTTTCACAATAAAGGTAGCAACAATCGTTATTAATTTACGTTTATTATTTCATTTTAAGTATATTTAATCTATTTATATAAAAGGAGAAACTGACTGACTGACTAACTGACTGACATAATAACGCACAGCCGAAACTACTGGGACTAGGAACGTGAAATGCACACGGCTTCCTTTTGTAACGTAGGGGAGCACTAAGAAGGGGTTTTTGGAAATTCGACCTCTAAGGGCACCCCCTTAAAGGGGGGATTTCGTTTGAGTATGACAAATCTTATTCCTTGAGTTAATAAATAACCTATAAGTCAAATAATGAAAATTGGGGGCGAAAAGAATCTTATTTCGTTGATCTTTTAACTTCAAACTGGCTCGAATACTTCATCATCATTCTTCTGACCTAATCCCAATTTATTTGGGGTCGGCGCAACATGTCCACTTATACTAGTGTATAAATAAATAATAATGATCTTAATCTATAAAACTACCATTTACAGCGGGTGGCCGGGGGGTTGTGAAATGTGTAGGGGAAAGTAATAAAATCACGCGAACCAAATAACGGGCGAAGTGCTGAATGACTGACATAATCAGATTTTTTGCACAAGGGTTCCTTTTATAATGTAGGCGAGCTCTATGAAGGAGTTTTTGGAAATTCGACCTTAAATGGGGTGAAAAAGGGGGTTTTCTTTTGTATGAAAAATCTTATCAAACTTGAAACTTAGTACGAAGACATTCTTAAATGAATAATAAAGTTTGTCATTATTTGGTTTTTCAAAACTACCCGTCAAAGGGATTTTATTTAGGGGGTGCTAAAGTTTGTATGGAAGAATTTTAACGCGCTGTCCGGTTACCTTGAATAAATTAATACTTTTGACATAAAACATAGACATAGTTTTTTGGTTTTTCGAAAATCGACCAGCAAAAATTTATTTTTCGAGGAGGATTTCACTGCGTATCTAAATTAAGTCAAAAGTAATGTAAACATTAAATGACAAAAAACATGATTGAAGATGATTTTTAAATCAACCTCTTTCAGGGTGAAAAGGGAGGAACAGCTGATACGAAAATTTAATTTTTCCTTTGATCAATAAATTAAATAATAAGTCTATAAATTAATCAATAATTCCTTACGTATTATAAAACAAAGTCCCCCGCCGCGTCTGTCTGTCTGTGTGAATGCGATAAACTCAAAAATTACCAAACGGTTTTCACCAATGGACGGAGTGATTCATGAGGAAGGTTTAAGTCAAGGTTTTCAAGGTTTAATTCATTAAAGCTTTGTGTAAATTGGCTGAAATATGACGATTATTGTAGAAGATGTCGGAAAAAAATATGCCGACTGGGGAGCTTTACTGGCATGCGCCGCGTAAACCGTAAGATATACATTAAATTTATTCTAAAGGATTGTACATTTAAAAAAAATCAACAAAAAATCCGCAATAGCATATACGTCTATCTTCTAAGGATGACCCACAGTAACCATTTTTATTTTTCAGAATTTGATAAAAATTTAATTGTTATTTCCGATCGCTTCGCTTCCTTATAATCCAGGTAGTACGTTCCCGTGGGATATTTTCCGAAATTCACGCAGGCGAAGCCGCGGGCAAAAGCTAGTATTTTTATAAATATATTACTTACATAGAAATGTAAAAAAATACATATTTTTTTTCATTTTATTAAACCTGGAACTATAAAATTTACTAAGGAGGACTCCTAGATGGCGTTGTAAAACTACTGTTTCTGGCAATTAGTGAGTCGCCGGTACTGCCATCTGTTGAGAAAATGGAGAAAAAAATGTAGCCAGTCGAATTGCCAGTTTTAGGGAGTTCACATTTCTTTGTATGGGATTGGGTATCTGTATGTAATCTGTGGTTCAAACAATCAATAAAAAATAAAATGTTTCTAACTGGTAACTAATAGCCTAAGCGCAATTTTCTTATTTTAAGCATTTTTATACCCGTCGTAATTTCTAAACGAAAGGTCCGATTCGAATAATTTAATAAAGAGTTTACATGTGCTTAATCTACCTTGATTATGAAACTATTTATTTGCATAAGGATTAATGCCATGATTATGAAAACCCCTTTGCAAATAATGCATTATTTTATAACAAAATTGATTACCATTAAAAAAGTTATAGTGAGCCAACCTTAAAAGATAGACATATTATTAAGCTATTGAGGACTTTTTTTTGAACTTTTTAAGAGGAACAATTCCGTCATACATGATTGTTGCGTAACTTTAACCGTTTACGCAGCGCACGCAACGGAAGCTCTCAAAAGGAATAAATTTTCCCCGTTTTTGCAACATTTTTCGTTGATGCTCCGCTCCTATTGGTCGTAGCGTGATGTTATGTGCGTATAGTCCTCCTTGATAAATGGGCTATCCAACACTAAAAGAATTTTTCAATTCGAGCCAGAAGTTCCTGAGATTAGCGCGTTCAACCAAACAAACAAACAAACTCTTCAGCTTTATAATATTAGTACAGATTATTAAATCCAGTTCTGATAATAGGATCCAAGAGGAATTGAGGGAACTCCTCAAATATTATAGGCATACACATAGCGATTTTGGTATTATCACCAACAAGTCAAGCATTTGCAATCAGAAAGTATCATTTGGTGAAGTGGAACTGACGAAAAAGACCACAGATGGTCACGGGAATTCCTCATTGTATTTCACGGGTGGCGACAAGATGTCTCGATTAAGATAGTTAAGCGACTATGACAAAGCAAAATTAAATAAATGGTTCTGATGAAAATGGTACCATCTAACTGATCTGATGATGCAGGAAGCAGCAGGCAGCAGGAAGGCAGGCACCGGAACACCGGAATAAAACAATGTATCCAAGCCGTGTTTGAGCTTATTGGCTCGTCGTGAGATGCGCTCTGGCTGACTTTAATGGTAATAGCTTCACATTGCGCTACTTGAGTCGTATGTTATGTGGCCTCGATTGTCAGAAGACAGATTTCGTCAACGATCTGTCGTCGTGTGGTTGATTTCATCATTTGTTGGCGACGGCGTCCAAACCTGATAAAACTACTTCCAAACTTCTGACACGACTTAGCGCGACATATATTTGCCTTTTTGCAAAGTTTTTATTTGATAGGGATACTCCTGTGGTCGCATATAAAGGTCAAATTCTGATGAGTGGTTTTTGAGTTAGCTTCAATAATTAATACGTATTTTTTTCCATTTAGTATATGTTGATGATGTTATAATAACTTGAAACTTGCTGTCCGATGGAGCCAGCTCCGACTAACCCCACCCCATCGCCGTCACCACACCGCAACATCGTACAGCCCACCCTCCAACATAGCCAGACTGCCACGGCTAGCTTACGCAGGGCATTGGAGGTAAAGCCCCGAACCATCGCACTGATCCAAGAGCCGTGGATCAGAAACAACATAATATGCGGCCTCGGTAACATCGGAGGTAACCTAATTCTCAACACACACGGCTCAAACAAACCAAGAACCTGCGCCTACATACCCAAAGGAATCCCTACCACACCTCTCACTCAATTCTCTTCGCTCCACAGCGAGGGCACCGTTCCAGACGTTGCACTGGCCTCGGCAGACACGCCAGGCGAGGACACCGACTGCCCGCCGAAGAATGGCGCTTTAGCTATAAGCAACTGAATTGTTGTCCTCTGTTTTTAAAATTCACTACAAATAGTAATCAAAGTGTAATAACAATAAGTGTGCACCAAAAACATTAAGCTAGTTATAAATATTAAGTGCCAACGTTATCCTCGGGAAAACTGAAGTGTTATGGAAAATAATTAAACATTTGTGATATTTGTTATAAAGCCCTCTTTCAAACAATAGTAATAAAATATGAACTCAAGTGATGCAACAGTACAAAATAAGTGACTGATAGTGCAAATTAAGTGAAGAAAACTTATAAAATAATTAGCAATTCAAACTTGAATCATTGAGTTGTGAGGAAAAAATTCCATTGACATGACTCATATCTAACGACTTCTTATTATTTAAAAATATTTTTCGCTTAAAACGATCACCAATTTCAACATCAATAGCAACTGTTCAGTTGGTGAGATAGCTCACACAGTCGACTGCCGCGCATATGGTCGTGCGTTCTAACCCCGCTGGCTGGAACACTTTTGTAATAGTTAAAATTGTTAATTTGACGATTTTAGCTATCTTGCAATGGACTTTGAAAATTATATCACTCAGCGATGTCAGAGTCAGCGCCAGCGCAGACATTCGGATACAATTGAAGATTTAAACATGACAAACTGACTTAAATTTCTTATTTTTTTTTTAATTTTTAGCGACTTTTATTGATTTTTCAATACATTAATATTTTACATAACAACTTATACCTACCTAATTAATTAATAAAATAACAAAATTATATCCTAACTTAACTAAAACTATTCACAAACTAAAATATGGCGTCGAAAAATTCCTCCGCATCGCTGTCGACTGGTAATGTACCCAAGAGACTGGCGGCATTGCCTCGTTGTATAGCAATGCTTAGCCTCTGGCCAAGGTAAAAGCCGGCCCTTGGATCACGGGAAGTGTCAACTAGCCGTTTGGAGATTTCGTTAAACAAACCATGAGCGCTCGGACCCCACGGCCCGAGGGTTTCAACCCCCCTGACTTAAATTGTACAACTAGCAATAGTTTGCCCGACATGTCAGACGAAGAACATTGCGATGAAATTACCCTACTACAAAATAAAATTAAGGAATTAACATTGGGATTAGAGGCAGCACACGCAGAAGTAGAGAGTTTAAACTTAGAGAATACTCAACTTAAAAACACTATCGACGAATTGACTTTGATTTGAAAGAAGAATATCTAAAAAAAAATAACAACAGATATAGTTAGCGACAACAATACATCTCCATTATCTAACAGGAAAAGGAGAAACAAAACGAAAAGTACAACTAGCAGCCCCCAGACAACACCGAAGACTGCCGACATTAAAACTATCTATTTACCCGCGCAGATGGCTGACAAAGCAACACAATATGATACACATTTAAACCTGCAAGACGATAAAAGTTGTTTCCTAAAAGAAAACAAAACAAAAAAAAAAAATATGTATAATTAGCAATAATAAGAGGAATAAATTAAGTAACTTCATTGAGGACACTTGTTATATGTATGATTACTGCCACTATCTACATATATCCAGGCGGCGATATTCAGCAAATGCTACAGGGCATTGAAAATAAAATAAAAAACTTTAGTAAAAATGACTATTGTGTTATTATGGTGGGAGAGATGGACTTCATACGGACTGGAAACTATCACGACATTATATTTCTTATTAGAGAAACCATCGGAAAAATCAATAACACCAATGTGATTATTTGCCTTCCGACCTACAGATGTGGTAATTATACAACTATTTATAATACTAGAATAGAAACTTTTATCAATCTCCTGTATCTAGATAACTTAACTCACGAATATGCCTATTTACTAGACTCTAATGCAGACTTAACTTATGACTACCAAATGTTTTCTGCGCAACAAGGACACATAAATGGAACAGGAATGAAGAATATTTTCGCTAATCTCCAGAGCACTATAACTGAAATCGATACTGAAAACAATATGACAACATCTTATTCTTCTACCTCAGAAATTAAGCATTCAGACACGTTTTTTCTATAATTATCTGATTATTATGCATCAAAACATCGCGGGACTCATCAACAAGGTGGACCAACTACGAGTAACACTACACCTGCAAGAACTAGCCGATCAAAGTCACAGTGTAGACATAACTTGCGTCAAGGAACACTTTATGGAGCGAGGACACGAGGAGCTTCTTTCAATACCTAATTATAAATTAGCCGCTTCCTATACAAGAAGTACAAAAAGAGGAGGAGCCTGTATTTTGGTAAAGTTTGGTCTCCAATACAAAGAACTCACGAATGTCAGTAAAGTGTCAATTGAAGGCGTTGTCGAAGTTTGTGCAATTGAACTAATACCACATAACACTATCATTATTTGTTTATATAGAGTACCAAAGTTAAATAATTTAGAGGTTGTCTACTCAAAATTAAATATTATATTATCAAAATACTGTTACGACTCGAACAAGAATGTAATTCTATGTGGTGATTTCAACATAAATATTTTAAAACAAGATAAATTATCTCCAGAATTTACTAGTTTCCTATTGAAGTACAATCTACGTTTACAAATTAATCAACCAACTAGATTGCAAAGCAATACGTGTATTGATAATTTTGCTCATAATATTTCACGAAAGTGTACTCATAGTGTCCTTGATCTACATATGTCGGATCACACTGCACAAACTTTAAAGCTTCCAGTAAACAAGACATGTTTAATCAGAAGTTGGAGTGTAAAAATGTGTGACTATAGTAATGAAAACTTGATGAAATTCAAAAACTGTTTGAAATCAATTTCTTTTTCTGGTGTCTACCTCACTGAAGACCCTGACGTAGCATACAACAACTTTTTAGAACTATTCCAATCGTTTTATAATTTATGTTTTCCGATTACGTACAAAAAAAGAAAATTAATAAAGAATCCAAATTGGTTAACACCTGGTATTAGACAGTGCAGCCAAATAAAAAGACAGTTGTTGTGGCAACATAGATTAAATCCATCTAAGATAATTGTGACGAAACTTAAAAATTATTCAAACAGACTTAAGAAAATTATAAAATTGACACAATTGGCAAAGAATAATTATAAAATAGCGACAGCATATAATAAATCTAAAATGACGTGGAAAATAATAAATGAAAATAGAAGCAACTCTCCACCAGAGTATATTAAAGAAATAAATAATGACGGAGTTACATTCACTACACCCGAAGACATAGCAAATACCTTTAATGACTACTTCATAAGCCAAGCAGAAAAACTTTCTATTGCTTCGACACAACCGACCACTGTCAATAAAATAAATGACAATGCCAGGTCCTGCCTCACCCTTACATTAATTTCCAAGAAATGCAAATTTATCAAAATTATCGCATGAAAATAGGACCCTTGGTTACTTAACTATTATTCTTTTAATGTTGTGGCTAAAAAGTTAATGATAAAAGGAATTTAAAAACCCAACCCATTTCCTGTTTATATCGATCGCGACTTCTGCGTTACTTAGTACGTATACACGTGGAACCAAACGAGATATTTCATAAAAATATTACATCTATTAATGTATTATGAATGGATTTTAATATGGATATTTAATACCAATTTAATTACAATTATATGTTAAAAAACTTAAAATATCTTTTTCTACTAACTAACGAACTAACTAATTATACAAATAAATATACAAAACAAAAGGAAACTGAGGCGTCGAAGTACTCGTCCGCATCGCTGTCATCCGGAAACGTGCCCAGAAGACTGGCAGCATTGCCACGTTGAATGGCAATGCTAATTCTTTGGCCAAAGAACGAGCCAGCCCTCTGGTCACGTGAAGTGTCGACCAGTTGGCGAGAAATTTCCTTAAAAAGGAGACGCGCACTCGGGCCCCATGACCCGAGCGTTTCGACCCCAAACGGCTCAAAACTGTAGTTACCGATAAGGTTGCAGTATTTGCGCCGCTTAAGGGTCTCAGCAGCCGCAGCAGCGGCGCCAGCACAGCACACCGTGCTTGGAACATGAGATGGCGCAAGGGTGTCGACACAGGTTGCGTCCCACACCAGAGGTCTACCCACCTTCCAAGGCAACAACGTCATGCCGTCTGGTCTCTTCCCATCGTCACGTACCAAGCCGTTTGGTTCTAATATCGCTGGTACGCCGGCGGTGACAAGAGCTCGACGAATAATATCGTTAATGCTGGCGTGTCGTGCTATGCGGCCTGCACTCCTGCAGCAGGACAGGCCATGGTGTCCGAGGTTGTCGACAGCTTCACCGCAGTGACACCGATGCGGAGCAACACAAGGTGCGCCTAAGCGGAGACACGTAGCGAGCCGAAACGAAGAGTCATCCATCATAGTGCCTATGGTGGATGACGGAAGCGCTTGAAGCCACAAGCCTGACTCCCATTCTCCCACAGCCAGCAGACGGGCACGCTCAGCAGTATTAAATGACGTATTTACTAGGGTATTCCGTATAATACTGCAGAGCGGCACGTCCCACCGTTTCTGGGAGGCTGGGTTGTCAGGTCATATGGATTTGGTAAAATACACATGTTCATGAAAATAATGTTTTTTTAATAATATTATATATTATTATGAATGTATATTCTCATCATTATTTCGCATTTGAGCCCTAGTAGGTGATAAGGTGTAATGAAACGTCATTGACGTGCTAATATTAGCTATGTCAAAAAGTCATTCATTGACATTCGCTCTGTTCTGTTTGAATTGTTGTTTATTTTTTAAGCTCCCTAATCTCTCTGTGATCATATTACTGTTATATTTTCACGACGATTTTCGCTTTTGTACACGGACTCGCTCTCGCCTACTCGCCGACTTTGTGCTATTTACTACGGATTCTGACCATTGCTTTCGACTTGGTTAACGATGTTGAGGTGCTTAAATTGGCACTTGTGCGTCGACAGGATGCAAAGACATGTTGTGTCTTCATTACAATCTGCACTGCAAACACTTCTCGTAAAATGGAAATCGTTGCAACAGGTATGTAGGTACTACGTACTACTATGTAGGTACTACAATTATGTCCTAAGTCAAAACTATTACTAAGGTTGATATCGGTGTTATGTCATTCCTTCCTTTCATAGCCAAACATCCTAGGATAGCGTTGTAACAATATACAGCACTTATTTAATTATTTCTACAATTTATTTATTTATTTAATCTTTTCACACTTAAAAAAGTACAAAGGCGGACTTAATGCCTTAGGCATTCTCTACCAGTCAACCAAGGGTGGTGAAGAGATTAGATGACAATTATAACTGCAATTAACCTAAACTTAAGGTACCTAACCTAAATGTAATAATTGTTCTTAGATTTAAACAGAAACCGCAAAATCTAAAGTCATTTAAACGTGTTTTAGTTATCACTAATAAAGCAGCAATAGAATGCTACATTTGGCATACTTGTAAACCAACATTTATTTGATGGGTCAAAGCTCTATAGAGTCTCTGGCATTGTCCTTTCTCTGCACAGTCAATGTTTTTAGCCCCTATCATACCAGATGAAGTAAATACAATTATAAAAGGCTTAAAAAATAAAAATAGTGTAGGGTACGACGATATTTCAACAAAGGTTCTAAAGTATGTTTCAGAGATAATATCAGATCCTCTCAGCTATATAATTAATTTAAGTATTGAGTCTGGAACCTACCCTGATAAGCTTATAAAATAAAAAATATCTTGGGACAACTCACACACGGCCATCTGATCCCAAGTTAAGCAGAGCTTGTGTTATGGTAACCAGACAACTGATATACATACTTATATAATTTATAAATACATACATATTATAGATAAATTACACCCTTTGTCATAAATCCTTTATTTAAAAAGACGATGAGAAGGACATTAAAAAGTACAGGCCAGTAGCTTTTACTCCGGTAATATCCAAGATATTCGAAAAATGGATCTACAGGTCCATAGACGGATACCTCAACAAACATAAAATACTTGTGAAAGAACAAAAAGGATTTAGGAAAAATCATTCAATAAATATGGCAATATATGACTTTCTTAATGTTATCATAGCGAACATGAATGAGAGTCCCAATATCAGCAATATACATGGATATGACTAAGGCATTTGACTTGGTCAACCATGATATACTGTTGAGCAAGTTAAATGCGTATGGGATAAGGGGAAATGTTTTATCACTCATAAAGTCTTACTTAACAAATAGAACACAAAGTACCGAAATAAGTCGAATTTGTAAATTAAATAAAATTGTTATAAAATGCATTTCTAAAGAACGGATAATATCTTATGGAGTGCCCCAGGGCAGTGTGCTAGGGCCTATATTATTTCTTATATATATATAAATGACTTTCCCCGGAATGTACCCTATCCTATGACATTGTTTGCCGACGATAGTACTATCATTGTTAAACATGACAAAAATGATAAAGACTTTGAAGCTGACTTAATCAATGCATTACAACAAGCCGTTAACTGGCTAGAACATAACAACTTAGTTACACATTTGAAGAAAACAAAAATTATGAATTTTCGTCAAAGAGTAGCTAATTCGGAACTAAATGTAAGCTTTAATAATGAAAAAATTGAAGAAGTTGCAAATACAAAGTTTTTAGGCTTAATGATCGATAATCAACTTAATTGGAAACAACATAGGTACTTCAATATTAATTTTAAAAATTAGTAAGTTTGCTTTTGCTTTGTATAAACTAAAGAAAATAGTCAATCAAGCAGCGGCAGTCACTGCATACTATGGATATGTCGATTCTATATTACGCTGCGGAGTCATGTTTTGGGGTAACTCCTGCAATAAGGACATGGTGTTCAAATCGCAAAAGAGATGCATTAGAGCTATTACCGGGATAAAAATAACTGACAGCTGCAAACCTTATTTTGTATTGTTAAAAATAATTACTTTACCTTGCTTGTACATATTTGAGACTGCTTTATTTGTTAAAAAGAACATGCATCTATTCAGAAAAGCATCTGAGAATCGCTGTAAAATTATTAGACAAGTATATAGACATGAATTATGCGTTCGACCATCAAAGACCGCCTTGATGCACAAAAGTATACTTTGCATGGCCCGACAATATTTAATAAATTACCGAATGGAATTAAGGACTTAAATATTATTCTATTTAAAAACAAATTAAGACATCTGTTATTGGAAAAATGTTATTATACTATCGACGAATTCCTTAATGATAAATTGTAAGTTACTTGACATTGATATTATTTAATTTTGACAATTTATTATTTTTACTTCCATTCATTATTTATAAATGTATACTTAATTGTTAACGCTTTGCTTGTTTTTTTTTCTGTCTTATGTTGTGTTTTGTTGTAATTATTTTATTTTAATATGTTGATTATTCTTTTCTATAACAATTACTAATTGTGAATGAGTGTACACCTTTAAGGTAGATTTTTGAGGAACTATTTATTATTTATTTATTAAGATCTCATGTAAAAATGTACCAAAAATCACACCAATAAACGAATTTGAATTTGAAGGAGTTGGACGACCTAGTGCAGCACTGCGAGCGCATCAAACTAGCCCTCATCATCTGCACCGACTCGAACGCCCACCACCCGCTCTGGGGCAGCGACGCACCGAACCCCAGAGGAGAGGTACTCTCCACCTATTTATTCTCTACTAACCTTAACACTATAAGCCGCGGCTCAGAACCCACTTGGGTCACAGTCCGGGGACAAACAATCATAGACCTAACACTTGCTACGGACAACGCGACTAACCTCATCACAAACTGGCACGTATCGGACGAGCCCATACCATGCTCAGACCAGAGAAGGATCCAATTTGAACTAACTCCCGACACAAAGAAATCCACACCGAGGCGAAACCCGCGGCGCACCAATATTTCCGGGTATAAACGCCTCCTGGCCTCCCTACTGGCTAGGCACCATCACAAGTAACTATAAGAGACCGAGCACGAATGGAATACACCGTGACAAAATTAACAGAATACCTAACTAAAGCAAACTAAAAAAAAAAAAAAAACAAAGCATTTATTTCAATTAAACCAATTACAGGCACTTTTGAATTGTTAGTCAGTTAGTTAGTCAGAAAATTGAAGCTAGTCGCCCATTCCAAAACGTAGATCTCTATGGAGAAGAATGGACAAGAAACTCCATGGACACTCTTTTAAATCAAGCATATCATGTATGCTGTAAACTAAGAGCGCCATAAACCAGTAGTGAGTGGAACCCCTGGTGGAACGCTGAACTCAGGGATGCACTACGTAAGCAATTCAATAGAAGAAAAAACACTAGACTCCCGGACGACTGGGAGCAAAGAGACCCATTATTCATATAAAAAACAAATCAGAACTGCCAGAAGAACAGCATGGCGGAAATTCTGTGAATCCATCGCGACAAATAACGAAGCCGCAAGAATAAGGAAGATCCTATCAACTGATCAGGACCGAACTCTCGGCGCGCTAAAAAACTCCGATAACTCATACACACTGACCGACTACGAGACCAGTAGCGTCCTTCTGGAGACTCACTTCCCAGACTGTAAACTCCTAGAAGACAGAGCGTGGGAAGCTGAACCGGATTGGACCCCAACGAACTAAGACTGGTCTAGAGCCCACAATATAATAACAAAAGACCAGATAAAGTGGGCCATCAACACCTTTCAGCCATACAAGTCCGCAGGGCTGGATGGCATCTCCCCAGCCCTGCTACAGTGGGGGATAGATCATCTGACACCATGGCTGGTGGAGATCTATCGAGCCTGCATAGCATTAAAATATACACCGCTAGCTTGGCGCGAAGTGAAAATCATTTTCATACCCAAAACTGACTATACACAACCCAAGGCTTATATGCCTATAAGCCTCATATCCTTTCTACTGAAAACCCTCGAGAGACTCTGCGACAGACACATTCGAGACGGACCCCTTCGGACAAAACCACTTCATAAACAACAGCATGCGTACTCTACGGGCAAATCAACAGAATCCGCGCTGCACAGCGTGGTTTCCGAGATTGAATGCGCAGTGGATCACAAATGCTCATCACTGGCAGCCTTCATTGACATCGAAGGCGCCTTCGACAAAACCATGTCCAACAGTATTAACATGGCCCTCGACAGACACAGCATAGACTCAACCCTGAGTGGATGGATCACCAACATGCTCAAAATGAGGGCTGTACAAGTCACAGTGAATGACACTACAAGAGCCATAGTAGCAAAAGGCTGCTCGCAAGGTGGCGTTCTCTCGCCACTTCTATGGAACCTGGTTATAGACAGCCTCATCAGAACACTCAACGATAAAGGTTACTTCACCGTAGGCTAAGCTGATGACATAACCATAATAATAAACGGCACCCACGAAAACTCCCTATGCAACCTGATGCGCCAAGCCTTGAAAATAGTAGAGGACTGGTGCAATAAGCACCAACTATCAGTGAACCCTATAAAAACTGAACTGAACACAAAAAAGAGGAAAGTGATGACACTACAACTACCACGATTCTTAAATACTACCCTATCAACTGAAACCAAATACCTGGGCATCTTTTTGGATAAACAGCTGAACTGGGCAAAACATACCAACCACATCATTACGAAAGCCAGCATATCCCTATTGCAGTGCAAACGACTGCTTGGAAGAAACTGGGGAATTAGCCCCAAGGTCACTTACTGGCTATACACCACAGTTATCTGACCAATTATCACATATATGGCTAACTAGTCTGGTAGCCCAGGACAGACCTGAGCACAGCTCAAAGAGATCTCGAACAAATGCAGCGGTTTGCTTGTGTGGCAATCACTAGCAATATGAGAACCACACCCACAGCTGCCCTAAAGGTAATGCTTGGACTGCCACCTCTACACCTCATCGTGAGGGAGGAGGTGGCCCCTATAGGCTCCATATATATCAGGAACCCTAAGCGAAGACTGTAGAGTCAAGCACATACACATAAAGGAAGATGCGATCATACGACAACCAATAATGGCATCACCCTGCGACAAAGCCCTGAAAATACACTACTTTCAAAAGCATTACAACATATTACTCACGGAAGAACGGACTACTCAGGCCCGAAAGAGATGAGAGTATACACTGACGGATCAAAGACCGACTCCAGGACCGGAGTCGAGGTTTTCTCACACGACCTTAACATAAATATATCTAGCCCGCTGGGAATGTTCAACACCGTCTACCAGGCGGAATGTGTGGGCATGCCACGTTTCTGTAGCGCGTCAGGAATGTTCGCAGCAGCGCGTACGGATGACATCTTTACGATCATGCATAAAAGTTCCACGTCACTACTGCGTCAGAGGAAGCACTGTACTTTATTTATAACCCACCAATTTTTTATAGTAGCAATTTTTATTTTGGTAGAATATACCCTTCTTAGAGTATTTTTGAAATCCCCAAAACCAGCAAATAAAGGGTCTTTCAACAAGGACGGGTCGATGTTAAAATTGAATAAAACAAGATGTGTGTGAGATATTAACGAAATTTATTTTTTATTTAAAAGGCCCATTTATGCCATTATGGATGAAATATGACATCGTTCAAATGTCCGCCGCGGCTTCGTATGGTGGCACGAATCCGAGAGGTCCAATTTTTAATGACTCTGCTGCATAGATCCGGCTGAATCCGAGCGATGGCCTGCGTTATGTTGGCTTTCAGGGCAACGGTCGAATGTGGTTTATTGGCATAGACCTGCGACTTCAGAAAACCCCACAAGAAAAAGTCTAGCGGAGTCAAATCACACGATCTTGGTGGCCAATTCACGTCACCTCTGCGAGAGATAACTCTACCCTCAAACCGTTCATGCAGAATGTCGATTGTGTCGTTCGCTGTGTGGCAAGTAGCGCCATCTTGCTGGAACCACATGTCGTTCACGTCCATATTGTTCAATTCAAGCCAAAAGAAATTGTTTATCATTGATCTGTAGCGCTCGCCGTTGACGGTGATGGCTTCGCCAACGTCGTTTTCGAAGAAGTACGGACCAATGACGCCGCCACACCAAAATCCGCACCAAACAGTAACTTTTTGTGGATGCATTGCCACCTGGTGAACCTCATGTGGGTTGTGGTCATCCCATATACGGCAATTTTGCTTATTAACAAAACCATTCATCCAAAAATGTGACTCGTCGCTAAAGATTATTTTTCGGCCAAAATCGGGGTCCTCTTCCAAGCGTTCCGATGCCCATTCAGCGAACACACGGCGTTGTCTATGGTCATTAACTTTGAGCTCTTGGGTCAGTTGGATCTTGTACGGATGCAGACCCAAGTCCCGACGCAAAATTCTCCAAGTTGAGGTCTGCGAAAGGCCGAGTTCTTGAGCACGGCGAGAAATCGACTGCCTCGGAGTCTCCTGAACACTCTCACGTACAGCGGCGATGTTCTCGGCCGATCTGGCGTTCCTTTGACGTAAAGGTGTTGGTTGGTTGTTTACCGAACCGGTCGTCTCAAATTTAGTCACCAATCGTTGGAGAGTGGACTTTGAAGGGTCACCGCGTCTGCCGTAAAATGGGCGCAATGCGCGCAACGTTTGCACTAACGAACACTCATTTTGATAATAAAGTTTTATCATTTGCACATGCTGCTCAACCGTGTAACTTGCCATGGTGATTTGGCATCACTGACTGCATAATATACAACAGATTTTACAGATCCCACCAAAATAGTATGGCTGCCACAGACTGTCAACATCGACCCGTCCCTATTGGAAAACCCTTTACATAAGTCGAGAAAAAAAAAAAAACTTCACTCAGTGGGTCTAAATTGGTTCCCAAACAATAATATGGTTAATGACATTTCAAAAGTCAAGGTCAACACCCCAGAGCATTTGGCTGACAGGGGATGGCAGGGTCTTTCAGACCCCTCCATCCCCTTCTAACCTAACCTGTCCGAGTCGGGGTGCCCCAAGTCAAGAGCTCTAAGGGTTATAAAGTACAGTGGAGCCATTATTGTTTCTAATTTGTTTATGTTTGTGTTTTAATTATTATTATACTAACATAATTTAAGTAATCCTAACAAATTATGGGTAAAATGTGCCTGAATTAAAGATGAATAAATAAACAAAAATAAATACATGAGTGGAGAAGTATGATGTGTGCACATTTTGAATGCAATGAAATATTTTAATAAATGCCACAACAGCATAAGAATCAGTTGAATAAATTACCCGACTACACTGGAGGCCAACTCGTACAGCTGCTTGGCGGCGGGGATGCCCTGCAGCGCGCGGCCCATGCCCAGCTGCTGCGCGCCCTGCCCCGGGAACAGGAGCACCGTGGTGTCGCGCGGCTCCACGCGCGGCGTGTGTCGCCTCGCCCACTCGCCCCGCGCCTGCACGCGCGCCGCGTACGGCTGCGTCGCCCAGCGCAGCTCTGGCTCCACCGCCTCCGTCGAGGCTTCGCCGAATGAACTAGCATCGTCTAACAGGCGGCGGAGCGGAGTTTCGCCCTTTGCGCCATTTGCTTGTGACCCCTTGGAACGTGATCTCGCTGACACCCGCGCCGAGCAGACATCACATAACACCCGAGCGATACGCTGCATTGATCTAAAATCTAAACACCTAAAATTTCTTTAACACATTCAGTGCCCAGCACCCGACTCCCGGGTCCAACAATAATTCGTTTGTGTGCCCACAACCCGGCTCCCGAGTCGTACATATAGATAGCTATTGTTGACATGTGACCATGCCCAGCACCCGCCTACCGGGTGCAAACCAAAACATGCCAACGAACAAACAACAAATTATTGTTGGACCCGGGAGTCGGGTGCTGGGCACTGAATGTGTTAACAGGTAATGTAAAATTTGATATTGGGATTGATATGTGCCAAGCAGCAAGCGTAAATAGGGAACAGTTAAAGATGGTTTATTATGCTCTTGTTGAATCCAGACTTTGATACAGTGTGCAGTTCTGGGGGGGAAACTATGGTTATAATTGTCAGCGTACATTCATACTCTAAAAAAGAGCAATACGAACAATTGTCAGAATTACACATAAAGAAAGCTGTCAATCTCATTTTCAGCGTTTAAATATTCTAACATTGCCCAGCTTATACATACTTGTGTTATTAATTAATTTTATAAAATATATCCATGAATACGAGTCTGGGGAAGAAAGAATAGCCGGGGAAAACACTTGCAGAAAGGACTTTAAAAATAAAGTTGTACCTAATTTTAACATTGTCAAGCATAGCCCTTATTACCAAGCTGTACAAATATTGAATAGACTGCCAGCGGATTTAAAAATTTTGTTGAACACTAGCTCTTTTAAGGCTAAGCTCAAAGCATTTCTTTTAGATAAAAACTTGTACTCATTGGACGAATTGTAACTTAATATTCCAATTTTTTATTCAAAGGAAAAAAAAATGCTATTTATTGTTGTTTTCAGTAATCATGACTTTTTTATATATACCATTGCTGCATGTTGACTATTAGATTTTATATCATTAACCCTTTAACCGCCTACGACGGATTAATCCGACAAATATTTTCGTGTCCATTTCGCCAGGGTCGTATATTTACGACCAAATATCGTAATGATACAAGTTGCCCGGCGCTGGGGGCACGACAACTGATATGAAGTCGGGCGGTTAAAAGGTTAATAATAATATATGTAGTGTTATGTGTCAAATACAATATAAATTGTTCCTGATAAATAAAAATAAAATAAGCAGTGCATGCGCAATACATTGTTTCTATTTACTAAATGGTGTAAACCCACAATTCTTTTTTTATACTTACTCAAGAGGTTACACAGTTACACAGTAATCAATTTATTGGGAGTTTGTTGAGTTACAAACTTATTTGAGGTTATTTTTATGTTGTTTACACATTTTTGACCGTAATGAAATGACACAGACTACCATATCTCTATGTAGTCTGTGCAGACTACTGACGTTAACGTATAGCAGTGTTGCCAACTCCAATAGTTCAAATTATTGAGTTCCCATGTCGAAATTATCGTTTTGTGGGCAAAATTAACGTACAACAGAAAAGAAAAAACGTAAAGGATCCTGCAAACAGCCGCGACACGCGACGCGATACAAAGGCACCGCGTGTCTCGCGACAAGTGGTGCCTTAGTGTCGCGCGCGATTCGCGTCACGTGTCGCGCCTGTTTGCAGGAGCCTTAAAAACATTAATTCAAATTGATTTCTTCCTGTGTGCAGACGTGTCCACAACACACAAAGCTAACTAACAAAGAAGCAAATATCTGATATAACCACAGGAATATAGGATTTAGGGCCTCAGCAGATAACCGCGTTGCGACGCCGTGCATTCCGGCGTTGTGTTTGTGACATCATACTTGTTAACAAAACATCAGTTTGTCTGTAGGACGCTTGGAGACAACCACGGTTCAACATGGTAGCAGTTTAAAAAATTAAAATGCCAGGCGTTGACATATCTTGTTAATAGTAGAGGAACGGCCCGTTTTGTGGCGTGTTTGTGGGATACGAGTGATACTGATTACAAAGACCAATTTATAAAACTAGGAGCGTGGAAAAGCATTTGTGAAATCGTTTAAAATACAACGAAATGGATAGCAATAAAAAATCAAAACTGGGTAAGTAGTTCACGAATCACAGAAAAATGGTCACCTCACGCTACGGCAGTAGAACGCTTTGCGCAAAGAGATAACTATTATAATGCCTTGCGTTGCGGCGTGGCGCAGTAACGTGGTTATGTGCATACCATAGGCCCTAAACGCGGAGTTGCGGACGGATGGAAACGCGAGTGAAATAAATGTGAGGGAAAGAGAGAGAAACGCCTATGTGACACAAACTTACTTGTTGACATACTTCAAATTGACATTTTGACAATTGATTTTTTTTCAGCATATTTTGTCTGACAAATGCGTTTGGAACTTTTATTTTCTTCAAAGCTCAGAATTATTGAACTTTAGACATTCACTATCGTATGTACATCATACCATTGGCAAAATTATCATACGCCCCCATAATTATCGTATGGGCTGGCAACACTGACGTATAGGGACGCATTCCGGGTACGTTCCGAATTGCACTGTAAACGATTTGAGCGTGCTTCCAGCCGTTCCGAATTAGCGTGAGCGCGATAACGAATGTCTCGTGAATCGTCATGACATGCATTCTTAACCCATACAAACAATATTTACTACTTTCACGAATTCATAGTCCGTTCGGAGATATCGCGTTATGAATATGTAGAAAAAAAATCCTTTTGTTATTTTCGTCTATTTTAACTTTATGTACAGACGCCAGCACATCAAGCTACCCGAAACTATCAAATTTTCCCAATCAACCTTGAACCTAATGCTTTAGCAATAAAGTCGAAAATCTATTAAAGAAATTTGACAGATTGTAGTAGCTTGATGTGCTGGCGTCCATACAATCAGCGGTCTTAAATGCCACCGGAATTATCGTTTTGGCCTGCACGTCAGATATGCGCCTATCTCTGTATGTATGACGTTTTAAAGCAGACAGTAACGTGCACACAGTATAGTTACGGAAGCGCGTTTTTGTTGGTCAGATGCATGTGTGGTCAAGACTAAATAAAAATACCTACAACTACCTACTTATATACTTGTTTTTTTCTTAATACATTATCGACCACAGCACCTATTTAAAAGCAATGCTAAAATTCGAAGTGAAAATTATAAGCAGCGAGGGCAAGGTTCGCACGAGTGGGTGACTTGACTGTTATTGTGTGTGCGTGAAGTGGAGAAGGTCCGAACCTCAGTGCGCGCCTTCGACTCTTTTTGTGTTTTTGTTTTCTTGTCAGAGTTCAATTATTTATTGAGTTTCGTTAATACAATGACAATATGGTATAGAGGGTAAAAATAAAGTATAGTAGGCAATTTAATTGAGGAGCTCGTGGCTAAGTAATAACAGCCGCACGGGTCGATCCACCAGGTTAAGCTACGCTTGCCGGGGTTGGTTCGTGGATGGGTGACCATCTTTACATACCGAGACTCCTCCGTGCCTCGGAAAGCACGTTAAGCCGTTGGTCCCGGCTGTCATTCGTGGATCTTAGACAGTCGTTACGGGTCGTCAGAAGCCCGAAAGTCTGACAACTAGTCTTACCAAGGGGTATCGTATTACCCAGTTACTGGGTTGTGGAGGTCAGATAGGCAGTCGCTCCATGTAAAATACTGGTATTCAGCTGCATCCGGTTAGACTGGAAGCCGACCCCAACATAGTTGAGAAAAGGCTAGGCAGATGAGTAGGCAATTAAATTTAAAAAAAAACACAATTTTTTATAGGAACATTTATTGATGTTATTAAACAACCTTTAAAATATAAACACATTCCAAACTTTGAAATAAATAAAATACATAATTTATTCGTAAATCTTTTTTATTTGCTACTAAAATGGGATACATTTTGGTTTATTGGGTTATAGCTTATTTTATTCATTTTCTCAAGGAAAAAAAGATTGAAACTAAACCTCAATCCTACAAACTTACGATTACTAACTTTTATTACTATTATGGCCAGTGTAATGTATCCCCTGAATTCCCCTGATAACATTTAATATTATATTTTTTTTATTAATATTTTGTGTGACCTCCGTTATTATCAATGCAGTCAAGAAGACGTCGACGCATGGAGGCCACAATTTTACTGCATATATTTGTGCCACGTAAACTATCCCACAACTCCATGCAATGGGACTTCAGCTGTTCGAGACATCTTTCGTCTCGCGCTTCCCATCTTTGCACCATTAAACTCCATAAATTTTCTATAGGTTTTAAATCAGGGGATCGCGTGGGCCACGGAATAACTTTAACATCCAAATATTTACAAAAGCACTCACGAACAATACTGGCATGATGTATCGGACAATTATCTTGAACCAAATAGAATTCACCAATTTCGGTTTAAAGATATTTATTCTCATAAAGAAACACAAATAGTTCACTTAAAATATGAGATTATAAATAGATCATGCACTTATATATTATATCATGACTCCGTGAGTCGACAATAAATAGATTGAGAGCGATAACAAAAAAAAAATATATATTGAGTTCTAGAGAAATGAAATACAGATGGTTAATTACAAAATTTTAGATACATAAGTTTTTAACATTTTTTTAAAGATATTTGTACTTTTTACATTAATCATATCATCTGGCAGTTTATTATAAAGCACTGTTCCTTCATATAAAATGTTTTTCCTCCCGTAATTGGTTCTGGGTGGCCTGAGTACTAACTTGTTGCGATTTCGGGTGTGGTAACCATGATTTCTTTTTTTGTAAGTAAGTTGAGAGTGGGTTTCCTGTGATATAATTTTTCTTATTAAAATGCATGTTTTGAATGTGTATAGTTGTTGTATGTTGTATATCTTAGTGTCGTTGTATATTTGTTTAGTTGATGTTAAGTAGTGATAATTGTACAGCGTTTTAATAAGTTTGTTTTGTATAACTTGAATGTCATGTAATAGGTTTTAGCAGCGCATCCCCAAATTTCTACCAAATACTCCAGATGAGGTTTCACGAGTGCATTGTATATCATGTTTCTGATTCTGTGTGGGATACAACCAGAAAGTCTACGTAATGTCCCAGTGAGTGAAGAGATTTTGCTACGCATGTTTTCAATGTGGTTACACCATGATAGTCTTGGGTCCAGAGTTAAGCCTAAATACTTTTCGCTTGTTGACTTTTGCAGGGATTCGTTATCTATGGATAGTTTAAAATTACTAGGTATTTTCTTATTTTTTTCTGCAAAGATCATATACTTACGACGTTTTTTTCGGGTTTATGGTTAGCAAATTGTACTTGAACCATTCATTAAGTGATGATAGGTCAGCTTGCGCTTTACTGATAATCTGTTGAACATCATTTCCAAAATAAAAGAGGCAAGTGTCGTCAGCGTACAGAGTGATGTCGCCAGTAACATTAACGTTTTTTATGTTATTTACGTACACAAGGAAAAGTAGAGGTTCTAAAATTGATCCCTGTGGTATTCCGCAATTTAATCTAGCTGGCGTACTCTCATATTTGTTTATTTTGACTATTTGAAATCTGTTTGTAAGGTATGACTCCATGACTGTATGCCGATCCTGCTATTCCCTTATTAGTGAGTTTTTTAAGCAAAAGAGAATGACAAACTGTATCGAATGCCTTCTTCAAATCGATGAAGATTCCCAGACCTATAAGTTTCTTGTCAATTATTTATTTATTATTTATTTATTTAATACTTCATGCACAGAAAAGTACAGAGGCGGACTTAATGCCATAGGCATTTTCTACCAGTCAACCTTTGGGTGATGCAGAGACAAACAGTGGATCAAATCAATTGGTGGTCAATTGATGTTTTAATTTTAGTTATTAAATCTATTGTGCCTGATAGGGTATTCGATTTAGGACGGAATCCGTATTGCTGGCTATAAAGGAAATCAATATTATTAAAGTGGTTTATGAGGCGTCTCAAAATTATTTTTTCAAAAAATTTTGATAGTATAGGTAGCACGGATATAGGTCGGTAGTTGCCGGGGTCTGATTTGCTTCCAGACTTGTATATTGGTGTTACTTTTGCAACTTTTAGACTATCCGGGAACCTTCCTATTTCAAAGCATTTATTAATGCAACAAGTTAGGTGATCTAGAATTAATTTTTTTATACATTTGATATCCTTGGCACTAATCCCATCTATGCCGCAGCTTGTGTTTGTGTTTAGATCATCGATAATTTTATTTACCTCTTCTGCAGTACATGGCTCAAATACGGTTAATTTATTATTTGGTATGTCTGTAGTATAATTAAGAGTATTGGTTAAATTGTTGTGATATTTCAACGGTATGTTATCGGCTAAGTCAGGACCAATTGTTGAGAAAAAATCATTAAAGCTTTGACAAATTTCGTCCCCATTTGTAATTTCACAAGTGTTATCTTTAAGTTTAGGAAGGTGGAAACAGTTTTAATTCTATTATTAGCTAAGTTGTTTATAAGACTCCACATTTTTTTTGGCATTTTCTCGCATTTCTTAAATTTTTTTTAGTAATAACTATTACCACAAAAAGTAGTAGTAGTTATTCCGAGTATTTCTTATACTTTTAAATACAGCATATCTCTTTAATTTTAGTTGTTCTTCTAGTAAAGGGTTTTCAGGATCTGCTTTATGTTTTCTCCAGATTATATTTCTCTCATCAACTTCATCTAATATTTTCTTATTTATCCAGTCATCTCTTGGCTTGGTTATTTCATCCACCGGATAAACATTGCGAACAGTGGGTAGCATTATATCGTTCAAAACCTTGACGTAATTGAAGCTGTTGGCCCGCGTCGGTATAACTGCCAACTCACCCGGCCCTTGAGCACTAATCCACCCCCACATATTCACACTAATTCTTCCTTACTCCGTATTATTTATAACTAGCTTCCGCCCGCGATTTCGTCCGCGTGAAATTTCCCACCCCGTCGCATCGCATCGCCTGCCCGTGCTGTTATTTCGTTATCGCTTAGCGCTCGTTCTTAATTTTTTTTCTTTTTGCTCGGCTTCTAAGGGTTCTAGCGTAATGTTATGTACTTATAGCCTTCCTCAAGAATTGGGCTATAAAATGCAAAAATATTTTTTTTAATCCGACTGGTAGTGACAGAGATTAGCGCGTTCAAACAGTCAATAAAAAATAAAATGTGTAAGGTACAGCTTGGCCAAAAAGTCGTGAAAATAATGGTGGCGCCACTATCGTTCATGTTGTAACCCTATATAGTACGACGAAAACTGTTTTGATACTTAGGTTTTTTTTACAATTAATGTGAATATTGGCGGGTTTTATGAAAAAAAGAAAAGCTCTGAAATGCTTCATCAGCCACTGCCTAGAACGATAACATTTGCAGTTATTTATTTTAATGAATTAAAAATAAAATTATTAGGTATTTCAAAATACCTTGATGTCAACTAATCCCATATTATGTGAAACAATTTTATGTTTTAGAAGAGCCCAGATCACCTTGTGGCGATTTATACATCGTCCACCTGAATGATCGGAGTGATATCACTACGATAGTGACACATCACTACAGGTACTCTGACAGGAATGTCAATGATTTTCCATCAGGCTTGCGCTATTATTTAATCCCTTGTTATATTCTAAATCCTCGCTTTCCTGGTTGATTAAACATCATTACTTCGAGATTTAGTTTTATTTCATATATTCGGGAGCAGCTAATTACCCCGCATTGGTGACCCCGACTATAACGTCACGCTTCCTGCTGACCAAGCAACATCAGGGGGTGAGCTGTGATCAGCATCCAGTAGCCAGACAAACAAGTGCCAACGCCGGCGCCGGAGAGCCATTCACCGCGTCTGTCATTGCTTTTCAAACGAGAGCAGGTACCATATTTTGATGTTGATTATGACGCTGCGCCGGTCCGTTTACGGTGCACCTACGCTACGAGAATTTCAACGCGTTTCTGCAGAAGCACAGACTACAACTTGCAGTCGGTACCTAACGACTGCAATCGCCGGATCAACTGCACAGGGTGCATGATTGCATGTTGTGTGTGTTTTGAGTGCAAGTGTAAAGTGAAATCTGAACAAACGATAACCAGCACTGGACACAGTGGAAATTCCTAACCGCCTCACGCAAGTTATTTTTTTTTTCTCTCAATACCTTTTGGCTAATAACTTAAACCATTTGTTTACAAACTTACCTAGTGCTCAGGTATTTACTAAATGCCTACATACTGCTAACATTTACTTTTTGGATTTGTTACTTTAGTTACCAAAAAATATTTATTATTGTTGTTCTGCGGTGCTCGGGCGTGTAGTATTACTGCTATTTGCTTTGTATAGGTTCTGTATCATGGTGAATGGACAGCTTCAGGCACAACTTGAGCGACTGCTGGCAGAAAATGCAGCATTACAAAAGCGACTAGGCCAGAATGAAGTGGATGCAAATGTATGTAGGGTTGCAGTGAAATTACCCACATTTTGAGCTGATAAGCCCGCAATTTAGTTTGCACAAGTGGAGGCCCAATTCCAAATTGCTAATATTATTGGTGATACTACCAAATACAATTATGTAGTAGGTCATCTAGATCAGAGGCTGGCAGGTGAGGTCGAGGATTTAATAACAAATCCACCAGCCGAAGGGAAATATGAAAAATTAAAAGAAGTCCTCATACAACGACTTTCAACTTCCCAAGAGAAACGAGTTAGACAGCTTCTAAGTGATGAAGAGCTCGGTGACCGGAAACCGTCCCAATTCCTTCGTCACCTCCGCTCACTTGCCGGGACGGTTCTTTCAGATGATAATATCATACGCCAACTTTGGTTGCGCCGTCTGCCACAACAAGCTCAAGCAATACGAGCAGCACAAGCTGACCTCAATTTGGATAAAGTGTCGGAGTTAGCTGATAAAATCGTGGAGTTAGCCCCATCACCTGCCGTTTGTTGCACATCGGCAACTCCAACTTTAACTTTAGCTACTTTAGCTCAATAATTAGAAAATGTGAGTAATCAAGTAGCTGCACTTTCGAGGCAGCACCACCTTCCTGTACGTGACCAGTCCGCATCTTCCGGCAGGTCAGCATCTTCCGGTAGAACAGCGAACAATTTAAAGCGATGCTGGTACCACAGGAGATGGGGTGTTAAAGCAACTAGAGGTCAGTAGCGGCGGCAACTGATTGCGAAAACATCGGCCGCCGCCTTTTTGTCACAGACCACGTGACCAGCCACCGGTTCCTAATTGACACTGGGTCAGACCTGTGTTGTTTTCCACATCACTGGTTACCGTCACGCAGGCAGCCTACTGATTATGAACTGTGCCGCTAATGGAAGCAATATACAAACTTTTGGTACAGTAAATCTTAAATTAAATTTTGGATTGCGCCGCGATTTCACTTGGCAGTTCGTGATAGCCGACGTCAGCACAGCCATTATTGGTTCTGATTTTTTGGCATTTTATCACCTTTTACCTGACTGCCGAAATAAGGAATTGGTCGACGGTACTACCGGACTAACATCTGCCGCTTCTACCGCTAGTATTGACCAGTTCAGCGTACGAGCAGTAGCGTCTGGTAAGTCAATTTTTACTCAGCTCCTAGCGGAGTTTCCAGATATCACTCGACCTCCCGGCCTCCCTAGAGTCATCAAGCATGATACAGTGCACTACATCAAGTTCACAGACGGACCGCCTGTCTCCTGCCGACCTCGACGTTTGGCGCCGCAGAAACTAATTGCGGCTAAAAAAGAATTTGAGGAAATGGTAAGATGCGGGACAGTTCGGCCGTCAAAAAGTGCTTGGTCTTCACCGTTACATATGACCGTTAAAAAAGACAACACCTGGCGCCCTTGCGGCGACTACCGCGCTCTGAACGCCAGGACCGTACCAGACCGATACCCGGTTCGGCATATCAATGATTACTCCCATAACCTTGCAGGGGCCAAGATATTTAGCACACTTGAACTCGTTAAAGCTTACCACCAATTAAAGGATATTGCCAAAACTTCCATCGTTACCCCGCTTGGCCTCTTCGAATTCCCGAATATGACCTTTGGGTTAAGGAACGTGGGCCAAACCTTTCAGCGTTTCATCGATGAGGTCACACGGGGTCTCGAATTCTGTTTGCCTTACGTAGACGATATCCTCATATTCTCCAAAGACGAGTCTACCCACCTTCAGATGTGTCCTAAGTCGTAAAAAGCCGTATTTTTGGGCTATCACGTCAGTGGCGATGGTACTCGCCCCCTCAGGATCGAATTCAAACTTTGCTGGATTTTCCACCACCTGAGACAGTACAAGGTATGCGCCGGTTTCTGGGTATGCTTAACTATTACCGTCGATTTGTGCCTCGTGCAGCGCACTTCCAGGCTCCATTGATTGATGCATTGGTTTCAACTATCAGTAAAGGTGCAAAGCCATTTCCATGGTCATCCGAACTCTTGCAACAATGTGAAGCTTGTAAAAAGAGCCTCTCCAACGCAACACTGCTGCAACACCCAATCAGCAACGCCAGGTTGGGTTTATTTACGGACGCATCTAGCGTTCATATTGGGTCCTGTCTTCAACAAAATCTAAACGGCCAGTGGTATCCACTTTCCTTTTTCAGCAAAAAATTGACTCCGCAACAAGCACAGTGGCCAGCTTATTACCGTAAACTGTTAGCGATCTATGAAAGTGTCCAACATTTTCGTTACATTTTAGAAGTCCAGCATGCAAAAATTTTCACAGATCATAAGCCCCTTTTGTACGCCTTTTTACAGCGACGTGAGAAACTTCCACCTCCACAACTTAACCAACTATCATTCATTAGCCAATTCACGACCGACATCCAGTATATTAAGGGTGAAGACAATATTGTAGCCGACACTATGTCACGCATTGACATTGACGCTATCACCTTGGACCAATATTATGAAGCTTTGCCTAAGTCGCAGGCATCAGACCAAGAACTTGCTAATTTATTGCAAGGTGGCTCCAGCCTAACACTCACCAAAATCAGTACATCAGGGACCAACACTCCGGTTTACTGTGACATTTCTACTGGTAAGCCACGTCTCTATTTGACCCCTTCCTTCCGCCGCGCTGCTTTCAATAAGTTACACAATTTGAGCCACCCCGGTGCTCAAGCTACGACTCGTTTGGTGGCAGAGCGTTTTGTCTGGCCTTCGGTTAGAAAGGATTGCCGAACCTGGTCCCGATCTTGTGAAGCATGTCAGCGCAGCAAGATTTCAAGACATAACTCTACCCCTGTCGGAAATTTCGACATACCATCCGGTGGTTTCACGCATGTCCATATCGACATCGTGGGTCCATTGCCTGTCTGTAACGAATACCGTTATTGTTTGACTGCAATAGACAGAGTGTCCAGATGGCCCGAGGTTTGGCCCATGCGATCCATTACTGCGGTGGAGGTAGCCCGAGACTTTTACCAAAGAATGGGTATCTCGCTTCGGAGTACCGTCGGTTATTACTACAGATCAGGGTTCTCAATTTGAGTCTGATTGGTTTCACCGATTACTGCAGCAATTCGGTGCCAAGCGCATAAGAACCACCTCATATCACCCCTGTGCAAACGGGATGAATGAGCGAGTTCATCGGCAACTTAAAGCGGCGTTAATGTGCCATAACGATTCGTGGGTGACGTCCCTTCCGATGGTTCTGCTAGGAATGCATTCGGTGTATAAAGAAGATCTCGAAGCCACGGTAGCAGAATTACTTTACGGAGAGCCTCTCAGGCTCCCTGGAGAATTTTTGGTCCCGACTTTAGCATCGGGAAGTTTAGAAAACCCACTTCATTTCGTGATACAGCTGCGACACAACATGTCACTGGTACGACCACTGCTAGCTAGTCGACATGGCGAACCAGCTTCATTTATATTCAAAGGTTTGTCGACTGCGACTCATGTATAACTTAGAGACGATACCGTCCGAAGAGCGTTGCAGCCACCCTATGCAGGTCCATACAAAGTCCTGGAGCGCTCGTGTGACGGGAAAACATTCACCCTAATTGTTAAGGGCAACAAGGTTGTTGTAAGCGTCGACAGACTCAAACCGGCCTTCATTGATCATTCCGACGATCTGCAAACGACCCACACTATGCAATTGCCCGCCCCAGCTGATCTTCCTCCACGACAAGCCGTAAAAGATAAGTCGCCCGAGCCTTCAATCCCACAACAGTCAGTACAGGTTCATTTACCAGTAAAGCAGTCCTATACCACACGCTCGGCGCGTTAGATTTAAGAATTTTGACTAATTTCTTGTTTCACTGTTATTAATGTGACAATTGTATGATGTAGATTTAAGGGGGAAGCGCTAAGGTAGCCCGCGAAATTCAAATTTTCTTACGATTTTTGCGATTTGCAGCTCAGTGTCTGGGTGTATGTTGATCAAAGTATGATACGCGACCGTAAGAAATATGTATTTATAGAATTATAATATTAGAATTAGTAATACAATTCCTTAAGTTAAGTTCCTTAAGTCAATCCTGAAATGTTAAGATTTCATAAAAAAAAGTCATTCAATAGACTTATTTGGTCTTAGAGAGTTGTATTGATGACTTTAATGATTATAATTCTGTAAACTCATATTTGTTACGGTCGCGAATCATATTTTAATCAACATACAACCTAATACTGATCTGCAAATTGCAAAAAAACCTAAGAAAATTTGAATTTCGCGGGAAACCCTGGCGCTTTCACCTTAAGAACTTTGGTTAATTTTTTTTTTGTTTCATTGTTATTAATTATTGGATATACATAATTGTATAATGTTAGTTATTTTAGCCTGGTTTTGTTCTCTCCGTAGGGGGGTGGTGTGGCGATTTATACATCGTCCACCTGAACGATCGGAGTGACATCACTACGATAGTGACACATCACTACGGGTGCACTGACAGGAATGTCAATGATTTTCCATCGGGTTTGCGCTATTATTTAATCCCTTGTTATTTTTATTTTTTTTATTTTATTTGAGATAGGTATATCCTAAATCCTCGCTTTCCTGGTTGATTAAACATCATTACTTCGAGATTTAGTTTTATTTCATATATTCGGGAGCAGCTAATTACCCCGCAACCTTAAAGTACTGATGGATTTACCTAATAAATACTATAGTTATTTTTGGTCAGTGATTTATGCAATATTAACAAAAAGTATCAAAATTGTTCGAACGCGCTGCAATCCGAATGTGTTTTGTAAACATAACCTCAAATTCGTGAATGTACATTTCAATAATTGTATGAAAGGTTTATGCTAGATATTGCACCTTGAAATACCACATTACTGATCTGATTACTTGTGTAAAATATCATTTTACCTGTCATTACAGCGGTTCTTTTACACACATCGTTGAGATCGGATAAAATTTGCCCGGCCTCGAGTTCCGCCAAACATCTCACGTACACTTTATATATTAACGTGGCATTTTCGGAATTGTGCTTCTGGGGTAGCCTGGGATCTGGAGAAGGAAATAGGTTACTTTTCATCCTGAATATTGGTATTAAAAAAAAAGACGTGTGAACACCCGTCAGTAACGAAGTTTATTTTCTCGTATGATTAAAAAAAACGAAATTTTTGCAGCCGCCATCTTGGATTTACATGTTTACCTCAATATAGGCTGTAGCACCCTCGAAAACTATGAAATCGACACCCATGACGAAAAACTTTATCGCAGTCGCCATTTAGGATTTTCATTTCGACCACACACCGTGAATTCGAATGAAGAAAGTCGCATGGATGGGACATTCAAGTATGAACGCGTTTTCGTTTGTTATATTTTCTGCCAGTTTACTCCTACCGCAAGCCGCGTAAAAGAACTTCGCGACAATAAACGTAGACGAAATTGCAGGCAACAGCTATGTCAAGATAGAGTTTGGCCAGCGAGTCATGTCACAAGTTATTTAATCAATTTTTTCATCCTAGGACAACACTTTTATCTGTCAAAACAACGTTTTGGCATCGGGTAAGTCAAAACATGTTGATATTTATCAATTTTTGTTTTTTTTTTTTTGTTTTTTGAGAGGGACTTTTCAGTACCTACATAAAGTATGTTTTTATTTCACTTTACATAGACGATAGTTTCATCATCAAGACGTACCTCTAAATTTAATTTTTAAATATGTAATAAATAATATCTTTCAAAAAACACGGTACTCACATACCTACACTTAGTTGAATTATTGTTGTTCTGTCTTACATTACGTTTACTTGTTTTTAAATGGCTTGGATGATGAAAATATTAAAAACTTAGTAAAAAATGCTCAAAAGCAATGAAATAAATGACATCAACTCGGAATCAAAAAATTTGATGAAACTTTTCACTATGACAGGTAGTATTTTACAATAGGACCGATTTAAGCAAAAATGAGCTTTGTGCTAATACACACAACACAGCATTCTACACTAAAAGTTTTCTAGGCATGGCACCCAGAATGTATAACAAAATACCGAAGTCTATTAGAGACAAACGCGATTTAATTGATTTTAAAACACACCTAAACAACTTCTTAGCGCAGAAGGCATATTATTCAGTTAATGAATATCTAGACGATAATGCTAATTATGCAGATAAATATGTGCAATAAGAGTTAGAGTTAGGTAGTTAAACCTGTGATTATATATTATATTTGTCACCCTCTAAATGACTAAAATGAGGTATAATAAATGTAGAAGTGTGTATTTAATTTAATTTTTTACAATTGTGTACGCAGAATTGTAATCTTTGTTTGATTTTAAGATAAGTTTTATGTCATCATTTAGCGTGGATAGATTTTGTCATTAATTTTAATAATTCTAATTTTGTTGCATATGTGAAATTTTAGATACTACTTTTTTGATATTTGTACGCCGTCAACGGCAAAGCATAGTGTACCTATACATATTTTTATTTACAACACCTGTTTTTACACCCACCTATGTTTTAAAAATAAAAACTTTGACTTTGACTTTGACTATGATCCAACCCACATTGTGGGGGTTGTGGGTTGGATCATTTTATAAAGTGAAATAAAAAGTGTAAAGAAATTAATTCTTCTTTTTTTTGAATCCTACATTCCTACTCATATCAACTAGCTAATTAATATTGTTACATAAATATAGTTTGAAATATTTTTTATTTCAAACTACATTTTGATGTTGCCACCAGAAGATTTTTTGAATTTGCCGCCTTTTCCTTGTGCTACGAGCTATGTACAGACGCCAGCAGGTCAAGCTACCCGAAACTGTCAAATCCCAATCAACCTTGAACCAAATATTTTAGCGATAAAGTTGAAAATCTATTAAAGAAATTTGACAGATTGTAGTAGCTTGATGTGCTGCCGTCCATACGGCTCGCTGACCAAACTCTAATCTGCCAAAAGCATGCCACCGCCTCTGTCTGAACCATGCTTATAGGGGTTCCAGATGTGTGAGACCGTCTTTACAGCTCATTCAACTACTATTTACTATTGTTGTATATAACTTGTATGATAGTTATCTGTGTTCAATTTACTTGCTCGCTGCTTGCTCGATTCATTTTCTCAGCTCACACTTTCAATCAACCATTAAAATTTTCAGCCAATCCATCTCTCATTCATCCATCCAGTATCTCTCGGCATTTTATCTTTATTTCAGTTAGATTATTAGTTTGTGGTATTTGATGACATAGGTGCCAAATACCGAACAATACATTACTGTTTTGGTGAAGACACGGTTATATATTGGAATCGTTAGAAAGTTTGAGGTACGATAGCTTTCATTATATGGTGTTTTTACGCAGTGTTCCTGCACATATTTTAATTATTATAACCTAACGTCGAATTTCTTATCTACTAAAGTCTTCGCAATCTACTTCTATCTATTCAGGATTAGTTGTTTTTCAGTAACATCTTGCTCAATTCCCTTTCTTTTTACGTGGACGTTGTAACCTATATAAATTCAAAGCTATATTGTTTATCATGTCCACGTAAACAATGATGATGATAATGTGCAATACTCGAAATTATCACATAATATTCGGGCAAATCTATAAAATACCTTAATAATCTGTTAGAGATATAGGCGCAGTTCAAAGTGTATAAATGAATACCTATAATAGTCTATTTTATAGTAATACAACTTGTGCTTTGTTTTCAGATTTGAAGGATGGCACGAGGGCAGCAGAAACTTCAATCACAAGCAAAAGCTGCAGAGAAACAGTCCAAAATGAAGAAACAGCAAGGCCATAGTGCCAACGACCAGAAGAAAGCTGCACAGAAAGCCCTCGTTCATGTGTGTGCTGTCTGCAAGGTAATTTTGTTGTATTCATTTAACACAGGGGTTCCCAAACTTATTTTGTCAACTGCCCACTTTGAGAATAAATTATTTATTAGGGCCCCCATTTGTTCACCTACTTAAAACCATAGCTAAGTTTTACTTTACCAGCTGTCGAGTTGGAAGTCCATATTTTTTTTTACAGAAAAATCATATTAATAGAAGCCCCTTCGTAAAGTTTTAAGTTGCAGAGATAAATGGTTTATGAGAAAAAAAAATCAAAATCGTAAAAATTTAGCAATAATTTGTCACTTTTGACATTTTGTCTCACCATTCAATGTTTCGTTTTACCTAAGGTCAATGCACTAAAATGTTTTACTTCTTATTAATTATGAAATAAATATGCATATTTAGTGATTTAGATACTTTTATGAATATTTCATTATAAAACATATATTTTGCTGATTTAAATTAGTGCTAATAAATTAACACTTATAATAATTTACCGATTATTGCCGATATTTGAAACCAAACGTAAAACTACGCCATTTTGTGTTGTCACTGTCACTACACATGGTCGTTGTCCTGACAGTCAATGTCACAGAACACATATACTCCTAGCGGAGGGTCAACGTTTTGTCCCTAGCAGTTGAGAGCTTTTACATATAAAATGAGAACTTAGGATGCAAGAGCGAGTGAAGCGAGCTTGGGACTTGGTGCACCCTGACTCGGACAGGTTAGGTTAAAGGCTTCGTGGTAATTTTTTTATAAACCACTCAGAACCAGGAGCCCCGCAAAGCGGGGCTCCGTCGACCACGCCTTACTTCGAGACGTATGCTATTGACCTTGATACCCTTGACCTCAGAGCTTGTCAAAAGGACCACGTTGTGTTGACCTTGACCTTGAAAATGTCATTGATCTTATTATTGTTTGGAAACGAATTTAGACCCGCTACGTGTTTTTTTTTAACACTAGAGTGCACGCGCGGGCTACATATGTAACCCAGCGTGTAATATTGTCGTATAAGATTTTAACTTGGCGCGCTACAGCGCAATCGTCTAGTGTATTCCTCAAGCATTACCCCCCGCTCCCGCCAGTAGCGTGCCGACTCCCGTGGCTCACGGACATCTGCAAAAATCGTCCTTGAAATTGGTGGGCTACGCCTGTAGCCCGCGCGAGCGTTGGAGGAAATTAAGTGTTTAGTGTGCAAGTGGCGAAACTGAGGTAAATATGATACATTTGTTGCAGTATTACCACAAAACGTACTGATAATTAATTTTTAAGTGTTTGTTGTTTGTATTTGTGGATTTTTCATGTAGCTTTATTCTGTTTTGTTCACTTTTTAGATGGCGGGTAACTCGAACAGATTGTGCGACCAAATACAAAGATGGCTGCTGGAGGATAATGAAGACGACGACATTTCGAGCGGAAGCGAGGAAGGCGGTGAATTCGCGGAACAAAGTGGCCCGTTTGGATCTCCTCACCATACTGATACCGAACAAGATGGCGAGGAAGACGAGGACGAAGATGCCGACGTGCCTCTATCGACTTTGGCTTCCTATCAGTCTCGTAATGGTACAAAATGGAGCAAGATTGCACCGCACACATCAAGAACCAGATCTCACAACATTTTAGTTTGTCCACCAGGTCCAGTAGGTTTAGCAAAAGACGCTAAAACGGCTCTCCAATCATTCCTGCTGTATTTTGACGCTGAAGTTTGGAACGTGCTTGTTGATTCAACAAATATTTATATTGATATCATAAAAAGTAAATACCAAAGAGACAGAGATGCGTCTCATACCGACGTGATAGAAATCAAGGCACTTATAGGTATTTTATTGGTGATTGGAACTTGCCGTGCGGGGCGAAGAAATCTAAAGGACTTCTGGGATAACTCAAAGGGTACTGGCATTGAACAAGTGGTGTATACGACTATGTCAGAGAGTCGATTCCGATTCCTACTGCGCGCCCTCCGCTTTGATGACGTAAGAGATAGGCAAGCTCGTCAACAAAATGACCGACTAGCTGCTATACGTCAAATTACGAGTATTATATTACATAACTGTAACAAATATTATGCTCCAAGCGAAAATCTTACTATTGACGAACAATTAGTTGCATTCAAGGGACGTTGCGCATTTGTGATGTACATGCCAAACAAGCCAGCCAAATTTGGCATAAAAATCGTTATGGTGGTGGATATCAAATACCCATATGCCTATAATTTTGAAATCTATGTGGGCGCGCAACCAGAGGGACCTTTCGAGAATCGAATAAAGTGCCTGACATCATAAACCGAATTCTGAGTCCATTATTCGGCCTAGGATGTAATGTAACTATGGACAACTGGTTCACTAGTGTGCCTACATGCAAAGAACTATTGGCTCACAAGATTACAACCGTAGGAACACTAAAAAAAATAAACCAGAGATACCTGAACTGTTCAAAACTACACAAAACAGAGAAATAAACGGATCCATTTTCGGATTTCAGCCTGATTGTACACTAGTCAGCTATGTGCCAAAACGAAATAAGGTAGTATTGTTATTGTCTACCCTCCACAATGATGACAAAATTGATGCTGCGACTGGCGATGCTAGAAAACCTGAAATCATCACATTTTATAATCACACAAAATACGGCGTCGACATTTTTGATAAAATGTGTAGACAATGCGACGTTTCTCGCAACAGTCGCCGATGGCCTCTCACGCTGTTTTACAATTTTGTAAACATGGCAGGCATAAACGGTCTGGTGATATATCAGATGAATAACCCTCAAATGAAAGTGATCCGTCGTCAATACCTCCTAGAAGTCGGATTCGATCTTGCAAGACCTTCTATTGAGCGTCGTATATCCCAACAAAATATACCCAGAGGTATTAAATTGAAAGGCAGACTACTTCTAGGATTGGCAGAACAACCCCTGCAACGAAATATGCCTATTCGGGGAGGAGTTGGTCGGTGTGCTTTTTGCAGCAGGGCTTGCGACCATAGCACGCGCAAGCAATGCAGCAAATGTATGAGGCGTATTTGTAGCGAACATCAGGCAGTCGTGTGTCCGGAATGTATGCCAATAGACTGATTTATTACCCGTTACTTTGATAATAGATCCAATTAGATTAAAATAAACGCCTTTTATGATACATATTACGTTCCTAAATGAAAATAAGACTAAGAGATCTCAACCCTTCCAAATATTTGTTGATTTTTAAGAAGTTTATGTCTAAGTTTAAAATTATAATTAATAATCTAAATTTTGTTGATTTTATGAGCCATTTTAATAAAAATAAAGATGTTTAGTAATTATATGCTGTGTTTTACTCATTATTTGTCTTATTCAGAGAAATAATTGACCCGTAAGTGGCCTACACCTGTAGCCCGCGCGTGCGCTCAAGGAGTATTTAAGGGCGCGTGCACTCTAGTGTTAAAGTTATAGTGCAGAAAATTTGAAAGTTAGGTTAGAATATTTAAAAAATCATACTTATCTCAAAAAGGGGGCGCTCCGCAACTTTTCCTTCAAAGGGGGGTTCTACACCCCCCTCCGCCCTTCCACCCTGCCCCCGTAGTAAAGTCGTACCAAAACCACTATACCTAGATGAAATTACAAATCGTCCCCTAAGCCTCTACACAACGCCCCCCTTTTTTTTCAGGGTCTCTTACTGCCTTACTTACTTGTGGGCGCTGCAGGCCTAAAGGGGTTAGCCCAACAGTCAATTTACAAACAAAAATTGTTGAACCATTCAACAATTGCATGCAAAATGTATGGAGATTGGACAAAAAGTAGAATGCATCTTATGGATTTGTATTAAGTATTTACTTTATTTTGTAAATAACACTAGCAACCCGCCCTTGCTTCACATGGTTTTTAGGATTTGACATAACATCGAGATTTCAGTGCTATCTAAGATATTATACACATAAACCTTCCGGAATCAATTCTCTAAATGACTGTGAAAACTGCATCAAAATCTGTTGCATAGTTTAGAAGAACAATGCTGTCACACAGACAGACACGAAAAGTGACTTTAATGTATAATATCGACCCAATTCAGGAAAAACATTGTAGTGCCAAAAATCACAAAACTATTTTTTCTTCGTAACCGTTTAACTTGTCGCGATTATTCTTAAATTTTATTTTAAATTCACACGACTTTATTGTTGTAAGAAATTATCATCTTAAATCAAAAACATCGTTCATTAGGAAAGAAAAAACTCTTTCCTGTACAAAGTGCATATTATTATGCAGTGCTTACAATGTTCTTCCTGAAAAGGCTCGATATGTATAATGTCGCAGCCTACTAAATTAGCTTTTCAGTTAACAACCTAGCCTTCTAACTACATGACGCCCATTCAACCAGCAGCCTGAATTATATTCAATTATAGGTTAGGTTGGAACTGTGACCAACCGCGCGCGAGCCGAGCGAGCGAAGCGAGCGGTGCCGCGGCTGTGGCCGGCGCGGGAGAGCGCTACTTCCAAGGGCTAGACTGTTAACTAAACTGCTAATTAAGCTGCGACATTAGATCTAAGAAAAATCTTATACTGCACGACTGTACAAGAAATAATTTGGATAACTTAATAGGTATTATATATGAGCATGTGGAAGTACCACCATTGCTACAAGTGCTGTTGTAAGGGTGTGACTGACACTGGCTTGGCCACCTTCAGGGATTTTAATTTTGATAACACAAAAAAATTGTTTAAATTTGTCGCCAAATATCAGAATCTGTCGGTCACTGGTTCAAAAGATATAAGGGTTTATAAGTGGCCGATCTGGAGAGAGTCTCCCCAGCTTGGCCACATTTATATCTCAAAAACTAGGGCACCTAGCGAAGATCTGTTTTGTACTAAAGAACAATGCTCAAAAAAAAACCAGGTTTGGCGCAAACGGAATGTATGAACGGCAGCACATCAAGCTACTACAATCTGTCAAATTTTTTAATAGATTTTCAACTTTATCGCTACAGTATTAGGTTCAAGGTTGATTGGGAAAATTTGACAGTTTCGGGTAGCTTGACCTGCTGGCGGCGTCTGTACCTCAATTTTTTTTAGTATAAATGTGAAATGAAATACCACATTATCATTATCAAAATCGATGGCTAAATGTAAGAAATTGCTATTTGATTATTCTTAATTAATTGTTTTACTGTGTGATTTTACGTAAAATCATATGACTTTCTTCGATTATTGGTACGCATTTATCGTACGCATCACTACAGCGCTCGATAAGACGTATAAGTAAGAGCGTGAGGCATTTATATTTGTGCGTGCAGTCCCTCGATAGCCTTATAAAGTATAAGTATAAATATTACGACGTCAGCATTACTTTGGACTACGGATTTTGCATTGTGAATGGTATCTGTTTAAAATGAGCAATAATTGTGTTACGTGTCATCGTCCATTACGACGGGTTCGGAGGCATGTTCTCTCTCATGAAGTTTTTTTGAATCTCACCGAGATTTCGTGGAGTACATTCTACTGAACTTAACACGGAACCAAGAGGTATGCACTTTTTATTTTTTTTAATAATAGATACAAACAATATTGACGTACCTATAAAGATAACAATATGTATTTACTAGACTGCAGAAAGGAGGGCGGTGTTTTTCGAGTGTATGGGTGTATGTATGTATATTTCTTTAGCACGTCCTGCAGCCTAAACGCTTGATAGATTTTGACAAAATAGTAAAGTTTATTTCTTTACACTAATTCTGCTAAACTGCAGGGCAATTTATCGGCAGACAGCACTCGCTCATGCTACATAAACAAAATATAACATAGAACACTACCTTTGAAGGTACATTTACACTTAGTAACTTATGCTGCAACAATGTTATGCAGTTATACATTTTCATAATCTTTTATTGTTACAGATAGCCTTTAATGGGCCAAGTTCAATATGCCACGTCTGTTGGCACAGGGCCGACCAGGCGTTACGTCGTGGTGAACATCAAGCCCCACGCGACCCTCAAGGTCCCATCGCATTTCCTGTTCCAGGATTCACTAGGGTAGCTAATACATCACGGCGTTTGTATGATGGACGATTGCAATAACGCACAGCTCCACCAAATTGCTAATAGCATTAAGGTCTATCTTTTGAGCTACCACCGATTGCACATACCTCAGTTTGCAAGGATTTGTCAACATCATTTAATAAACACTTCCTTGGAAGATATGCCTCACAGCATGACACGCCGTCAATCAAACTTTAATGCTGACAGCATTCCAGATATTGTGAATATGTATACCTTGGCGCTAGAACAGAGATGTTTAATGGATTTTAACAATATTAATGAAATAAGAGCGGAAGACATACATTTCTGGATCGGTTTGAGTCACGAGCAGTTCAACAATTTATGTGAACAAGTACCTACCGAGATTGCATCGCAGATCTAGTTCTGCGCGAGAAGATCTGGGTTTTATTTGAGCAAAATAAGAACTGGAGAACCTAGCGTACGATTGGGTACCGTTTTCAATATGTCTAGGCAACCTATAGACAGAAACATTCAATTGGCCAGACATTGTCTTTTTAACGAGTTTGTTCCTCTGCATTTGGGGTATGATCACCTTACCAGAGAAGAAGTGATACAGAGAAATAGGATTCTACCAAACTATATATTTCGAAGAAAGAAAGAAAATTCGTTTACTTGCGGTAAACATGACACATTTGGAAGTCGTGAGTCGCCACGAGCCATATTAATGTGCGATGGTAGCTACATTTTTATCCAAAAAAGCTCGAATTTCTTTTTTCAAAGACTTAGCTATAGTCTACACAAGTTTTCCAATTTAATTAAACCATTTCTGCTGATCTGCGCGGATGGACACATTTTGGACGTGACAGGCCCGTACGCAGCAACAACCTCTGCCGCTGTTATTATGGAACAAATTCTACAAAACCATGATGGTCCCTTGGAAGAAGCTGTTATTAATTATTTCCTAGTACATGATGATGTATTTATAGTCGACAGAGGATTCCGCGATGCCGTTCCTACTCTTGAAACTTACGGCAATGCGGGACATGTGCCACCATCTAGAAGGCGCGGCCAAACTCAGTTAACCTGCGAAGAGGCCAATGAATCAAGATTGGTAACATTATGTAGATGGGTCGTTGAAACAATCAACGGAAGATTTAAGAGAGATTTTAAAATATTCCGATATAGGATTTTTAATCGTACATTGCTGAGTACAATGACGGACTACAAGATAGCCGCAGCAATTTTATTATAAACTGTTTCCAGGAGCCGTATGAAGACAGCAGACACAGAACAATTTATTGAAACAGTAAACATAAAGATGCCTACGCCAAATCTTTTAGCGGATTACGTGCTTCAGCGTAACTTAAACCGACTAAGGACAGCATTTTTGCGGTTGGAAGCAAACGACCCAGAATTGACTGACTCCCCGAAATTTACGCAAGATTTACGCGAGATTTTGTTTGCTGTGGGTACATATCACTTCAAAGTAGCTCGCTCGTATTGTAGCGAGCACATCATGAGGACGGGCGTGTATGAAATTGAAGTTTTTAGAGACTGTAGATGTCGCGTATAATCAAGACACGTAAGGAGCAAGACGTATATTTTATATAAACGAGAAAGTGGCAGGAATGGCAGAGCGGAGCATTATTGCTCTTGCATTCATGGAAAGAGAACGCTGGTCAGTTGCGCCCACGTGACGTCAGGGATATACAACGTGTAACAGGACGATTGACATTCCTTTAAACCACGTAAAGAGAATCATGTTCTTTACCCGTATACAAAAAATCAATCAAATCCGATGAATACTTTAGCCACAGGAAATTATTTTTCACTTTCTTATTTTTCAACATGATGTAGATCTGAGTCCGTAATAATAGGTAAACATTGCCGCCGCCGCGCCCCGCACCCCGCACTGCACCGTTGGTCAGTGACTTTTCGTAGATAAAGCGTGTTTACTTTTTATGCAGTTGATTCTGCTATTTGTTTTGTTTGAAAACTGCATTTTTTAAATTTTCCATTATCTACTAATCTTCGTGTTTTAAAATGTATCGATGGACTAGTACTGTGCTCGTTTTCATTTAATGTCGTACGTCCAGATACACGTTGTATTACCTAGGATGGGCTAGATACCAAGACAATTTCGAACACCCTGCGCTATCATTAGAAAATGTTTTATTAGACAGAAAACCAATAAATGATCTTTCGATTTATATTGTTTTTTTTTTTTTACTCTAAATAAGACCTTCACATTATTTTTCCTGGTGCCTATGAAGTCGAAGAGTACTAAAAACTCCAGTAAGTATGACAGCTGTAACTCTTTTTAGGTACCTTAAAGTTACCCCTTTTTTTTGGATGGGAAATCATCAAATGACTTCTCCCGCTCTGGGCGGGGCGGGTCAGACTTTTACTGACTAAAACCCACCCGTGTTCCTTCAGTTGCCTGTGCCAGGGCCACGGTAACTCTTTGGAACATCCCGCAACCCTGGCTGGCATCGGCCCTAGCGGACCCCGTCAATAGTGCAGACATCTCTTTGAGGCGCGCGTGGAACAACGCGCCGTCGACTCGGGCCTACGGGACAATTGTCTAACACATTATCAATCGGATTCGGTTTCATTTTGACAGTTCAACTACATTCATTGCGTTATTTACGTGTTGAGCAGACAAATTTATCGAACTTATGAAGCAATGGATTAGCAATTTGCTTCAAAATGATTCAGATTCCGATTGATAGTGTGTTACGCAATTAGGGTGCTACCTATTGCTCGCCGTCCGCAAGCCCGCACCTACGATGGCCGGGAAAAGGCTACCAATTCCCGATGTCCAGGGCGTCTCCTGCGGCGACTAGGCGCATCCTCCTCCTTCGCGAGCAACCTTAAAGTTACCCCTGATATAAGATAAATAGCAATTTTTCACATTCAGCCGTCAGTTTCAATGCAAAGCGTTTCTTTTTGTTATCTAGTTTAAGCTAATTGTAAACAGATGTTTCCATTGTTGTGTACACTGCGCGCAGCCCCACAGTGACACTAGTGACTAATAATATAAATATCTCTCTCGCTCTTACTTAGACGTCTTATGAAGCGCTGTAGTGATGCGTACGATAAATACGTACCAATAATCGAAGAAAGTCATGTGATTATACGTAGTTTCACACAGTAAAACAATTAATTAAAAATAATCTCTACGACTAATCAAATAGCAATTTCTTGCATTTAGCCATCGATTTTGATGATGCCACCTATGTGGCACTTTATTACACGCCTATACTAAAAATCTGAGATATATTTCATTTGCGCCAAGCCTGGGTTTTTTTTTCATACTTCGTGAGCATTCTAAGCCTGGGTTTTTTTTTCATACTTCGTGAGCATTCTCATTTAATCGCTAATTAGTCGCAATGCGTCGCCAAGTCGCAGATTTAATCAGGTATTAGTTGAGAAGATATAATGAGTTCAATTAGTAAGGTATAGTCCAAGAGCTAGGTCGAAGAGTTCACGAAAAATTGCCAAGAAAAAATATTTCTATTAATATGTGTAATATACTTCTAGTTTTATCAGTCTTAAGTCCTTAGAAATGTCCGAGAGATAAATTCTCAATTAAATACATGTTTTTTTCTTTACACTTTAAGTGCCCAGCACCCGGCTCCCGGGTCGAACGATAATTCGTTCGTGTACCCACAACTCGGCTCCCGAGTCGTGTCAGCTATAGATGACATGTGACCATGCCCAGCACCCGCCTACCGGATGCAAATCAAAACACGCTACTAGGGCTGCCAAAAATAAACTAGGTGTGAATGAAGGATTAAAAAGTTGGTACTTTTGAGTAAGTCTTAATTAACACTCACTGCCAAAGTCCAAGACTGCATGCTACTTCGCATGCCATAAAATGTGTCTCGCATAAACATAACAACCCGTCAGTCGAGTCCACCGGCGCGATGGTTACGTAACGGATCCCCTATGCCCAAGCACCCGGTAGTCGAGTTCACTAAGCCACGCCCACTGTACCAGCCAGGTACAGGGTTGTCAAATGCCCTTGACCGTCAGCTACAAAATTTATTATAGAACAAAATAAACGTAGGTGCCGATTCTATTGTACACTCAACTAACTACACTAAAATTCCTTACTTTTGCCTATCTTAAAGATGTTCTGCAAAAAAATATCACTAAACTTAAAAATAATTTTGACAGAATTAAAATCGAATTTGACAATCGCGACTCCACGTGGTAAACTCAAGTACTTGTTTGCCCTACCGTAAAGGGGGGGGGGGGGGGGGATTTTAATTTTTGTATCCAAAATATGAAAAATTATATTATCAACATGTTGACTTTTAGGGGTTTGTGGGCTTAGAAAAGGGGTCGAAATTTTCATTATTTTTGCGATAGGTCGCACCGTTTTCGAGATATCAGCAAAAGAAAAAAAAAAAAGACAGTACTGTTTTTACAACAGTTCGTTTTAGTAAACACGTTTAAAACTGCTTTAGAGAACCTACCTGAACAGCATTATAAGGTAGTTGTACATGCGGACAGGACTTCTCGGGGAGAGCATGAAAGGCGCTACAATGCGCCATTGATTAATGAAATTGCAGCCGTAGTAAGTGGTGAACAATTTTCTTCACGGGACATTGTCTTGCGAGCACATGATGATACGTTACAACGGGTAGCCGATACACACAAATTTTATGATGCTCTGCAATACCCATTAATTTATTCCAAAGGACAAGAAGGGTATCACTTTGAAATTCCCCTTATTAATCCAGTGACAAAACAACCCATTGCTAACAAAAAAGTATCGTGTATGGATTTTTATGCCTATCGTATGATGTTACGACAAAATGATTTTAACCTTTTAAAAGCTTAGAAAAGCCGTGCTTTTCCCATGGACAATTGTATGTAGCATGTTCGCGTGTGTCCAATGCCAGAATCTTTACATTCTATCCCCAAATGGAAAAACATATAATATCGTTTACAGTAGCTTATTAAAATAATATTCTGTTCCGAGTTCTCTTCTGTGTTCTAAATCAGGAAAGGGGAACCGTGTTACCCCGAATTTAACGCGAGCGAAGCCGCGGGCAGAAACTAGTATTTATATATTTCGAAACAAACATTCCTCCATAAGACGTCATAGATATTGTCTAGAAACTACTTAAAGTATTTTGTACTTGCTTGTACCACTGTATGGGGAAATTTAATTCTTTAATATCTTTTTAATTACACACCGACTGAATCTGTAACTTGGCGACGCATTGCGACTAATTAGCGATTAAATTAGGAACAAAACAGATCTTCACTAGGTGCCCTAGTTTTTGAGATATAAATGTGACCTAGCTGGGGAGACTCTCCAGATCGGCCACCTATAAACCCTTATATCTTTTGAACCAGTGACTGACACATTCTGATATTTGGCGACCGATTCCGACTAATTGGCGACAAAATATGGAAGGAAACAGATCTTCGCTAGGTGCCCTAGTTTTTGAGATATAAATGTGGCCAAGCTCTGATATTTCGACAAAGGAGATGTTTCAAAATGGGCCCAGAATATGTACAAAACCTCGAAAAATCGAGAAAAATCCGTGAAATTCGGAAAAAATACTGATAAATTGCATAAATGCATATTTCTCTTGTAATAATTTGATATATGGCTACTTGTGGACACTGGCGTGGAGAAATCTCGAAAATAAAGTTAGAGCGCGTAGGGTTCGCGCGAGGAAAAGAGCTTTTAATTCTGCCGCCAAGTTTTTCAAGCGGGTTTTACGTGGGGCACGTTTTGACCATGTCGGACGTATTGGGGCCAAGCTGGCTTCGCACCCTCCGGGTAGTAAACAGTTCTGGTCCCTGTCCAAAGTGGCTGAAGCGAATTTCTGTCGACCCACTTTACCTCCAATGATGAAACCTGATGGGTCGCTGGCTCACTCTGCAGGTGAGAAAGCAAATCTATTTGCATCTCTCTTTGCAAGCAATTCACGTCTGGACGCTAGCTCCAAGCAACCACCTACTGTGCCTCATTGTGACTCCTCGATGCCGGAAATCTCAGTTCACATTAATGAGGTCCGAAGAGTATTGTGCAGTCTAGACGTGAACAAGGCCAGCGGGCCTGACGGCATTCCAGCGAGAGTGTTGAGGCAGTGTGCGCTTGAACTGTCTCCTGTGTTGACACGTTTGTTCCGCCTTTCTCTTAAAAAAAGGACGGTACCAAAATCCTGAAAGCTCGCAAATGTGCAACTAGTGCCCAAAAAGGGCGACCGTGCAGACCCTGCCCATTACTGTTCGATCGCCATTACCTCCATTCTGTGCAAGGTTATGGAAAGGGTACTGAACAGTAAGTTGCTGACCTACCTTGAAAAAATGATCTCCTCAGTGACCGTCAGTATGGCTTTCGCCGGGGACGGTCAACTGGCGATCTTCTTGTGTATGTCACGCACTGCTGGGGTGAGGCCATCGAGAAACACCTTTGACAGGGTCTGGCACGCTGGTCTACTCAGCAAGCTTCCTGCTTATGGCATTCCTGCTGATTTTTGTAGCTGGATATCAGACTTCCTTAATGAATGGTCGATCAGAGCAGTCGTTGACGGCTGCTATTCCGACCTTATGGCTATTGATGCCGGAGTTCTTCAGGGGTCTGTTCTCTCTGCAACTCTTTTCCTGCTACACATCAATGACCTACTTCAGTCTGGTATTGTTGGGTACGCAGATGACAGTACAGTTTCAGAGAGATACTTGTCCAGCGCAAAAACCAGCGGGGCCGAAGTTCGTTCCTTGAGAGAGGCCATGGTAAGGCGGACAGATTTGACCTTAAGCCTTGTCTCCCAGAGGGGTGATGATAATCTGGTCTCTTTTAATGCCACCTAAACACAGGCGTGTCTTTTTACCGCTAAAAGGAGTCGTTTCGATCAAACTCCTACTCTTCGGGGTACATCTGTTCCTATAACTGATCGGCTCGAGCTCCTAGGCATGGAGTTGACATCATGTCTCAACTTCGGTGCCACCATCGAGTACAAAGCCCAAACTGCGGCCAAGAAACTGGGCATCCTAAATAGGGTGAAGCGATACTTTACGCCTGGACAGCTTTTAACTCTCTACAAAGCGCAAGTCCGATCCTGCATGGAGTATTTCAGCCACCTTTGGGATGGCTCGGCCAAATACCAACTTACCGCGCTTGACTCGGTGGAACGCAGAGCTAAGAGGCTCATTGGCGACGTAAGACTGGTGGATGCCAAGCTTCACAGCTTGGCTCATCGCCGCAAGGTTGCCTGCTTGACGGTCTTCTACAGATTATACTTTGGGGAGTGTGCTCAAGAACTCCACGACCTCATTCCGCCGGCCTCCTTCTATCAGCGGACATCTAGAAGCACTGCAAGTTACCATCCTTACCTAGTTGCTATCCCACCAATTCGCACTAAGCGTTTCCAAATGTCTTTTGTGATGCGCACAGCAAAGGAGTGGAACTCTCTGCCTGCGTCTGTTTCCGAACGCATACAACCCCGATCTCTTCAAAGTGAGAGTGAACAGGCTTCTTCTGGGTAAGCTCGCTCCATCGTCGACTTTGTCTCTGTCATCTCTGACCTAGACTAGAGTCAAGAACAAACCTATCTCAAATAAAAATATTTATCAATTATTTTATCGACTTTCAATATGGCGTCTCGCCAGTTTAGGTACTCTGTGGTTAAAAACTAATGACAGTAAACCATAGATCGACCATTGATCATAGATCGTGAACTGTCTACTATCACTTCAGTCGCTTTCGTTGTCGATCGTGTTCTGTTCTCTAGAGTTATTTTTAACAACCTGGCTTTCATTTTTTGGATTTTTTGATTTTGTTTTTGATAGTTGAAACAAAATATCGCTACATTGTTTTTGTCCGAGTTAATATTTCGACTGCTGAATGTTTGTATTCTGTACGTTTATGCTATAAGTAAAAATCTTGGCATATCGCAGGTCAACCTATGAGGTTGTCGTCTGCTTAACTGGACTATACTTTATATGTACATACGCCAGTACATAAGCTACTACAATCTGTCAGATTTCTTTAATAGATTTTCGACTTTACAATTAGATCAAAAATAATATTGCAAAAGACTAAAAGTACGACAATGTTATGATTCTCTTTGACAATGTAATATGACAGAAGTAAACATGTCAAACGTCAATCAATCAACATGACAACTTACCGTCATGATGGGTTTTTGTTGTGTGTTGCAATTTCAATTGTACATTCTTGTACTTTACTACCAAACAAAGCCAATTAAAAGTAATTGGATGATTGGAAACTGTTTTAATTGTGTTCCCCATTTTTTAGTAGGGTGTACCAATACCTGGCCGGGGCTCCATACATTTTGAAACATCTTCTTTTTGTGTAATCAAAATCAAAATCCCTGCTGGTGGCTAAGCCAGTGTCAGTCACACGTTGTACGCCATACATGTGAGTAGTTGACAGTTTTGTCCAACAAACTTAAAAAACTGCTTGTTTAATGGTGATTTTGGAAAAATACAATACTTGTACACTTTCATTAAAAATACGAAAAAAAATGCTATACTATTTCCCGGAGAAGCTGATTTTGTTGAAAATGCAAGTAATGTGACTTTAAATTCGAAAGTAGTACGGCCGTACTACTGTTCGAATTACCATAATAGACAATCTACGGCCGACCGGCCGGTGGTCTGTAGGTAAATGACATCTCGAAGGGTAAGGTAAAAGCAGTAGACTTCACTTTTATAAAAAAATATTTAAAGAAATCACAATAAATGCTCAAATTGCTTCCCTTGTGCCCTAACACATGATCAGCATCTTCTTAAATTCTTAAGAAGATGCCGATCTTGTGTCAGCTCATTCGAGCTTTGAGTGTTCTCAGGCTCATTTGTGCCATTTGTCTTGCTGCAATGCTCTCAATTCACTGTCATTTTGGATCGGCTTTTCGTAGACTTTAGAATATCGGATAAACTACGCAGTTTTGGTTAAAAGTTATAAAATAACTTCCTCAAGGTAGATGCCGGCCGACCTACCTTGTAATTGACAGTTGGGTCCTCAACTCAAACTCACCTCGACTGAGGAAACTGTGTGAGATGAGGAGTAAAATTGCAACTATGAATATCAAACTACCTGAGTGAGGTTGAGTCGAGTCGAGGAAAACATGAGGTTTTGACTAGAATATGGGTATGTCTTTTTACTATCATATTACTTATCATGATTTTCATGATGGGTTTCAAGGTTCTCATGTGAAGGGGGCCTTGTAATATAAAACTTCTACAACACTTTTCATCTAAATAATAGCACTCCCATGTTAAGGCCTGATACTGATACAAAAATAAACTTTGATCAGTGGCAGGTGGAAGTAGTCTTAAAATTCTAAAATAAACTTGTGCTTTTGGTTTCAGGCGCAGATGCCTGACCCTAAGACCTACAAGCAACATTTTGAGAACAAGCATCCTAAGAATGACCTACCAGAAGATTTGAAATCTATCTAACACTTCAACTTTGCTGTAGATTTAACATTTATTTAACTTTTAAGAATTGTAAAATATCTTCATATTAAAACTGCATTTGTTTATTTCATTATGTTTGATGCTATGTTTTTTTATGAACTAAATGGAATGAGCATATGAACTAGCATGTTTTTTCTGGTGTCATGTTGTAGTCCATTGTTGGGAGTACTTCATACTGTGTACTCTGTGGCTGCTAGTGAGAGCACAAGCGGCTGTGTAACGTCTCGGCACACAACTATTGTTTCTTATTTAGTGTACTCTGTGGCTGCTAGTGAGAGCACAAGCGGCTGTGTAACGTCTCAGCACACAACTATTGTTTCTTATTGAGTGTACTCTGTGGCTGCTAGTGAGAGCACAAGCGGCTGTGTAACGTCTCGGCACACAACTATTGTTTCTTATTTATTTCTCTATTTTAGTACTTATGTTTGTTTTAAAAATAATGATTTTTATATATTTTAAGTATTTATTTACCAATCAAAATGTTAGATGTTGTTGCTGAAAGTATCTATACAGCAGAGGTTCCCAGACTTTTTTCTCATAGACCACTTTCATTTAGCTGGTTCCGGTGGACCCCTGCAGCTACATTTCTACCATAATCCCAAAACTCAATACAAAAAATGTGAAGATAGACCCCAACGTAGACCCCCGTCGGCGTCGAGTCTCCCGTGGGCCCCTGGGGGTCCACCTGGACGACTTTGGGAACTAAGGGTATACAGCATATTATATTGATAAGTCATAGTGATACTAATCTTAAACCTGATAGATTAGCTAAAGATAGAAATAATTTATACTTGGTAAAATAATTACACTATTAAAAGTGAATCATATAAGCATTTTTGTGAAATAATTATGATTGGAAATAAGATACAATAGGTTTTTTTGTTTAAATTTTTGCGATCGCATCACTAAGTTAGCAAACGCGGTCTCCGCTCAATGGGATCATCAGTATTAATACTTTTAAAATTGAGAAAGGGAGGGAAAACGCGAATGGTATTTTTGTTTTTGAGCATCGTTCTGAGTACTAAGCGCACTAACAAAAAAAAAATAGAAAAAAAAACTAATCCACAGAAGATTGGTTGAAAAGATGGGATATAAATAGAAGAAACCATGACTGTACGCGCAATGCGAAAATGTATAACAGTATGGTCATGCGGCATTATACTTTGACCGAAACCGCTATTTACTCGGCGAGGCGAGCGGCGGGGCGCCGTGAGCGTTGACGAAAGAGCGGCCTGCACTGTCCCTCACACCCCGTCTCGCCGCACACATACCTATAGCGCGGTGCAGCGGTTTCGGTCAAATTATAATTAAAAAAAAATCATGGAACACGGATAAGATTTTTAAGATAGGTTGCATAGACGGAGTTGTATTTCACATTGTATGCGTTTCGTTGGCGCGGCCACGACGTTTTTTTTTTTAAACCATGCCCAGATTTTGTAAAAAATTGTAAAAGTTGATTTCCAAAACCATAAATTTGTCAAAGCTATGGCTAAAAAGTTATAAGGGGTTGAACTGTGCGGCCACGGAGATCTTTACAACTAAGCGTTGCAGAGACCTGAAATAAAAAGTTATAAGGGGTTGAACCGCGCGGCCACGGAGATCTTTACAACTAAGCGTTGCAGAGACCTGAAATAAAAAGTTATAAGGGGTTGAACCGCGCGGCCACGGAGATCTTTACAACTAAGCGTTGCAGAGACCTGAAATAAAAAGTTATAAGGGGTTGAACCGCGCGGCCACGGAGATCTTTACAACTAAGCGTTGCAGAGACCTGAAATTCAGGTTAATAACAGATTGAATTTGTAAAAATACAACAAAAAATCCTAGGTTTATATTTCAGGAGCTGTAACACTAAAACTCCATGACCGCGCCGTGAAATGGTTAAAAACACGTTATCGCCGATATCTCGCTAAAAATGCATCGCAGAGGTCTGAAGTTTTTTGTAAAACCTAGATTTGAATTTGTCGAAATTTGTAAAATAGACAAAAAAAATCCTAGGTTCATATTTCAAGAGCTGTAGTACGGTATTGCGTAAAAATAAGTCGTGATTATCTCTCGAAGGAAGTAAATGTTAGCGTGATATTTTTTTGTAAACAACACCTAGGTACATATTAATATGTAGGACGACCGATAATAGGCAAAACATATTTTTTCCATAATATAGAACGTTTCTATAGGGTAGTTTTGAATGTTTGTATAGGGTGACCATGGCTTATTGTTTAGAGAAAAATTTCCAGCGTATTAGAAATTTATCTCAAGGATTCTAAATTAAAATGTTTAAAATAGTGACAAATTCAAATCTGGGTTTTACAAAAAACTTCAGACCTCTGGGATGCTTTTTAGCGAGATATCGGCGATAACGTGTTTTTCACCGTTTCACGGCGCGGCCATGAGGGTTTTAGTCTCACAGCTCCTAAAATATAAACCTAGGATTCTTTTCTATATTTTTACAAATCCAATCTGTTATTTCCCTAAATTTCAGGTCTCTGCAATGCTTAGTTTTAAAGATCTCCGTGGCCGCGCGGTTCTCTGCGTCTCGATGGCGCGGCCGCGATCAAACCCTTATAACTTTTTAGCCATAGTTTTGACAAATTACGGTTTTGGAAATCAACTTTTACAATTTTTTACAAAATCTTGGCATGTTTTTTTTTAATAAAAAAAAAACGCCGTGGCCGCGCTATTGAAACGCATACTTTCACATTTGGTCGGCAGTAGCGCGTTCTCGTGTTACATCTTCTCGTAGGTCTCGACGTGTCCGCAGGCGCAGGCGCGCGAGTACTGGTCCGCGTCCGCGTCGTACTGCTCCGCGCCGAACTCGTGCTCGTGCGCTGCGCGAGTGCGATCGAATAAGCTCGAGCGCACGTCCATGCGCAGCGCGCGCAGGCGCCGCGCCGTGGCCGACTGCTTGCTGCGCGCACGCGCTTCGTCGCGCCGCGCGCGCTCCTCGGCCAGCGCCTCGGGCCCGCCCCACGCCAACCACGCGCGCGCCTCCACCTGCGCGCGCAGGTACAGGCGCATGTCGCCCAGCCGCGAGCCGTGCGGGTTGCGCCGCCGCACGAAGCGCAGCGCCGGCGGCCGCAGGTCCAGGTCGCAGTCCTTCAGCAGGTACACGCTCTTCGCCTCGGTGCGCGTGACGAGCGCGTGCGCGCCGTCGTCGTCCCTGCGGCGAACGTATCGTTAGCGGGTGGCGATTGCGACGCGGGACGTTCGTGCGGCGCTCTTTACCGACCTGCACTCGTCGCACACGTCGTGCCCGAACGTGTCGAAGAGGTAGGACTGAGGGAACCGCTGGTCGCATTCTCGGCAGCTCGGGCGCTCCGCCGGGTCCTGGATGGGCGCGGGCGGCGGGCGGGCGCGCGGCGGCGGCGCGGGATCCTCGTCCTCCAGCAGGAAGCCGCCCCCAGTGTCGGCGGCCGGCGCGGGGCCGAGCGCTGGCGCTGTCCCTGCGGCCACACAGTTAACTGAGGGTGCCGTCCCTGCGGCCACACAGTTAGTAGAGCGTACGCATGCGCTATGCTCACGTGTGTCGCTGCACGAGGCGCGCGTCCCGGCGCTGGCGAGCCTGCAGCCGGTTCCGCTCGATGCGCGCGCGCTGCGCGGCCGACAGTTGTTCTTGTGTGTCGTTTGCTGCGCTCTCCGCTGCCTCCGGCTCTAAGCGGGGTGCATCATTTATCTCAATTGACGCCATCGATAGTTTGGACCTTGATAAATACAAAAAAGCATTACTCTTTAATAGCATCTGATTCTTGTGATGGATACCATGGAGACTAGAAAAAGTAATTATGCACTACGATCACATTACGCTAAGGCACTTCTAAATAAATTATAATTGTAGCTGCAATAGTTTGCCAGCAACATTATTGGTCTGGCAATACTTTGCATGCATATTAAAAATTTATGCTAATGTATGCACAGGGCCTGTACATAAGGTGTGCGTTACCTCAGCAAAATAATTCGAAAATAGTAATTTAAATGTTATAGATAATTAGTTGCCAGCTTATGTAATTGTTGCGCACATTTGTTGTTGCACTTATAGATTTTTAGTTATTTTACGAAAATATTTCCTGCTGGGGTAACGTTACTGCAGCCAGACATTTTCTTTTTTAATGGAAATATTGAATTACATATTAGTTATTTAATTAGATGTCTAGACGAGGTAAATGTTGCAACTTATTTTGTATTTGTTCTTTCTTCAGCTGCAAAGTTATTCAAGATCCTGCTGGTGTAACGTTTGTAGTTTTGCTGGATCTCGAAACGGTTAAGCGGATTCTTATCATGTTTTTTACATGAATTCTAAGGAATTAGTTTTAATTAGCTGTGCAATAAAAAAACTAAAATAATGCACCATTCAAAGGTTATTTAATTAAATATAAAAACACTTTAATAGGGCCTAACACCTTAAATAAGAGATCTAAAGACTTACCTCGTTACTAATAAATGTTGTATAGCATCTGTATAGTTACACAATGCTTTGCTTTCTTCTTTCGAAAGCCACATTACTGACGACAGAAAGAGAGAAATCGTGTGTAACTATTCACCTGATATAATATGTTTATTAGTAAGGAGGCTACTTTTAAAGTTATTTTGTAGCCTGTAACTGCCTTCAAATGTATGTGAAGTTTCATTAGTATCCTGTTAGTAATTAACAAATTATGATGAAATTCAGTTCTCCATGTTCACGGTTACAACGCACGTGGAGTTATTTGGCCACCGATAAACCTGTATGTGGATATACAACATTAGTTTTAGTTTATGCAAAACCCGAAACACGTGTCTGGTATTTTTATGTGATGAATCTATGTACAAAATTTAAAAACTGTATCATGAAAAGTCACAAAGTTATAAGCTTGTTATGTTACCTGGTTGTCCGTACAAAAACATGCTCACCACGCGGCAACCCCGCGCCGCGCGCGCCTCCAGCGTCGTCTTGCGCTCATTGATAATAATTTGGCAGTAGGTACCTATAGAGTACTTAGTGTCGCTTGGTGGCTAACATGTAACCTTTTTAAAATATTTTTGGGACAAAATATAACATGATGTAAAAATTATTGGCATTGATTCAGTTACTTATTCTGAACCAACTATATTCAGGTTTCGCATATACTAAAAAGAATGTTGTTTATGTAAACTGAATGATAATCAATAATTAGCTGCATACATACAATAATTAAGAGGGCCATCACATTTCGTCACCTCTCTCGCTCACACAGGACCAAATTTTTAAGAAAGTTAAATGAAAAGATGCTTTTTTGAAAAATGTAATCAATTGGTGAACTAATAAATAATATTATTTTATTGTGGCATTAATTTAACTCATCTCAAAAACAGATCATAATACTTAATAGCAACCAACTAAATAATATTAATAGGTAGTTATTAAAAACACATTTCTATTGTGTTATCTAATAAACTTAGCTCAGTAAGTATTATGATCTGTTTTTGAGATGATTTAAACAAATGCCACAATTGTTGGTCCAACCAGCTCTCCATGTTACACGCAACTCTTAAGGTGTCTAGACTATAATTGAAAACGGTGTACTACACCAAAAAGGAAACCACTTGCTTCATCAGATATTTAGCTAAGTTATCAAAATCATGAATTGCTTATCAAAAAAAGTTTTATAAAAAATAATAACCTATTACCAAAGATATAAACTTATATGTATATAATCAAAGCCTATTTTATTACCTTTAGAGGTAGGTAAACATTTGAGCATAAAGTTAGAAGTTAAAACGGGGCTATATTAGCTCATTTACTAAACCGCCAAACTAGGCAAGAATGTACCACTTTTTTTAAACTGTTCAGTGCTGTTTCCGTTCACCACATTATTCCGCTAACACACAAAACATGATTTCCATTTCTTTTTATACATATTTAGGTACTTCATTCTTTGTGTTTGTAGGTCTAGATTATTAAATCATTTTGTTGCAAGTTTCCACATCGGAGCCGATTACAAACAACACTATGAACCACTATTGATGACTGTTGTTGTGAACATACAGCCAGCACACCACAGACCACACACACGACCGACTGACCACAGACTAATTAGTACTACTGACGAGTGACAACCGACAAGGCTATTATAATCTGTGCGACTGACGGGACGGACCACAGAATACTAAGGACCGTAGAGACAGAGAATAGAGGTAATAATAATAATTGGGAAAGTGAGATGACATGTATGTCAAAATGTATATGTGTGAGCAGGACATAGCATAATTTTTCTATCTCTATTTGCGTATCGGTTTTTTGTTGTTTGCCATCTCTAGTCACTTCATAGGTGGCAAACAAGTTGTGGTGTTAAAAGATTTTCGTTGATAAAAACTGTGAAACGCTTATTTTGTGTAATTTTTGACTTTATTGATATTCCAAAAAGTAATATTTGTTGTGTAGTGATGGTGAATTGCTATATTATATGGCTGTAAAAGTCGTAGTGAACGAAATCAACCAAACATAACCTTTCATCGGTAAGTAGCATTTTGTATCTATTACTGCAAGTAAATCAAAGAATTATTGTACTCAGACTATTTTCTGTCAATAATGAGCAAAATTTATTGATAATTTCATCAAAACAGATGATACAATCCTAACTTGTTTTTTGTAATAACCGACTTATGTGTGAGGCATATTAAGCTAGGTTGTTATCTATGTTGCTGCGTGACATTTGTCAATAGTCGGATAATAACTTGACAGGGATACTAGCACTTGATTATTTTTACCAATAAACGTATTTAATTTTTACTTTTATTTTAGTTTTCCAATTGAACCATTTTTAAGAAATATGTGGACTGGTACGGGCCGAGTTTATCTAACTATACTATTTACATCTTGAGGTGAAAATAAATTTATATCTTAGTTTAAATTGTTATAAAAAAATAATTACAATTCATTTGTTTTCGCGCTTCACCTTCACCCCGGAAACATTTAGTTCGCGCGCGTCCTATTTTCATTTGCTACACTACTGTTATGTAAAGCACTCTTGTTACTATGAGATTAACCCTGAAATATCAAAATAAATGTCTGCTGTTTCATGCAAAAAGGCATGAAATTGATGTTTTAGTTTGCTATTTCAAAAAAAGTGAAAAAAAGAGAAAAGAAAAATAAAGTCATAAATACGTCACCCCCTGAAAGGTGACAATGAATTGAATGAATAACTCTTTGTAGACGTAGTACAATCAAAAGACTCAATTAGTACCAGATTACCTACACGACAGGAGTAAAGTTTAAGTATGGCAATATTAATTGCACGTAGCTGTAGTATGTCGAACTATCGCTATCTCATACTGCATACGCTGAGGACTTGTCTACCTCTATTCTCTGTCTACGCTAAGGACGGACTGTATGGTGGACTGACATCAACTGACATGAGCCATGCCAACAAGTTTGAAGTTTTTATTAATAAAGGGGTTACCAGAGCCAAAAATTATGTACAATCACCAGAAAACGTCCTAAAAAGGACATGATTTTTTTTGGTACTATATTCTGAGATATTTTAACCACTAAACAAAATAATCACAGATACTGAACAATACTGGCTAATCTCAAGTTTCGAGCTGGAAATTGCCTGCATTTTTGAAAAAATAATATACAGGGAGTTTGGTAGATGGGTGCAAAGCCTGAAGGGGGTGATATCTTAGACCATTTAGAACTTATTAAGCTAAACTTGTCTTAGACGAAGTCTGTTCCTAGTATTTTTTTTTTTGAAACTAAGGTTTTTAACAATAATACCCATTTTTTTTTTCAATTAATTGTTAATAGTGTCCAGTAAAAGCTGTTATGTTATTATTTTTTATTTATGTAATGTGTGATTACTCAAACAAAATATATAAGCATCTGTGTCATCAGAGAAACATTCTACGCCATATTCCAGTTTAAGAAACTTTTAAAAATTAAGAAAATGTTTTGTTTACGGCATAATAAAAAAATTTAAAAAATACCTTCAGTTGTTCAAACCTTTTTAAAAACATGCTTGGGTTATTGCCTTTTCTTTTGAAATACTATTTACGCAGATGTCTCATCAACTCTTGGAATTAGGATGTATGTACAGACGGCAGCACGTCAAGCTAAACTTAATACATACCTATAACTACGACGCGGTATGGAGTGTTAGAAAGAAAGTATCCTTGGCATGATTGGTGGAGTTTTCACCGGTTCCAAAATTGCCCAATGGTGGCACATACTAATAATTAGGAACCAATTGTATTTATCAAACATTGGTCAGGCAGGGGCCATAGTCCTTCCATAGTTTTAGATAACCAGTCCACTTTAGGCATCCAAACCCATAGCCCAATTTTTTTTTGTCTCCATATCCTGCAATAGTCCTATACCAACCGGGGTTGTCCTTGGGTGCATTTGCATAGTACGCACAGGGATAATCGTCGGTTGGTGCCTCATTTCCATTGAAAGCATCTAACGGGCCTGCGAGTTGGCTTCGGCCCCTCATAGGCCTTCCAAAGGTCCGGGACCCTAGGGTCCCGAGAAATATAAAAAAAGGAACCAATAAAATCATGTCTCAATAAGAATAGGCCACACCTCCGCGCTCCTGCGCGTCCGCCACCGCACCCGAGGACCCGAGCTTTCCCGAACCCTAACGAAAGTAAACGAACGCGTCAGTCGTCAAACATCTGTGGAGCGAACGTGTGTGTCGACCGACCGTGTGTTTAAAATTACCTAATTATTATGGCGTCTCAGTTGACGCAAATTAATAATAATATTAATAACCCCATCGCCGTATCTCTACGTTGACGTCGTGGTGGGGCTTGCGCGCTTCGAACTCTAGGTCTGTGCCGGTAGAGGTTACTTTGCCGGAACAGGTCTAGGGTGAGGAGCCAGACCAAGAGAGATACAGAAACCCGCAGGGCAGCATGTGGCGAGCTGCTGGGCAGTAGCGACCCCACGTACCCTATCTCCCGGGAGAAGTCATGTTCCTCATCTCTGGCTTGCCTTTATTGGCCGGCTGGAGTGAACACTGACGAGAACTGACCTCCCACCTCATTCTTGCCTTTATTGGCTGGCTTGAGTAGAGATTCGCAAGAGCAAACGTGCTCGGAGGAAGGAAGTAGTCCAGTAAGATGCTGGTAGGGATCTTGACCGTACTTCCGGGATTGTCCTGATAGCCGTGGAATACCTCTCCACTCCTCTTAAGCACCTCAAGACATGTTGCTCCCTTGTCGCTACGACACTATGTGCTAGCGACCGTTTCCGGGGGCCCATTGTTGAGTGTGCAAGTCACCCCCTGCCGTTTTATCCGTGTATTGTATTTATCACACATTGGTCAGGCAGGGGCCATAGTCCTTCCATTGTTTTAGATAACCAGTCCACTTTAGCCATCCAAACCCATAGCCCAATTTTTTTTTTGTCTCCATATTCTGCAATAGTCCTACACCATCCGGGGGTTGTCCTTGGGTGCACTTGCATAGTACGCACAGGGATAATCGTCGGTTAGTGCCTCATTTCCATTGAAAGCGTCTAACGGGCCTCTGCGAGTTGGCTTCGGCCCCTCATATGCCTTCTAAAGGTCCGGGACCCTGGGGTCCCGAGAAATATCAAAAAAAATATTAATAATATATTTATTCAAGTTATAAAGTAAAACAGAAAATACAATTTTGCTTAAATCTATGTCAAGTTCACTAGTGTTATTTGCCTGAACTAGGACATCCTGTGTTTCAGGCGAGAGGAGGTAACAATATTGAGATATAATCACTGTAATTTTACAAAATAAAATAGTCATCTAATAGGTATGTAAGTAAGGTGTTAAATCTTACTTTCTAAAATCTTATCATACTAACTTATCGAACTAATTAAAAATAAATAGTACGCTAAACACTCTTTATTTCAATACTACTAACAACTTCTCTGTATCTTCATAGGACAAACTTTGAAGAGCTACCTTGAGAGTTTTCTTGCAATTTGCATAATTTAGGGAATAGATGTTTGCTTTTGCATTTAGTCTGTTATACAGTAATGGTCCAAGGAAAACATGAAATTTGGCTGTGAAAGCATGTCTTGTACTATTTGTGGGGCAAACAATATCTTTCCGTCTCTTTTTAGTAAATTCAGTGCTGTAGCGAAGGGCTGCGTGTTGTTTTAGTACAATGCTCATTATGAATAATTGTCGAACTGTTAGTACTTCACAAGACTTATAGAGCAGGTTAGTGGGAAAGAGGAACGGGCGGCAAGTAGACACCTTGAGAATCGCTCTTTGCGCTCTTTCGATGGGTAGTAATAAAGTTTTACATGCTCCACCCCATGAGGTAATGCAGTACGTCAAAATTGACTGACATAGAGCAAAGTAAACTTGCCTAATTATTATTGGGTCTGCAATATATCGTAGCTTTTTGAATACCTACGTATATCAGCTTACGAATTCTACTATTTAGAGCATCCATATGTTGTTTAAACGTTAGGGTTTCATCAATTATACACCCAAGTATTTAATTTTATTCGACTTATTAATATAGGGACACATAAACGGGCAATCTGCAGGTACTGTACAGCAATGAGCATACAACGTTAAAGGAATATTAGAAGTTGGTTTGCGCATCGAAAACTTTATATAATTTGTCTTGTCTGCATTTAGAGTTAGTGAGTTAAGCTGAAGCCATTTATTTACAACACTAAAGCCGTCTTGCGCGAGCTTGTAGACATCATGTTCCGATTCAGCCGAAAAAAGAAGGGCAGTGTCATCAGCATACGATATTATTGTGCCATGCTTTAGCTTTAGATTACAAAGGTCATTTATGTATATCAGAAACAAAGTGGGCCCTAAAATACTTCCTTGGGGAACACCAAATGATGTATTTTTTTGGTCTGCGCTGAGAACACTGCCAATCTTCACGCACTGAGTACGGCCTTCTAAGTAACTTTTGAAGAGTTTCAGCTGAATGCCTCTTATGCCCACTGTCTCAAGCTTGCGCAACAGAATAGGAATGGAAACTGTGTCAAAAGCCTTGGCGGGGTCCAGGAAAATTCCTATTGTATGGTTACCCTTGTCAAGTTCTTGCGCCAGATAGTCAGTCAGATGATGAACGGCATCGGCAGTTGAAAGTTTAGGTCTAAATCCAAATTGTCGTTCCGACAAAATTGATTTGTCTTCCAGATATTTGAACAACCTTTTATTTATTATTTTTTCCAATATTTTAGACATAGAAGGCAGTAGAGAAATAGGTCTGTAATTTGTTACTTGCTCTCTACTGCCTGATTTATATATAGGGACAACAACTGCTTTTTTGAGGCACTCCGAAAAAATACCCAAAGATAAACACATGCGAAAAATATAAGCTAGGGGTGGTACTAAAATTTTCCTGAACTGTTTAATAATTTTATTTGATATGTTATCCCAACCAACTGCACAGTCGTCTTTCAAAGTCATGATTATACTTTCTATCTGTCTCGTCAGTATCTAGCAGAGCAAACGATGTTAAAGTGGAATTCCCTGTAATAGGAGTGCCCGTTAGATAAAGTGATTGACTCCGATTTTTTTCTGCCAGACACTTTCCAACGTTAACAAAGAAATTATTTGCTATGTTAGCAGATGTCAGCTGTGTCGAGTGCGCTTGTAATAAACCTGAAGATGACTCATTTTGTTTCGCCGAATATGTTATATTCTTAATACATTTCCAGATCTTTTTACTAGCCATCCAGCTTTTTCTAATGCAGATTTATCGTAGTTGCTTTTAACTTTTTTGAGTAGATCATTACAAAAATTACGATATCTTTTGTATGACAGTTGAAGCATAGCATTATCTGGATGAGATTTAGTTTTCATGTGCAGTTTATCTCTATGCTTCATACAGCGGATAAGACCTGTCGTGATCCAGGGTTTTATGTTGCAATTTTTGTTGCTTAACTGCGATATAACCGTATTTTTCTGAATTGCATGTCGCACATTTTCTATTACATACAACATACAAAACTGCGGGTCAGCGGAATTATAGACTGGATCAAAATTGATGACACGCAAATCTTCCTCAAGTTTATTTATATTCAATTTAGAAATTGTGCGAGTGTTTTGCTTAGGTATGTTGCAATCTAGAGTTAGTAGGGCAGCATCGTGATCAGTTATTGTCGAGTTAACAACAAGTGCAAGTGAGGGGTAATTTGATTTTAGCATGACATGATCCAAACAGGAGCCACTATGATGTGTAGGAAAGCTGTGTGCGGGGAGTAGGCCATGATATGCGCATAGGTTGAGGTAGTCCTGAGCAGATGCATCAGTACTACCTGGAAGAATATTGATATTAATATCTCCAACTACAATCAAGTTTTTGATGGATGACAGGTTCTGCAAGACATCATTCAGCGATTCAGTAAAATTGCTAATATTTTTAAAGGAGGGAGGTCGATATAATGCTAATATTGCAAAGTTTGATCCAATCTTCAGTACCAAACTGTTGCAGTCGTGCATATTAGGTTCCTCAACAGACACCTCCAGATGATTCCTTACATAAACTATCACCCCATCATTTTGATTGTAACTCCTATTACTTTTGTACATATTATATCCCGGTATTAGTGGTATGTTATATTGCTTAGCAAGCCAGCATTCGGTTAAAACAATAACGTCACAATTTATGTTTAACCGTTGTTGAAAGGTGCAAAAGCTATCAAAATTCTTAAAAATACTGCGAATATTTTGTGTTAGTACAGTCAATGGAGTTTTGTAGTCGGACAGAAGTATCTGTCCGACTTTGTCCGAAAGTTTGTGAAGCTGAAAATTGCAAACAGTAGTTTGCAATTTTCAGCTTCACAAACTTTTGACTCGGATACAGAGAAATTATCTAACTTATTAATTATACTGTTAATCATAACTGTGGTACTAAAATATGAATATAGAAAGAAAAAAACTTAAATAGACTAAATAAATTACTTATTAACGGCGCTCTTAGGCGCCTGCATAATCAATAGAATTAATATACCTTTTTTCAGCCATTATTTTCGCCGGGCAGTCAGCAGCGCCTGTGTTGTGCTTGTCTGGCTTTTTGTAATGAAAGCAAGTAACGCACTTTGGCTCATCTCCCTTTTTTGGACATTCTTTGATTGAGTGTCCTTGATCGCCACAGTGGCCACAGGTATAGGACGTCTGCCGACAAAACTTGGCAGCGTGACCATACTGCTGGCACTTATAGCATCGTGTGACCAATGTGAAATCTCTCACAGGGCATGATGACCAATTCACAAATACTCTCTCTTCTGAGATCAGCGCTTTGCGTATGACTGCAGGTACTTCAACTACGTAGTTGCAGTACTCAGCGTCTTTCGTGCCTGACTTATGGCTTAACTTAATTGAGGTCAAAAACGTCTTAAGGCTGCAGTCCTGTAGTTTCTCGGCAAGATTTTGGTTGTACAAACACGCAAAAACCTCATTTTCTGCCATGGATGTCGGCACTCCTATGATAACAACCCTAGGCTTCCTTTTATAAGGCTCGTCGACTGTTAGGCCTGACTTTGTTAGCTGCTCCGATTGCCTCAACTTCTCGATGTCGTCTTTCGTCTCGGTGCTGATAATAACACCACCATTTTTGGTCTTGCGCAGGCTTCTAACATGAAGCTTCATTTGTTCGGGGCAGATACATTTTTTGGACGAGAGATTTTGTCTCATCACTGGTCCTCAATTTATCTTGCGGATAAATGGCCACAGAACTTACGTTTGACGGCTGGATATAGTTGTTGGCACCTTTCTTCACCATGTCAGAAAAGGAAGTTCCCAGTGCAGGTTTAGTTGACTCTCCGACTTTTAACTTGAGCTCCTTTAGTTGCTGCGAAAGGTCGAGTTGGCTTTCGAGTGCTTTCATAGCATTGTGGGCTTGAAAGGCTTTAGCTTTGATGGACTGGTACTGTACAGCCATCTGCGATGTTCCATGTCCAACTTTCCGGCATAAGGCATTGATGCGCATTTTCTGGTCCGAGTTCAGCTTGCCATCCGCTGCGATAGTACATTCCTCCTGAAGGCTCTGTTCAATGGTCGTCATCCAGTTCTTGATTTCTGATGTCGCTATTGCTTCGAAATCATCGTGCCTTTGGCTCGGCGCTTGAGGGGCAGGAGCGGGTGCGGCTGCGCGCGCGGGTGTAGGCGGCGGGGAGCGAGCACACCTACTTTTCGGGCTGAAGGGACTATCCTCCATTGTGTAACAGGTTATTTACTTGTTAATCACTGATCATCTTCATAAATCCACCTTACATAAACCAAAAGTATGACTCAGTTTGCTTTACTACCGGCTATTTATAAAAACTAGGTCGCGATTTCGCAAGTGATTATTTGTTTATATTAATATTATCGACACGTCCGTTCACTACAATCGCCATCGATGAATCAAAAATTGAGAGTGAGTGCATCATAGTGCTTCGATTGAGTGCATGCCGGATGATAGATCTTTGTCGGCAGACGGGCATAACGGTGAGTAATAAATATTCTTTGTAATTATAATTTTTAAATTAAAATAAACAAAAGGCGAATATTGAAAAAATGTGTCAATGGTATTTTTCCATAGAATTTTCTAAATGTTAACCTTTTAACCGCCCGACTTCATATCAGTTGTCGTGCCCGCAGCGCCGGGCAACTTGAATCATTACGATATTTGGTCGTAAATATACGACCCTGGCGAAATGGACACGAAAATATTTGTCGGATTAATCCGTCGTAGGCGGTTAAAGGGTTAACAGAAGGGATAGGTAGGTAGGTATCTTCCTTGTGTTCTTTCATAATGAATGAGTTCCCAATAATGTACTCGTAAGTTTATAGCACTGTGTGCTGTTCCAAACGCCATTAATCTTTTAAATTTTATTAATTGGGCAGTGATTGGATTTTAAAGTAAACACGCAATTACGCACTTTCTTTTTGTCTGTTGAAACATTGCAGGGATAAGGCCTTTTTGGTGATGTTTGTGTGTAAATAAATAATTTAATAATAATAAACTAGCTTTGATAATAATTGTAGGGACCCCATTGCCGTATCTCTACATTGATGTCGTGGTGAGGCTTGCGCGCTCCGAACTCTAGGTCTGTGCCGGTAGAGGTTACTTTGCCGGAACAGGTCTAGGGTGAGGAGCCAGACCAAGAGAGATACAGAAACCCGCAGGGCAGCATGTGGCGAGCTGCTGGGCAGTAGCGACCCCACGTACCCTATCCCCCGGGAGAAGTCATGTTCCTCACCTTGGCTTGCCTTCATTGGCCGGCTGGAGTGAACACTGACGAGAACTGACCTCCCACCTCATTCTTGCCTTTATTGGCTGGCTTGAGAAGAGATTCGCAAGAGCAAACGTGCTCGGAGGAAGGAAGTAGTCCAGTAAGATGCTGGTAGGGATCTTGACCGTACTTCCGGGATTATCCTGATAGCCGTGGAATACCGCTCCACTCCTCTTAAGCTCCTCAAGACATGTTGCCCCCTTGTCGCTATGACACTATGTGCTAGCGACCGTTTCTGGGGGCCCATTGTTGATTGTGCAAGTCAACCCCTGCCATTTTATCCGTGAATTGTATTTATCACACATTGGTCAGACAGGGGCCATAGTCCTTCCATAGTTTTAGATAACCAGCCCACTTTAGCCATCCAAACCCATAGCCCAATATTTTTTTTTTGTCTCCATATCCTGCAATAGTCCTACACCAACTGGGGGTTGTCCTTGGGTGCACTTGCATAGTACGCACAGGGATAATCGTCGGTTGGTGCCTCATTTCCATTAAAAGCGTCTAACGGGCCTCTGCGAGTTGGCTTCGGCCCCTCATATGCCTTCCAAAGGTCCGGGACCCTGGGGTCCCGAGAAATATAAAAAAAAAAATTGTGGGGAATCAAATAAGTATTAATAATCTTTGCTTATTGAGAAATAATCAGTGATGCGAATAGGTAGTGCTAATTTGCCTAAATTTCGAGGAAGGAAGTAACATAGAGTGGATAATACCTCCTCTAAAATCCCGACTTAATTTTAATGACGTTTAAATCCCGGGATTTAAAAACCACGAATTATTTATCGGACTTTATTTTATAGATAGAATACTCTACTATGTTCACCATAAAAAATACAGATATAAATGTGTGTGTCTGTGTCTAACCCTAAAAAATGTTATGATTTTTCAAATCAATAATTTGTAACTACAAATAAAGTCCAATAAATAATTCATGCTTTTTAAATCCCGGGACTTTAACGTCATTAAAATTATTCCGGGATTTTAGAGGAGGTAATATCCACTCTATGTTACCTACTTCCTTCCTCGAAGCTTAGGCAAATCAGCATTGCCTATTCCGAATACTGGTAATAATGTGCAAATAAACTATAGCTATTTGTTTCGTTCCAGAAAAAAAAAACTGTTTACCCTCGAAGCCCACGACGGCGGCAGACGATGCGGCTATGGTCGCTGCACTTTGCCGATGCGTTTTTCAGCACAGGAGTAACCTCAACTTCATACAGCGTGTGTCCATGTATATCTTTTTATCACACTTATCACCCCTAACTTATTCATCATTTTTTATAGTTTTACGCGCGCCGCGCGGCCTCGTTCTAACCATACCACAGACAGGTATTTGGCCCTAAAAGTCGGACAAAAATATTTTTTGCGTTTTATAGTATTATTAAAGTATTTCGTTCTATTTTGAGGCATAATAGCGTAAAAAAAAGGGATACATTATTCTTAACAAATTTTATTTCTAATTTTCATCATCTTCAGAGTCATTTTCAATACTAATATTGCAAATATCATTTTCCTCCAAAAGATTCATGGTATCCGCTGAAAGAGGACTCTTTCTTTTATGTTTAGCGTTCCTCATTCCCGTCAGCAAGGGGTCTGACGTCAACAGCAACCTATTTGAAACGTCTGTGTTGCAGGCTACTCTCGAAAATGTTCGGGCGTAGTTTAGCCGAAACGCTCGGATGTGCTTATTGCGGGCTTCTGCAGCTTCTTCAGACAGTTGCCCGATTGGCAGAATCGCCTCCTTTATCACGGCTGGCCCATAACTCAACACCTTATGTAATGTCGGCGACATTGGATGAAACTTGTACAAAGAAACGTACAATTCAGCAGTTTCTTTGCAGTAAATTTCGAATTTTTGGATGTTAATTTTTATCCCGCAGCACATGGTGTCTAGGATGACTTTTAATCGGTAGATTAAATTCTGGTCAATCCCAGTTATTTCTGCAGCTTTCTCGTATTCATCGAAAAATCGAATCCATTCGTGTTTCCAAAGTTAGCCTTCGGAATATCTACTAATAATCTTAGTTGTTCACGAAACTTGGTTTGGATTTCTTTTTTTCGTGTCTCCAATAGTTTCTTCTCTTCGGCAGTCAGGCGAGCCCTCCACTTCATGACTGGTAATTTATAAGCTACATGCAGTACGCTCTCGAAAAATCTTATTCGAGCGTGCAGCAAAGATAGACCAAATCGCATGTTTTCCGTATTGCAGGGCCTTTCTTTTGTAAGGTCGTTGATATCGGAGGATGTGGCGCCACATATGTAACATCTCATGGTTGACTTGGTATGGGTTGCTGCGTTACGTACCTTGCCGTCCACCATGGTAAAACTATTTTATGTTTGACGGATATGTCGTCGATCTTGGTCTTGCTCAGTTCTTTTATTTGATTTTCTACGTACTCGATTTCCTCATTAGTCACGTCAGTGTTTTCTTTCACAAGTCGTATGCGTATTGGTCTGCAATATCGTGGTGATGACGGAGTTGGATTTTATTTATTTATTTATTTATTTAATCTTTTCACACTTAAAAAAGTACAAAGGCGGACTTAATGCCTTAGGCATTCTCTACCAGTCAACCAAGGGTGGTGAAGAGATTAGATGGCAGGTGCTCTGTTAGGAATGTGACAATTTGTACATAAATAAGTTATAAACTTATAATACACATACATATTTACTACAATATATACATATACTATATATATACATTATATACAAATTCAAGAGAGAGAGGTTTTGAGATGACTCTACGCTATTTATTTTGAAAATAACTCCACAATCTCCGCTTAAATGCATACCGACTGGTGGCCGTCCTGATGTCAAGAGGTAGCGCATTCCAAAGAAGAATGGACTGAATATGAAAGGAAGAATGAACAAAGTCAGAAGTATGAGAAGGACAGAGTAGGAGAAGATTGTTAGAAGAACGAAGATTCTTAGCGTGTGAAGAACATAGATATTGGAAGTGAGACACTAGATAAGAAGGAGGAGTGGGAGAGTTAAGAAGGGAGAAAAGCGTGGTCAAAGCTCGCAAATTTCTTCTCTGGCGAATGGTCATCCATTTGAGCTCAGACCTGTAGCTCGACACATGGTCATATTTTCTGAGGTTGAATATGAACCGGATACAATTGTTAAGCAGTCTGTCAAGCTTATCCAGCAACACCGCATTCAAGTCAAAGTAGCACACGTCACCATAGTCAATGATAGGGAAAATCAAAGTCTGCACAAGCATAGTCTTCGTCTTAGCGGGCAAAAAGTTTCTCAGACGATACAGGGATCGTAGAGTACCGCTGACCCTTTGACTAACATTAGAGACCTGGCGCTGCCAGCTAAGCGTCGAGTCAAGATGCAAACCGAGATCTTTCACAGTAGGGGTAATGGGTATGACGGTACCATTGAAAATGAGAGGAGGAAGAGAGCTAAGCGTCACCCTACCCATCATGCGCGAGCTTCCAATTACAATGGCCTGACACTTTGAGGGGTTCACTGACACCCCAAAACTATCAGACCACTTTTTGATTGCATCTAAGTCTCGGTTTACATCTGCTACAGCATCCAATAAACTTTCCACCCGCGCAGCTGTATACAATTGAAGATCATCGGCATAAAGATGATACGAACACCGAAGACAGTGAGTTATAAAATTAATGAAGATGGAGAATGACAATGGAGAAAGAATACCGCCTTGAGGAACACCAGCATCCAGGTCACGCCAACTCGAAGAGCTCTCATCAACGCGAACCGACTGCCGACGCCCCCGAAGATAAGAAGAGAACCATTCCAGAACCTCGGACGAAACCATAAGATGAGAGAGCATAGCAAGGAGAATATCGTGGCTGACAGCGTTAAAGGCATTGGAGAAATCAATTAAAACCAAAACAGTAACCTTAGTATCCTCCATCGCTTCTCTAACGTCACCAGTCACTTTAAGGAGAGCGGAAGCTGTACTATGCCCAGGCCTGAATCCAGACTGAAACGAGCTAACAAGGTTGTTCCGGTGAACAAATCCCGCAAACTGTCTGTGAACGCAGGCCTCAAGCACTTTAGACAGGAATGGGAGAATGGAAATGGGTCGAAAGTGAGTGGGCAGGGAGGGGTTTGAAACTTTAGGGAGCGGGCGGACATAGGCCATACGCCACAGGGATGGGAATTGTCCGGAATCAAGAGAAAAGTTTATGATGTGGGTAATCGGAGGAAGTAGGGTATCGAGGATCCAAACGACCATACTACGACTGATGCCGTCATCCCCCACAGCCTTGGATTTTATGGACAGGATGGTCTTTTTAATTTCGTCCAAGGTGACCGGAGACAAGTGAAATGGTTCAATGATGGGACTAGCTAAGCCAGTAATGAAATTGACCGTCTGGGACAACATTTGGGAATCCAGATGACAAGTGGTTGTGAAGTGACGGTTGATATCATCAAGGCCAATTGTATTAGGAAAATCCACATGACGTGGTCTGCCGATACCAAGAGTACCAAGGAACTTCCAGATATCAGCAGGTGAAGAAGAAGATATGTTCTCGAGAATATGGCGGCGCTTAGCGTTACGTATCATCTGATTACACCGATTTCTAGCAACTTTGAAAAAGTTCCGATTAGCTTCACTGCGATCCTTTTTAAATTTATGAAAGGCCCGATCCCTGCGCCTCATCGCCATTCGAACCCCGGTCGTCATCCAAGGAGCAGGAGGACGCCGAAGTTTAATTTTCTTAACAGGAGCATGTCTGTCGTATAGAGCAAGGACCGCCCGATTGAAAATGCGCAGTTTATCGTCTACAGCTGTCGCCGCTGCCAGGTGATCCCAACTGATATCTGACGCATCCTGACGAAGCTTATCAACGTCCATGCGCGCAAAACTCCGCATGTGCAGAACTTTTGAGACAGGTTTAGGCGGTTTTAGGACATAGGAGAGGAGAATGAGGTCATGTTGGGAAAATCCAGGAGCGGGACACTGACCATGATAGGGAACTAGGGAGGGAGTGGACGTGAGAATTAAGTCGAGCCAAGTGTCATCGCCTGAGATATTGAAATGGGTAGGTTGCAGTGGAAGTATATGGAGACTGACGGACTCAATGATGTGAAGGAGTTTACGGGATCGAGGGGTGCGATGAGCAAGGTCAGTGTTGAAATCGCCCATGATGACGCAATGTGCGTACTCTGACCCCACGGACTCTAGCGCCAGTTCGAGTTCGGAAAAATAGTCAACGGCGGGTGGACAACAGACAACCCCAAGAAGGGTCTTGACGCCTTTGACGTAGACTTCCAAAAAGAGGTACTCGGCGGAGGCGTGGCGTACTGCGAGGGGGATGAGGCAATGATTTTGAAAGGGAAATCGCTACGAAGATAGATAGCTACACCACCCCCTCCCTTTCCAATTCTGTCTTTGCGGATAAGAGTGAAACCTGGAAGAGAGTAGGTGGTGGAGAGAAGATGAGGTTTGAGCCAACTCTCAGAAACCAGAACGGCATGGGCATTGGCGCCGGTAAAGGTGTCCAACAGATCACTGTAGTGACTTGGGACACTGCGCATTTATGTGGCAGACGTTAAATAAGTGGCCTTTTTGTTGGCTGAAGCTCCGACGCACAAAGTCACCAATGGTATCAGTCAAGGAGCTAAAACTTGCATTTACGGATGAGCTAGAGGAATCAGTGGCAGAGTAAAAAGAATCATCATCAGATATCATAAAATACAAATAATATTAATAAAAATAATATAAATAACTGCTAAATATGTAAATAAACTATAGGTAGCTAATATTGCCTTCGCTTTAGGTGCAACAGCACTATCTGTGCACCACCCACCAGCAGTACCAGTATAGACGTACATGGATCTCTTGACGCGTGGCCAAAATCGGAACTAAGGTGTATTGTTTCGAAAATCGTCAAAATTTATTCAAGCGCCAAAAGATCCCTACAGCACTGTACAGAAGTAACAATACAAAACAAGAAAAAACATGAATTAAGAATAGGATACAGTATCACAAACATAAACTTAAGAAATGAACAAATAAAGAACAAAATTATATATGACAAAGTTACATGAGCAAAAACGGAACGTAAGTTACAAAACCAAACACAAGAACGTGGAACAAGGAAAATAGGACGTCATAGACAAATTCAAGATTGACAGGTGACAGTAACAAGTAATGACGAAACAATTTAATATTTTAGTAATACAAACAATACGCAAATTACCGGCAGAATGTGATTTTAGTAGTTTTTAGGTGAAAATAAGAAAAAGTAAGCAGGTAGACGTGTACGATAACCATAATAATGGCATGAACTGACGTCCCAAGCACAAAAAACTGTTAAGTTGGAGAACCACACAAAAAGGTTGCAAGCATTTAGATTTTACGCACCCCACTATCCGGCTTGCCTCCAGTACCAGCGGATGATTCGCCGGTCTTCTTAGGGTACTTAGCCAACAAGGGATTGAGTTCCTCCAGAGTACAAATCTTATGCCGTGTTCCATCGGGGGATCTGATGACAATAATCCCATCCTGAGTCCAGCATGCCGGCATCCCGAAGTGCAGGCGCGCCCTGCTAAATACGGTTTGCCTAGATCTGGTCAAGAACTCCTTGACTGTGACCGTAGAACCCTTCAATGCAGACTTTGCCTTCCAAACAGTGGATTTCAGGTCAACATTGGAGAACCTTACCAATATGGGTCTGCTAATTGCTGGTCCTCTGCTTGATGTTCCAAGCCTGTGACATACTTTGATGGAAGATGCAGTGATGTCAGGCAGCGCCAATTTGTTCTTCAAAACTTCCAACACAAGAGCCCTACAATCCTCCCTGTCCGCCTCAACAAACCCAGTGAAAATGAGAGCTTTCCGACGAGATCTTGTCTCCAATCCATCAACCGCTCTAGAGCACTATGATCTGCTTCCTAAGAAGTCCCAGCATGCCAAACATAAGCTCGCGAAATGACCGGAACTCATCAGCAATCTTTGCTACAGTGTCCTTTGCGGGACCGGCACATTGAATCTGTGCCTCAAGCTCACCCATCTTTTTATGGAAGCACTCCTCGAGATTCTTCTGGGCCGATTGGATATCATCCAGTTGAGAAGACATGACAAGTGTGCAGAACTTGTAGCGACTATGACAACACTAGTGAGAAGCTGACAGGTGGTGCAGTGTTAAGAATGTGTGTTACATGGAATGTTTCACCAATGTAAGCGCTGCTTATTTAGTAGTCTATAGAAAAGATTCTAAACTCGAAAGCAAGAAAAAATACTTTATAATAATTTTAATTAAGGGGAGGGTCTGGATTTATGCTTTTGCGGTTGCACAACGACATGCTTTGCTTTGCTTTGCTTGGTAGTATAGATGCAGGCCTACCCTGCCACCTCCTTCAGAGGTGGCAGGGTGGCGGGGTCTTGAGGGTGAGCGCTACAGTCGTGTAGATCCTCAAGGCAAGTCTGGCGGATGCACCTTCTCGAGGTTGCCACCCCGTTCTTGGTCTAATTCCATAAGAATTAGACGTAACAAAAACTGCCAGGCGTCATCACTTCCCTTCTCCAGCTCCCGTAACCCCATTCTTTCCCGTCTTATCCCTCCTGTCCCATTCACACAGTCCCTCCCCCCACTCCGTCCTTACCCACATCCTCACTCCTTCCACCTCCACTTTTCCAATTTCCACTCCTAACCGCGACCCCTTGTGATTGGGTGGTGGCGGGCTCGTCTATCACTAAAATAAGCTGATGGCGAGTAGGAGTAAACAATCACCTGTGCTAGGACCTGCACAGTTGAGCGCCGTGAGCGGGGATGAAGGAGTCCTGGGGGGTTGAGCCGAGCGGCTCTGGCGGTAATGTGCCCGTAAGGCAACACGCCCCCTTTGGTCTGGATTTCAAGCGAAACGGTGGCCCTACCCAATAGCCAGGGGTAGGGAAATGGTCACAGTGTCCCGTCAGAGGGCCACAGGCGAGGTGCGTGAGGTCCGCTGAGGCCGTCCTCGGACGGCCGAAGCGGTAGGTAAAGGTCATGCTGACGGTGTAAGTGAGGGTTGATCAGTTCGTTGGGGGTGGGCCTTTTCGACCCCCTACGCCAACCCGATCGAGCACCCGATGTCGCACTGTAAACCAGCCTTGCGCCCCTATATCTCTCTGGTAGTCCTAACGTTCGAGCTTTTAATAGTGAGACGTTCCCAGGTGCGGGCTCCATGGAGGGTGGGAGCCAGAGAGATGAATTTTAACATTAACTTTAACATGGACAATTTAAGGCCAGTTAAAAAAAACAAACACCGGAGTGGAGGCGAAAGCCAATGAGACTCCCAAGGGAGGTGCTTGCACTTCTCTCGCCCCTGGTGGCCTTGCGGCTCACGCCGCGGGTACCAGCGCGGGTGCAGGTCCGGCTGTGGCGAGAACCACAGCTAGGACCAAATCCAAAAAGTCCCTTTCCAAACAAAGGAAGTCGGCGCTGCTTGGGACCAGTACCGACCCTTCTCAAACTCGGGCGAGGACTACGGCGACGACTAATACCACTGCCGGTCCGACCCCTTCCTCACAGACGCCAGTGCCGGGTAACACCGGTACCGGGCGTCAAACTAAACACCCTTCTCCTCCTCCTCCTCCTGAGGCTCCTCTAGCCTCTCCCCATCATACGGCCGTCTCCGGTCAAACGGAGACAACCAGCTGCACCGAGGACGCGTTTTCACGCGCCTGGCAAGTGCAGACACGCAAGGGCAAGGGTAAACGTACTCAATAAGCCCGTTGCTCTTGCTCTGGCCCTTCAGGTACACCAGTTGCCTCAGAACAGGGCAAGATGAGGGATAGACTGACGAGGAAGGAGCGGCGCCAAGCACGCAGGTGGGCAGGTAAAGGCTCCCATATTAAGCAGTCCGTTGCCGCTAGTTCGGTCAAACCGAATAGCGGCCAGCTCAACTTCTCCGCCGAGAAGCGGTCGCAGGCTGAGGCCGGCATTAGCCGACCAGAGCCCAGTCGACCGCCGACCAGTGTTCCAGAGAGACCGGCTGAGGAACATAAGAAGACAGCGACCCGATTGGAAGGATCAGGCCGCGGCTAAGCGAGCTCTCAACGAGTCATTGACACCTCGGGGGGAGCACAAGCGGCCGCGTCTTGATCAATCCAAACGGGTCCCACAACGAAGCTACGCCCAAGCTGCCAGCGCTACCCTTGACGTCGCGATCACCTGCGACCGCACGGGGATCCTCAGCAAGGACGTATCGGACCAGGTACTCGCTGCTATCCAGAAGCAGATCATTCTCGAGGCCTGCTCCCCCAAGCTAGACACTCCAGGGCCGACCTTCAACGCCAAGCCGATGTTCGCCGGGGGTGTCCTGAAACTGTGGTGCGGTAACGACCACACCTTAGCCTGGCTAAGGAAAACAGTCTCCGACTTGTCGCTCCCAACTAGCACCTCGTTAGTCGTCAAGAGCCAGTCGGAGATCCTTAAGCGAGCACGATGTGGCATCGTGATCCCAGACGAGCAGGGGGTCTTCGGTGAGCCGACCAATATTGGTCGTGCTCTTAGCTACCAGAACCCCTGGGTCGACATAAAGAGGTGGGTACTTCTGCATGCCGACAAACAAGCCGCAGCATGGTTCGTGGTGGTTGGTGTGCCTGTGGACCAGATCCCGGCCCTGATGGAGTCCGGGCGCCGTCTCTCAATAGGTTTGGGAGCGGTGTACGTGAAGTTTCAGGGCCGGAACGGCAGGTTCACCGACGTCCCCCAGGGTTGGGACCCCGCCACTGGAACCATCTGCGAGGCGCTAGAGGAGCTGCCGCAGACACCAGCAGGGGAGTCCACTCCTCCAACAAACAACCCGGAAGCAGCTGCGGCTGAACCTGCTGCAGCAGAGTCGGCCGCTCCTGCCGCCGTCACCGTGGGTGCCGTCCCTTCATCGGGTGGGGAGCTGGACGACATGATCCTGTCTCCGGCTTCGGGCCCGGGGGGGGACGGCTTCGACGAGGGCGACCTGTTTGCCGGGCTCAGACTGGAGGGAGACGAGGAGGGTTCGACCTGCGATGGCGTCCCCTTCGTCAATTTGTAGGATCCTCCAAGCAAACCTCCACCACAGTCAGACCGCGACGGCTCAACTTCGCAAGTGGATGGAGGTTCAACACACGGCCATTGCTTTGATCCAAGAGCCGTGGATTAGAGGCGGCCGCATACAAGGACTCTCCAATCTTGGCGGTAAGCTCCTGGTCACTACAGATCACGATCATCCCAGAGCGTGCATCTACATGACAGGTAACCTCAAAGCACAGCTCTTAACTGACTTCTGTTGCAGAGATGTCTCTGCAGCAAAGCTGCTGATACAGCGTGAAGACGCCACGGAACTGGTGATCGTTTTCGCCTCGGCTTACATGCCTGAGGCGGAGGCGCCGCCTCCGCATGACCTTGCCCGTCTCGTGAGCCATTGCGAGATGTGCGGGTTTGAGGTCGTCGTCGGGGCCGACGCCAATGCTCACCACCAACTGTGGGGTATGGACACGCAAAACGAAAGGGGTAAGGCCTTGGTTGACTACTTATTCTCGACTAACCTATCCCTACTAAACACCGGCTCGGAACCAACATTCGTAACCAGGCGAAGCCGCACAATCATAGATCTAACTCTGGCAACAGAGGGAGCGGCGGAAATCACCACTGGATGGCAGGTCTCCAAAGAAGCCTCCTGCTCAGATCACAGGTGGATCCGCTTCGACATCCAGGTCTGTGTTTCTTCAACACCACCACGGCGCAATCCGCGTAACACGGATCGTGCCGTCTACACACGCAATCTCGAATTCAAGCTTGCGACACAAAGCAATCCGGCGACTTTTGCGGACACGACACAGATTGAGGTACAAGTCAGCTATCTTACCAAATCAATGACAGACAGCTATCTATCTGCCTGCCCAGAAACCACCCCGCGTAGCGCTCCGGGTAAACAACCCTGGTGGGGTGCTGACCTGGAGCGCAAGCGCGGCAAGGTAAGGCAGGCTCTGAATAGAGCCATGAACACATGTGCGGATGAGGACTGGGATAGTTACTACGTGGCCAAATCCAGCTACAAAAAATGCATCAGATTCAGGAGTACCATGGGATGGCGTAAATTTTGTGGTAATATAGAATCTTGCCAGCAAGCTAATCGGGTGAGGAAGGTACTGGCGCAACAGAACACACTGGGGTCCATTGCCCTCCGCAAACCTGATAATACACTCACCTCCTCGCCAGAAGAAACGAGACGCGTCCTCATTGAAACTCACTTCCCTGGATGTGTCTTTGCACAGGTAATCGACTGGCTTGATGTAATTCAAACACCATCAGACAACGATTGGCTTTATGCAAGTAGGGTGATCACGTTGGAGAAACTCCAATGGGCCATCCAAAGTTTCCATCCTTTTAAGGCAGCTGGTCCTGATGGAGTTTTCCCCGCCCTATTACAGTGGGGTGGAACCTCTGTCGCATTAAGACTGGTGCCTTTATTGAGAGCGTGCCTGGCCTTTAGATACGTTCCCAAAGGATGGAGGGAAGTGAAAGTAATATTCATCCCCAAGCCAGGTAAGGTTGACTACACTAGCGCCAAATCCCACCGACCAATCAGCCTGACCTCCTTTCTACTGAAAACTCTGGAAAGGCTGTGTGATAGGGAGCTTAGGGACGGCGCTCTGAAAACCATACCGCTACACGGTAATCAACACGCATACAGCTCGGGTAAGTCGACCGAATCTGCTCTTCATTCAGTGGTCAGCCAGATTGAGGAAGCGATTTACCAACAAGGCTCCTGCCTGGGCACTTTTATAGACATCGAAGGAGCTTTCGACAAAACCAACTTCTCCAGCATCAGCAGTGCCCTCTCCAGACATGGAGTAGATCAGGTACTAACGGACTGGATTACAAACATGTTAAGCAAACGAGTGGTTCGCCTTGAGGGGGAGCAGCAGTTGGCCATGTTAGCCAGAGGCTGTCCCCAGGGAGGGGTGCTGTCCCCCCTTCTATGGAATTTGGTTATTAATGACCTCATCACCAGACTCAACGCCAAACGCTTTCATACAGTAGGGTATGCAGACGACCTCGCAATCCTTGTATCGGGGAAGGTGACAGGAACTATCTGCAACCTCAGTCAGCAAGCGCTACGTATTGTAGAAAGATGGTGCAGGGAATTTGACCTATCAGTGAACCCCACTAAAACTGAACTGGTCATGTTTACCCACAAGCGAGCATTAGGCCCATTCCGCCTACCAAAACTGTTCAATACAGAACTCCAGCTGGTCAACGAAGTCAAGTACCTCGGGGTAACTTTAGACAGTAAGTTAAACTGGAGTAGTCATTTAGACAATAAACTAAACAGGGCCTGCATCACCTTCTGGCAGTGCAGGAGAATGATAGGTAAGAAGTGGGGCCTTAACCAGGTGGGTAGCCATAATAACATAACCATTCAATGGATCAAGGGACACAGCGGCTCGTTAGGAAACGACGCAGCCGACGAACTTGCCAGGAGGGGGTCGAGCATGGCACCAGTGGGACCTGAACCCATCGTGCCACTCCCCTTCGGGTACATACGCACTCTGGTAAGGAAACGCACCAGCGAGCAACACCACAAGCAATGGTCAGAGCAGGGTGAGTGTAGGCAGGCCAAGGAAGCAGTCCCTGCAATTGATGGCCGCCTCACGAAGCGGCTTCTCCGGCTAAATAAACAGCAGCTGCGTATAATTACAGCAGCCATAACTGGCCACGGGTCATTTAATAAACACCTCTTTGTCATAGGAGTCACAGACAGTCCGCTGTGCAGGGCCTGCATGGAGGACGACGAGACAGCAGCTCATGTGCTACTAAACTGCCCAGTGCTCGCCACATACAGGGCAAAGTACTTCGGTGACCCAGGTACCCTACGTGAGATTGTCGGTAACACCAAGGCGTTGCTGGCCTTCCTTGAGGAGCTGGGGTGGATCGAATAATCGATTTTCCCACCCATCACGCAAAATACGCGCATTGACGTGGAGTTGCGGACACCAGCCCGTGTTACCTATTACCTATTACCTATTAAGAAGTGGGGCCTATCCCCCAAAATTATACTATGGCTGTACACCACTGTGATCCGCCCCATGATCACCTACGGGGCCGTGGTCTGGTGGCCCCGAACCAAGTTAGTTACAGCCTGCAACAAACTGCAACGCATGCAAAGACTAGCCTGCATGGCAATTACGGGCTGCATGAGGACTACTCCGACTGCAGCAATGGAAGCCATGTTGAGTTTACCACCGCTCCACCTGTTTATACAGCAGGAAGCGACGATGGCGGCGGTACGTCTTAATACACTGAATCTCTGGGGTAAGAGAGTCACACCACACACCGTGCTACTTGAGGGACTCAACAAGGAGTTCCCCATTACGAAAGCCATAAATGACCGGGTACCCAAACAATTTATCTTTGATAAAAAATACAGGATCCAACTCCACGAGGATCACCGATGTGAGGGTTTGTGCCCCGCGGAGCTGCGCATCTTTACGGATGGATCCAAAACAGGTAGTGGTACAGGTGCTGGAATCTTCTCGGAGGACTTCAACATGCACATAGCCACACCATTGGGTGTCCATAACACAGTGTTCCAGGCCGAATGCATGGGTGTTTCTTTGGCGGCTGCAGCCATCATGGCCAGGGAAGTTAAGGACCACTCGATCCGTATACTCTCAGACAGCATGGCTGTCCTGCAAGCGCTAAACAGCCACACAGTTGATTCTGGGCTAATATACGAGTGCCACCAGCGCCTTAACCAGGTGGGTAGCCATAATAACATAACCATTCAATGGATCAAGGGACACAGCGGCTCGTTAGGAAACGACGCAGCCGACGAACTTGCCAGGAGGGGGTCGAGCATGGCACCAGTGGGACCTGAACCCATCGTGCCACTCCCCTTCGGGTACATACGCACTCTGGTAAGGAAACGCACCAGCGAGCAACACCACAAGCAATGGTCAGAGCAGGGTGAGTGTAGGCAGGCCAAGGAAGCAGTCCCTGCAATTGATGGCCGCCTCACGAAGCGGCTTCTCCGGCTAAATAAACAGCAGCTGCGTATAATTACAGCAGCCATAACTGGCCACGGGTCATTTAATAAACACCTCTTTGTCATAGGAGTCACAGACAGTCCGCTGTGCAGGGCCTGCATGGAGGACGACGAGACAGCAGCTCATGTGCTACTAAACTGCCCAGTGCTCGCCACATACAGGGCAAAGTACTTCGGTGACCCAGGTACCCTACGTGAGATTGTCGGTGACACCAAGGCGTTGCTGGCCTTCCTTGAGGAGCTGGGGTGGATCGAATAATCGATTTTCCCACCCATCACGCAAAATACGCGCATTGACGTGGAGTTGCGGACACCAGCCCGTGTTACCTATTACCTATTAATTTTAATTAAAAAAGATTTACAAAGTTGCATGTTAACTCTTTTTACACCTACCCGCGAAAAAACATATACCATTTAAGATTTTGCCATATAATTTTTCTTTCCGTTCCATAGACTAGTTGGAGTGGAACGACAGAACTTTAAAAAATGTTGGCGTCGGAATCAGTCTCATTTGCAAATTTCATTTTATATTGAATCTGCTGAGATCCGTCACAGCCCCATTTGCTGATGAGCAGAAAGGACTGCTTTTCAGATTCAGTCAGTTGCTCCAAGACCTCCTCACCAAGATGCAATAATAATCGCTTGATGGTGTGATCCATTAAGCTTTGTACCCTTACTTCGGCACAGGGGGCCTACCATGCACTCTTATAGCAGGTTAATTTTAGACGGAAAGTGAACTGTCGGGCTATTTTGTACCATGAACACGTCAAATAACAGGCGAGCCAGCGATCACGTGACTAAAGCCGGTCAGCGGTCACGTGACAACATTTCACTGGTCTGACCTGCGATAAACTGTACCATCAAGTCCTTTTTGACAAGTAAACACTTGAAAACTGAACTGCCCTGCAGTCATATTAAGCAGGCGTGAAAAAGTAACTTTTATTGAACTGTTTTCTTTAATTTAAAATAAAATACGTAAATATATGTTAATTTGTGAATATAATACTATTATGGCGTTTATTTAAAATTAGAGAAAACAAAAAAACAATCTCTTTGCAGTTTATTTTAGATGTGTAACGAAGATGAAAATTTTGAGTTTTTTGAGAAAGATGGTGATAAAAACAGTGTGAAACAAATCGCTAAAATCCAAAGGAAAGTTATGAGAAGCACGATAAAACCTTTTGACTTGCAAGATGGCATGTTTGTGGACGGGTCAAGAATATAATCCTCCTTCGTCGCCAGGAAAGCGACTCGTGAGAACCAATGAACCCCGTATGTGCCCGATGAATGGCACTAGGCTTGCACACCTATAACATGGGACTTATTACCAACGGCGAGACGTGGGTGTATAAACTTCTATAACAGGGGAACACCTCTGCCTACCCATTTGGGGATTATAGGCGTGATAATATGTATTATTTAATTTCATAGAAAAGTAAACAAACTTGTATGATCTAGAAAGAAATACAAATCAAGAACACAATACATAGAAATAAAAACCAATGCATTAATGTTTGATAGAAGTTTAGGCAAAGACAAGACAAGATACATAGTAATATAAAACTAACTTACAGCTGCCCAGCCTTTAAAATCTTTGATAGCACCACCAACACAGAATTAAAATTTTTGGCCACCTCTGTCCACAATCTGCGGGACATTTCTCGAGCTTGAGCACTTTTATTGAAGCCCATTGCAATGTCCTTGTGATTATTAAAAAAAAAAACCCACAGTGTTTCCAATTGTTCATATGAAACTCTCCTTGAAGTCATGATCACCAAATAACTGCACTTTCTTACCACTCACAACAACGGACACGATACAAATGTGTGAATTTCTAATTTATTTCCAGAAACACAAAAAAGGAACCCACTTGAAGTTCCAAAATACAAAATGAACTCATAATATTATGTTTGTGGTGTGACAATAAATTTATACTTAATAGCCTAGAGTCGTTCGAAAATAGCAATAACTTTGGAAAGTTTCTCAAGTAGGTACTTACCTACCTTTCTTAAGTATCTAAAAGGGTCTCCATGCTACAAAACATAGTTTTTTAGAATTCTCTTGATCATTATAAGTCGTTATTAAATTAATTTTATCTAGTTCTTTAAAACCGTAAAACCGGTAATATTGCGTAAAAGTATTTCGGAACGTTTGTTTATAATATGGCGTACCGGCCAGCGATAACGTAGCAGGTCTGAAGTTGATACATTGCAGGTCAGACGGAAATGCTCATGGTACAAATAGAAAACCTGTCAGGTTAACCTGCTAAGTTGACCTGTCATGTACTTGGCAAGTATTTTAAATGTTGATGGTAGGGCCCCAGGTCTCAGTTATGCTGTGGATTTCGTGGTAACATTCTTTCTTCAACTTCTTTAGAATCGAATAGCATGGGTAAAAGCCTGGATTCGTGTTTCGAACCACTTCGTATTGGGCCTGGGTAAGCCCAGCTTCAACAAACATAAACAGGGAACGAAGGTGTGCCAATTTCGTTGAAACTTCTTTTTCTTGTTCAGCTGCTTGTTCTTTTATCGCTGCTGCTGCATATTTTTTTGCTTTCCGGGGGCTTCTGGTAAGGCCCTTTACGATTTTTGATGCTTCGACATCGCCAGTTTCTTGCAATTTCATTTGTGTTGCGTATGCTAGCACATCTAAGTCAGATGTTCGAAGATTTTCAGTTTTTCGCCTTTTATTCCTTTCACATAAGTCTGAAAACGACTTTTGAGGTCTACCTGGACTTAATCCTATAACAAAAGATAAACCTTTAGTCACTGATAAAATTCCATGAAATATAATAATGTTCGAAACAAAAGAATTGTTAACGTAAATAGGCACCTGCTTTCGGTAGCGACATGGTGCCCTTGAGCCATTCTTTGTTCGCTTCTAGGAATCTGGCTTTGGTATTGCGGGCAGCTGACCATTTCTGCTTGAATTGGTGACGTATAATTGACAACTTGTGCTTTGCATCGGCAATGTTTGGGTCATCTTCAGAGTAAAGTGAAGTTCCAACTCCATAAATTCCAACTTTTCATTGAAAGTTGAAGCATTGGAGCGTTCCATGATAGTTAGTAAATCGTTTCTAGTTAATACCCGCATCCCAGAAGAGCCAGGAAACAAAATAAACTAATTTTCATAAAAAAAAACAACACGTGGTTTTTGAGTCCATGCAAAAAAAAATTTGCCAAAAATGGAGGGGTGCGTTAGGGTGGCTGTTTTACGTATTTTAGAATACTATAGAGTCTATTCTAAAACCAACCATATAAATTTTTACTTAAAAATGCTCAGAAATATTTTAAAACGCTTAAAGATTTTTTGAAATGCGTATTTTATAGGACTTTTTAAGAATCTCAAACTCAAACTCAAAGCATTTATTTCAATTAAACCAATTACAGGCACTTTTGAATTGTTAAAGAGTCAGTCAGTTAGAAAATTGAAGCTAGTCGCCCATTCCAAAACGTAGATCTCTATGGAGAAGAATGGGCAAGAAACTCCATGGACACTCTTTTAAATCAAAATTGTTACAAAATCCTGGGTACATTGTTCTTGTTGCTTCTATATGTGAGAACAATGTAAAAATTTAAAAACAATTCAAAATATAAGATTAAAAATAAGCCCTGGCAGTTAAGAGATGACCAGTCTCCACTGACGGCGCCCGTTCACGAACATGACGCGTGGATCAGCACCATCCAGCTCAACCATTTTATAGGGAACCGAATGATCCAACACACGCGCCACCATCAGCGAGACATTTAAGTGAGCATGACATACTCTCAACTGCCATACTCTTTCAAGTCAACATACCTACATCATAACATAAAACCGCTCCAAGGTACTCACATTTACAAAATTGAAAAGATGCTTCTAATTTATACAAAACTATAGTTTGCAATGATTGTATTGAAATATTAGTAAACAATAAATCTATAGTCTATATATAGTCAATAAGTCTATAGTAATAACATAATGTCAGAAAAAAAAGGGACGCATTTCTTCCAAACAAAAAAAACAAAAAACAAAAAAAAAAAAATTAACAAAGCCCAAGTGGCTGTGGAGCAGGACCAGCATTTAGCCAAGCATTTTTATCTATGATATAATCATTCAACCTATAATATGCTTGTCTACATAGTGTGCGTTTAATGCATGTTTTAAATTGCTTCTCATTTAGTTGAAGAATATCGAGTGGCAATTTATTATAACATTTTACACAGTAGGTACCCCATAAAAGAAGTGTGTACCTTAGATAATCTGAAACGTGGTTGATCTAATTTGTTTCTATTTCTATTATGCCGATCACTTATCTTACTAAAAAGATGTAGATTTTTTCTAACATACATAATATTTTCATATATATATATTGGCAAGGTACCGTCATGATGTTAATTTTTTAAACAGTTCCCTTAGAGATTCGCGACTGCGGAGGTTGTAGATGGCTCTGACAGCCCTCTTTTGCAGAATAAAGATATAATCAATATCTGCAGCCCGTCCCCATAACAAAATCCCGTAAGACATGACGCTATGAAAGTAACTAAAATAGACCAGTCTCGCAGTATCGACGTCTGTTAATTGGCGGATTTTCCAAACAACGTAAGCAGCCGAGCTTAGCCGCCCTGCTAGTGATGTTAAATGAGGACCCCGCTGCAGCTTTGAGTCCAGCGTAATTCCCAGGAAAACAGTCTGTTCGACGAATTGTAGTATTTCCTTATTCAATACTACGTGACATTCACTACTTCTAACATTTGGTAACGTGAATCTTATGCATTTAGTTTTCTTCTCATTTAATACTAAATTATTTACAGTGAACCAATTATGGACCTTAAGCATAGCGTTATTTACGTCGTCGAGCTCTTGTGCATGTCTGTTAACTTTAAAAATTAGTGATGTGTCATCAGCAAATAACACCATTTGTGGTCGGTTTTTCAGTAAATGAGGTAAATCATTTATATATACTAAAAAGAGGAACGGACCTAATATAGAGCCCTGCGGTACACCCATTTTGACTTTCAATCCCAATTAATTTACACCGTTTATTTGAACTTGCTGCAGTCTATTATTCAAATATGATTTTACTAAGCTAAGTGCAAGTTTACCCAGTCCGTAATGCTCAAGTTTCAAGAGCAGTGTTTCATGATTCACTCAAATGCCTTGGATAGGTCGCAAAAGATGCCTATTGCATCATGTGCCTCTTCCCAAGCGTTAAAGATGTGTTTTAATAAGGTGACACTGGCGTCAGCTGTACAACGTCCTTTGGTGAAACCATACTGTTGATCGTGTAGGATGCCACCTACCTCAACAAAGGTCAAATTCTCAATTCGACGGATTGTTTAATTTTGTGTATGTTTATATTTTGAAGAATAATTTTTAACCGTCTCATACTCACGTACAATTTGTCATAATCAAGAATCTTATGTTAGTACTAGTTTCCGCCCGCGACTTCGTCCGCGTGAGATTTCTTGTTCCCCCGACCCACCCCGTTGTATCGCATCGCCTGCCGCGCTGTTACTTCGTTTTCATTTAGCGCTCTTTCTTACTTTTTTTCTTTTTGCTTGGCTTCTAAGCAAAGAGAATTAAACCACTTGAGAGCTGATAGACCGATTTCCTCTGGGCACACGACTCACTACTGCGAGCCGGGGACGAAAAAAATACAGCGGTTGTGATTGGCCGATGCAACAATATCAGGACAAATGTTGCAAAAATAGTGATTCGCAAATCAGTTTTGCAACAATAATATCGATATCGATAAAATCGACGTCTATTAATTCTACATTTTTTTTAAATTATACTGATAGGGTGTTGAGTGCAAGTAAAACACTGACGTAACACTTCTGTAGGTTTAATTCAATTAAATCAATCAGCAAATTTATTAATAGACTAATTTAAAGTATGTCTAATAAAAATAATAGCAATGTCAGTCCCTGTCGGAAAGAACAATAAATTCTCATAAATGAAATTCAAATTCTTTCAGTTCCGGAATATTTGAAATCAAAATGTAATATTACTTTTTTACTATTAGAAAACATCGATAATTTTTTTTTATCATCAATTCGACTTTGTTTTGAAGTTGTCACAATACTACAGCATTAGTACAGATATAATGAGACAGACGTATTGACAATACCCTAGTGAGAGAAAGGGACTTTTCAAAAAGACATCAACGCGTTATACTTTTTGTGCCATTTACGTAAACAACCTTTAGCTCGAGCCCTGCAATTATTCATAATATGTATTATTAAATCTATACAAATACATATTTGACGCGTTGTTGTGTTAAAAAATACTCCGAAATTGGAGTCCACCATTTCCCAAGAGACCCTAATATTAGAAGATGGTGGCTTAAAGCTATTCGTAGAGATTTTTAAAAAATTAAACGAGGGTTAGAATAACTTTTAATCGACTTCAAAAAAGGAGGAGGTTATCAATTCGATTGTATGTTTTTTTAATGTTTGTTACCTCAGTACTCCGCCATTTGTAAACCGATTTGGAAAATTCTTTTTTTATTTGAAGGGACATACTTCCAGATTGGTCTCATTTTTATCAAAGTCCAATTCTGATGACAGGATCCATGAGGAATTGAGGGAACTGCTCAATGATTATAGGCAAACACACAGTGATTTTGATATTTTCAACAACAAGTCGAGCATTTGCATTCAGAAAGTATCATATGATGAAGTGGAACTGATGGAGAAGACCACAGATGGCCACGGGATCTCCTCAATGATAAGTATTTCACGGGTGGCGATAAGATATCTCGATTAAGATAGTTAAGCGACAATGCTTAATAATACCCACACATTTACAATCACACACCTAGACTTACATACATTCACACACACAACATTCTTCATTTCCCCATTTCCATTCTTCATTTTTTGTTATGCTCATTATTATTTTATTTAGTTAGTTAGATACCTAAGTATGTATCAAAGAATAATAATATACATAATTTGTATATTTCTTTGAACTTTATGTTGACTTGCTTTTCTTTGATTTTGTTTTTAATTATTATTTTTTGTTTACATTCTGCACTCAATTGCATTATCAGACTTTATAATACCTATTAAGTATATCTTAACTTTAACTGTTTTGTAAATTAACATGTCCTTTAAAAGAGAGCCGGGTGATCTGTAACTCAGGACCCTCCTACCTCAGACACCTTTCTCTGTTTAAGATTGTGCATTTTATTAACTAGTGCCTGTAATATGATGTTGAGATAAATAAAGATTTATGATTATGATTTATGATTATAATGACGAAGCCAATTTAAATAAATAGTGCTGATGAAAATGGTACATACCATCGAACTGATCTGATGATGAAGCGGGAGCGTGCGTGATCCATCGCCGCCCGTTCGATATCCACCGCACACAGGATGAATGGAAAGCAGCACATGAAGTATATTTTTGCTCCGTTTGGTGTAATTGCTGTATGGCGTTTCAGTGGGAGAATAAATAAACAAATAAATGAAGCCGGAAGGTAGGCACCGGAACTCCGTAATAAAACAATGTATCCTAGCCGTGTTTGGGCTTATTGGAATTGTCATGAGATGCACTCTGGCCATAAATTATTTTTAACCGACTTCGAAAAAGCAGGAGGTTCTCACTCAGTTCGTCGGAATTTTTTTTTTAAGTGTGTTTCCCGATTACTCGATGACGGCTGGAACGATTTGAAACATTATTTTTTGTTTGAAAGGGTATACTCTCCAGGTGGCCCCGTAGTCATCAGGTCAGGATGTGATGATGTGATGATGGGATCCTGGAGAAATCGGGGGAACTCTGCAAATATTATAGGCACACCTATAGCGATTTGGGTATTTTTTATAGTAACTTGTGCATTTGCCCTCGGAAAGCACCATTTGGTGAAGTGGAACTGATGAGGAAGAACACAGATGGTAAGATGACCACCGGAACAACTCAATAATAAGTATTTTACGGGTTGCGATTCGATTACTTTAAAATTATTGCTAAGCAATATAAGCTCGTCACAATTTATATGGTGAAGTGGAGCTGATGGTGAAGTACCAGGAGAACTCCTTAACAATTAACGTCCCTGCATCGGGAAAAGCAATGTTTTGTAAAAGGTGATGAGCAGTTGTCATTAGGCTATTGTAACTTAGATAAATTAAAACCCGACCCACTAAAGAGTGAAAAATAAGAAACTTTTTTACAAAAAAAAAAAAAAAAAAAGAAAAACAACCGACCTCCAAAAAAACACTACAAAGTGAAAAATAAATTTTCGGAAGTCGGTGGTAAAAACCTAAAATTCAGATCCAAAGACACCGACTAAAGTTATTTTTCACTTTGTAGTGTTTTTTTTTGGAGGTCGGTTGTCTATTTTTGTACAAAAGTTTTTTATGAAGTAAGTGATTAAAAGGTAATCAAATCAAATCAAAAATCAAAATCAAAATAGTTTATTGTGAAAATAGAAAATTACAATACATTTAAACGTGTTTGGAGCCTCCCTTTAAGCAAACAATGCCTGTATTAGAAGGCTCCGCTCTTTCTCATCATAGTCGTACACTATACTAACAGGAGTCAATATAGTGTACTGTGACCTTAAGGGTAAATATTTAATGCAAGTACATTTCTAGGTAGTACAGTAACAAATAAAATTATTAATAGTAATAATAAAACTTAAAACTTAAGACACTTAAAAAACAAAAAACAAAAACCAAAAATAAACTTCTTCCCAGTGTATGTAACATAGTGCATAGTGTGGTTTGGTAAGTAATACGGTGTTATCTGCGGTATGTGATGAGGTGCGCAATGTGGAGTGATGTGTGGCATGGTGCGTGGTGTGGGGTAAGGAGTATATAGCATGGTGAGGTGTGGTGTGGTGTGGTGTGGTGTGGTGTGGAGTGGTGTGGTGTGGTGTGTTGTGTTGTGGTGCATGTGATGCGGTGTGTGGTGTGGTATGGGTAGGTGTGTGGTGTTTTAAGTTAAATATCTGTGTTATGTTTCGGCTACTCAACATTCCAGGTGTCCCTTCGTCCAGCATACTCACCATGGAATCCTGATATTTCATGAATGTCAAAAAACTGTTCTGAAATAGTGCTAAATAGTGCCCAAAGGAAAAAAATAGTGCTCTTGTACTTGCGAAGTTATAGCCATAGTTCGATGAGTATGCTGGACGAAGGTTTCGCCCAGCATACTCACCTCCGTCCGGAGAATCTGTATACGCTTCAAACATAATTCATACTTCAAAAAATAGTTCCCAAATAGTGCCAAACGGTGCCCAAAAAGAAAAAACAGTGCTCGAATAACTTCGGAGTTATAGGCTTCGTTCAGTGAGTATGCTGGGCGTAGGTTCTACGCCCAGCATACTCACCTCAGTGCGCGAATATCGAACGAGCTATAGGTACAATTTACGTCTCAAAAAATTGTGCTTGAAATAGTGCCCAATATCAGTCCAATTTTTGCTTGACTTTTGACCTAGAAAACCATTAAATTTGATTGTAAACTTCTACATACATTACATTGAGTACAGTCGAATACAATATTATTAACTTTCTTTCTAACAATTTTTGTCTTGTGTAAATTATTAATTGTCTATGTAAGGGAGTATTTACTTTAGAATCGCAATATTATTAATTACACATTATTTTAATAATACTTTATAATAATATGATTAAGCCTTCGCGCGTCGCATGGGACCCCGGTAGCTAGGAACAATGATTTTATATATTTTGTCTAGATCACGGCGCTTGAAGGATTAAGATATCAAATGAAGTAAATCATGCATGAAAAATAAAGTTGCTGTTATTAATGCTTACATTACAACTGACAAAATTATTCAAAATAATCATTTTCCGGATCAAGGACGGTACCACAACGTTTACGGAATTGACCTGTATTCCTCATGTGATAAAGTTCAATATAGTGTGGCAGTAATGGATGCACGTACGGTCAATAGGTATGGGGCTTACGACGCGCGGCGCCCGCGACGCAAATGAATATGTTTATGTTTAAATACTAGATGGCGCTGCCCTAACATCTTACGATTATTAGACAAGACTGATCTGTATTTTGAAGGTGATAAGGGTCCATTTTGTGTCACAAAGCAATCGAAACGAACAAGCGCTTCTCAGTTTCTTTGTTTGTTTACTTCGTCGCACATCATTATAATAACGCCGGCTTTTGAGTTTGACTACATAGTGGGTTGCAAAACCAAACAATGTGTTGGTGATGTCATTATTTACCTATATAAAATTGTGTATCTAGTACGTAATCAATATAGGAGCTGCACCCAAATCAGTAAGTATATTTCAATTTATAATAGTGGCATTTAACTAAATTGATTTTACACTCATTCATTAATTGCACTGTAAAACTAGGTAGCAAGCGAGTTGTTTTTTACAAAAACACGTTCATTTTTTCGTTGAATATGACACTGTACACTTAAAATTAAGGACATGCTTAAGAAGTTTTAAAAATGGGTACCTACTTAGTTACTTTTTTAAAGGTTTGATGTAGGTAGGTACACACATAATAACGTAATGTAACTTGTTTGTTTATCTAATTGGATCTCAAATACCTATTTATATACCTACTTCTGCGGAGGCCTGGTTTTATCCTCCAATTCTACTGGAAATGAAACACTGTCTTATTTGCTAGGATATAATTTACTTTTCTTCAATTTTTTTATTACAAGCTTGTCCTCGTTACCCGTCAGGATCTGTTCTCGTCTTAAGTTCACGTTAGTTACATTTCAATATCGAAATAGGTAGAATCAGTCAGCGCGAGCGTCGGTAGTAAGTATAAACGTAACTATAGAATTAACACAGATGTATTTTTTAGATAATATGACGTGAAGTGAAGACTATTACCGATTGTCATCCGGCGAATGCACTTAAACTTTTAAGTGTCGTCAACCTATTCATCACATTTTCTATGGGAGTTGTGACTTCGGGAAATCGTCTTCAGCCTCGTGTTTTGCCCCTTCGCTATTTATAATAGAAATCACGCTAAAATAATGGAAAACACGTAAGTGCTTCAGTACCTTTAGAGGAAGGCTGGAGCCTGTCATACCTATATTAAATTATTTAAATACGTGTTATTTTCAGATTATCTTGAAGACACAATGTTTACCACGTTAGAAGACAACTTTTTCTGACTCGTACTGCGTGAGCGGTGGGGCCCGTTATGTTTTTTACATCTATAGTTGGTATTTTCAGGTAATATAGGTAGTATAAGTACACAAGTGTTCATAATGTTATTGATGTTGATTTATATGTTAGTTAGTTAGTTGTTATTTCATATTATGTTAATATTGAAAACAAATGGCATAATAATTTGTGATAATTCTTGTGAATCTAACGACATGGATCAGCAAGGAAAACGAGGGCCTAAACCAAAGGTTTCATTAGAAACGCAAAAATTAGTAATTTCAGAATTCAAAGATGACTTTTTTTAAAATATTCCTTCCGCAAATGACTCAATTTATAAACAAATTCAAACACGGTTAAATTACAAAATGAGTATTAAATCAATCATATTAAGCATAAAACGAAATTACGAATACTTTTTTGGTGTTGATAAAAAAGAAATAATTCGTAATAATGATTCTAATTTGATAAATCAAAAGTCTACATCGTCATCAAACGAAAGCATTAATAGTGGTTTTTCAGTCATTAATATAGGTATGACAGGCTCCAGCCTTCCTCTAAAGGTATTGAAGCACTTACGTGTTTTCCATTATTTTAGCGTGATTTCTATTATAAATAGCGAAGGGGCAAAACACGAGGCTGAAGACGATTTCCCGAAGTCACAACTCCCATAGAAAATGTGATGAATAGGTTGACGACACTTAAAAGTTTAAGTGCATTCGCCGGATGACAATCGGTAATAGTCTTCACTTCACGTCATATTATCTAAAAAATACATCTGTGTTAATTCTATAGTTACGTTTATACTTACTACCGACGCTCGCGCTGACTGATTCTACCTATTTCGATATTGAAATGTAACTAACGTGAACTTAAGACGAGAACAGATCCTGACGGGTAACGAGGACAAGCTTGTAATAAAAAAATTGAAGAAAAGTAAATTATATCCTAGCAAATAAGACAGTGTTTCATTTCCAGTAGAATTGGAGGATAAAACCAGGCCTCCGCAGAAGTAGGTATATAAATAGGTATTTGAGATCCAATTAGATAAACAAACAAGTTACATTACGTTATTATGTGTGTACCTACCTACATCAAACCTTTAAAAAAGTAACTAAGTAGGTACCCATTTTTAAAACTTCTTAAGCATGTCCTTAATTTTAAGTGTACAGTGTCATATTCAACGAAAAAATGAACGTGTTTTTGTAAAAAACAACTCGCTTGCTACCTAGTTTTACAGTGCAATTAATGAATGAGTGTAAAATCAATTTAGTTAAATGCCACTATTATAAATTGAAATATACTTACTGATTTGGGTGCAGCTCCTATATTGATTACGTACTAGATACACAATTTTATATAGGTAAATAATGACATCACCAACACATTGTTTGGTTTTGCAACCCACTATGTAGTCAAACTCAAAAGCCGGCGTTATTATAATGATGTGCGACGAAGTAAACAAACAAAGAAACTGAGAAGCGCTTGTTCGTTTCGATTGCTTTGTGACACAAAATGGACCCTTATCACCTTCAAAATACAGATCAGTCTTGTCTAATAATCGTAAGATGTTAGGGCAGCGCCATCTAGTATTTAAACATAAACATATTCATTTGCGTCGCGGGCGCCGCGCGTCGTAAGCCCCATACCTATTGACCGTACGTGCATCCATTACTGCCACACTATATTGAACTTTATCACATGAGGAATACAGGTCAATTCCGTAAACGTTGTGGTACCGTCCTTGATCCGGAAAATGATTATTTTGAATAATTTTGTCAGTTGTAATGTAAGCATTAATAACAGCAACTTTATTTTTCATGCATGATTTACTTCATTTGATATCTTAATCCTTCAAGCGCCGTGATCTAGACAAAATATTTATGCACTTGGTGTTTTAAAAATAATATTGTGAAAGACAATTACGAAATCAAATGCACAGGATATTGTAATCAATGTCACGCAAAAATAATTATAACAACTAACTTAGAAACGGAAAATTTAATTAAACTAGAATGTTGCATAATTAATGAAAATAAAAAGTACTCTCATAACACCAGTAAAAAAAACCGATTACGGTATTACCAAATAAGGGAATTAGGTGAAAAATTACAACACGAAGCAGCAGCTTCTATAAGATATAAATTAGCCTCAACTTTAATGAAGAAAAATGACAAGGAACCTCCAGTATTGCCAAAATTACAAACACTACATCGAATTAAACATGAAAATAAAAAAGTTGATGTTTTCCATCCCAACCCAATATTGTCACTTACTTGTATGTGTGTTTCACCACCTTTTGATAAATGTGTTAGATATGTTTCTGCTTTTCCATTTTATACATTTTACTGGACGGACGATCAAAAGAATTATTATAAAAAATGCCAAAAAGAGTTTAATTATATTAGAGTTTCTATAGACGCAACAGGTTCTATATTTAATAAAAATCTTCGGCCTGTCGTCAATGAACACACACAACTATCTCAAGAGTCGCAAAGTCCTATATTTTTGTATGTTATGATGACAGATACAACCGTTAAAAGTAGCGTGCCAATTTCACAGTGTATATCAGAAAGTCACTCTTTAGATACTATTGCTAGCTGGTTACAATCTTGGTTGGCTAATGGAAAACCTCCAAATGAAGTAGTAACTGATGATTCCGCAGCTTTAGTAGGTGCGGTGGTAAAAGTATTTTGTGGTTATAAATCCACCTCTGACTACTTAAATACATGTTTTAATATTTTAGAAAATAGAACCAAAAAAATTCCAACCTGTTATGTTCGCCTTGATACTTCGCATTTCATAAAAACATTGTACAATCAAAGTATTTTCAAAAATATAGACACTAGAGTAACAAAATTTTTTGTTGATTGTATGATTCTGATTAAAAAATGTGTTTCATACGGAGAGGTAAAGAAAATTATAGAAAATGTTTATATTATAGCAAATAATAAACACCGCGGCAGTAGAAATGGAAATTTAACACGGTGTGAAACGGCGATTTTAGAATTAAAAAACCGGATCAAAACTAATTTGCAGGAATGTGAAATACAAAATGTAGATTCGGAAAATCACGTTCCAATTAAACATTCTTTATGGGAGGGATTAGATAAAGAAGAAAACCCGCTTCTGAAAATGTATAAAGATCTTGAGGAGAAAGAAGATTTAATTAAACAATTGTGTGATCAAGAAACTGAAATCGAAAATATTTATTACTTGCCGGAAATAAAGGACACTTTGATTAGGATTCTTAAAAAACTTCCACTATGGGGAAATATAATGATGACTTATTTTAACAGTAATTATTGTACTCCAACCAGTTCAAATGTAGAAAGTTATATGAAAGACGTAAAAAAGTTATTTTTTAAAACAAATTCAAATAAGTACCGCGTAGATGAGTTTATTATTAAACACGAGCCTTTGATAACCGGTTCCATACGCTTAGCCAAAAGTGACTTGATTGATGTTCAAGAAGGAACTGAAAATATTGTCGATGAAAAAAATGAAATAAGTGACCATAACACACCACAAATAAATACTCTCGTCAATGATGAATCATTTTATGAAAACTCAATTTTTAGGAGCGAACCAAATTATATTGAAGACTGGCGGGGACTGGTGTCTAAACAGAAGAAAAATAAAAAACGAATCAATCGTCGTACAAAATTACATATTTTACAAAACGGCAGTGTTTCTACTTCAGGAACATACAGATTCACGTTTATTAATACGTGTGCTTTTGATTCCGTGGTCCAAAGTTTTTCAATTGCATATTTAGATAGACCTAATATTAGAAAATATATCAATGATAAAAAAAACGATCTTTCACAACTGACCAGAAGTTTGATCACGTATGACAATCTAAAGAAAATCACTAAGAAGGCTAGAAAACCAAAAGATATTTACACTACTCGTTCTAAGGTATTGGCTAAAATATATGATACTGTGGAATCCGATTTTAGTAGTTGCAAAAATTGTGAGTGTAATGTAACTTTTATAATAGATAACATACAAAGTTATGGTTTTTATAGTGCTAATAGATACTTAAATTGTACAAACCAGAACTGTGAAATCAATAAAGGTTCTGGCACAAAATGTAGTTGGATTCCAATAAATGTAAACATATTGACGACTCAAGGTATTGGAGCCCTTAATGAAGCTCTATTAGTAAATGATACTGAAAGGAAATGTAAATACCAATTATGTAACGGTAAAAACGCATACAAATATGAAGTACTAGACTTCGTATTTATTGAAATTAATACTTCAATTGAAATAGAAATTGATGAAATTCCTAAAGAGATCATAATAAACGGGGACACCTTTAAAATTCTGTCGGTAATAGATTTTACAAATGGTGAATCAGGACGCATGGGGCATTACAAGTCAAAGTGCTATCGATTGCTAAAGAGAACTTGGAACTGCTATGATGACCTTAGTAAAAAAGTTTGTAGTAATTCCCAATATACTGTACCACACTGCATTATTTATACGCGAATGTAAGATGAAGATCGGTCCTAACTTGTTAGTTCCTATTTTGTTATTGTTTGTTTGTTTTTTTTTGTTCTTGTAAAAGTTATTTTATTAATAACTTACAGAAATGTGATTATAAACTGTGATTGTTAATTTGTAATTACTATAGGGTATTTAATATTAATAAAAAAAACGTGATTATAAACTGTGATTGCTCAATTTATACTTATTTGTAAGATAATTTTATTGTGATTAAAACGTTGTAGCAGTAAAACAAAGTACAAGTACCTACGTGTTATATTTTAGAAAGTTTTACCAATATTTGGCTAAACATTTTTTTATATGTATATTATATACAATATTAAAACTACAATTTTTTCTATTTACATTGATTATATTATGAATGTTAACAAAGCTGTGAACTAGTTAACTAGAATTCTGATTACTTTGGCCCTTTAAATAGTAATAAATAACGTAAGTAATTAAAAATGTTTTTTATTGCTAAACCTTTCATTGATGAAACTATTGGAAAGAGTTTTAAAAATTTGTATAACTATGTCACAGTACTAGTTTTGACTGGTTATAAGTTTTGCCTGCAACATATATACAAAAAGAAACTGTATAATTTCCTTTTTACAATTTTTCAAGATATTAATTTTATTGGCTGCAAATGACTGTTTTTATTCAGACAAACACACAATGCAATGAAGTAATAGACTTCATTTACGCTTAAAGTTTCATTCATTTATTATTATTTATAAAATATATAATAATGCATTTAATCGAAAGTTTTTGACATGTGAGAAAATACCATAATTATTTCCAATAACATGAAGTCTACAATTAGAAAGTTTAATATTTTTGTCCAAAAACATGTGTCGACGACTGTACCCCATTTTACGTTAGTATGTAGAAGTTTACATTAAAATTTAATGGTTTTCTAAGTCAAAAGTCAAGCAAAAATTGGACTGATATTGGGCACTATTTCAAGCACAATTTTTTGAGACGTAAATTGTACCTATAGCTCGTTCGATATTCGCGCACTGAGGTGAGTATGCTGGGCGTAGAACCTACGCCCAGCATACTCACTGAACGAAGCCTATAACTCCGAAGTTATTCGAGCACTGTTTTTTCTTTTTGGGCACCGTTTGGCACTATTTGGGAACTATTTTTTGAAGTATGAATTATGTTTGAAGCGTATACAGATTCTCCGGACGGAGGTGAGTATGCTGGGCGAAACCTTCGTCCAGCATACTCATCGAACTATGGCTATAACTTCGCAAGTACAAGAGCACTATTTTTTTCCTTTGGGCACTATTTAGCACTATTTCAGAACAGTTTTTTGACATTCATGAAATATCAGGATTCCATGGTGAGTATGCTGGACGAAGGGACACAACCAAATTATATTGAAGACTGGCGGGGACTGGTGTCTAAACAGAAGAAAAATAAAAAACGAATCAATCGTCGTACAAAATTACATATTTTACAAAACGGCAGTGTTTCTACTTCAGGAACATACAGATTCACGTTTATTAATACGTGTGCTTTTGATTCCGTGGTCCAAAGTTTTTCAATTGCATATTTAGATAGACCTAATATTAGAAAATATATCAATGATAAAAAAAACGATCTTTCACAACTGACCAGAAGTTTGATCACGTATGACAATCTAAAGAAAATCACTAAGAAGGCTAGAAAACCAAAAGATATTTACACTACTCGTTCTAAGGTATTGGCTAAAATATATGATACTGTGGAATCCGATTTTAGTAGTTGCAAAAATTGTGAGTGTAATGTAACTTTTATAATAGATAACATACAAAGTTATGGTTTTTATAGTGCTAATAGATACTTAAATTGTACAAACCAGAACTGTGAAATCAATAAAGGTTCTGGCACAAAATGTAGTTGGATTCCAATAAATGTAAACATATTGACGACTCAAGGTATTGGAGCCCTTAATGAAGCTCTATTAGTAAATGATACTGAAAGGAAATGTAAATACCAATTATGTAACGGTAAAAACGCATACAAATATGAAGTACTAGACTTCGTATTTATTGAAATTAATACTTCAATTGAAATAGAAATTGATGAAATTCCTAAAGAGATCATAATAAACGGGGACACCTTTAAAATTCTGTCGGTAATAGATTTTACAAATGGTGAATCAGGACGCATGGGGCATTACAAGTCAAAGTGCTATCGATTGCTAAAGAGAACTTGGAACTGCTATGATGACCTTAGTAAAAAAGTTTGTAGTAATTCCCAATATACTGTACCACACTGCATTATTTATACGCGAATGTAAGATGAAGATCGGTCCTAACTTGTTAGTTCCTATTTTGTTATTGTTTGTTTGTTTTTTTTTGTTCTTGTAAAAGTTATTTTATTAATAACTTACAGAAATGTGATTATAAACTGTGATTGTTAATTTGTAATTACTATAGGGTATTTAATATTAATAAAAAAAACGTGATTATAAACTGTGATTGCTCAATTTATACTTATTTGTAAGATAATTTTATTGTGATTAAAACGTTGTAGCAGTAAAACAAAGTACAAGTACCTACGTGTTATATTTTAGAAAGTTTTACCAATATTTGGCTAAACATTTTTTTATATGTATATTATATACAATATTAAAACTACAATTTTTTCTATTTACATTGATTATATTATGAATGTTAACAAAGCTGTGAACTAGTTAACTAGAATTCTGATTACTTTGGCCCTTTAAATAGTAATAAATAACGTAAGTAATTAAAAATGTTTTTTATTGCTAAACCTTTCATTGATGAAACTATTGGAAAGAGTTTTAAAAATTTGTATAACTATGTCACAGTACTAGTTTTGACTGGTTATAAGTTTTGCCTGCAACATATATACAAAAAGAAACTGTATAATTTCCTTTTTACAATTTTTCAAGATATTAATTTTATTGGCTGCAAATGACTGTTTTTATTCAGACAAACACACAATGCAATGAAGTAATAGACTTCATTTACGCTTAAAGTTTCATTCATTTATTATTATTTATAAAATATATAATAATGCATTTAATCGAAAGTTTTTGACATGTGAGAAAATACCATAATTATTTCCAATAACATGAAGTCTACAATTAGAAAGTTTAATATTTTTGTCCAAAAACATGTGTCGACGACTGTACCCCATTTTACGTTAGTATGTAGAAGTTTACATTAAAATTTAATGGTTTTCTAAGTCAAAAGTCAAGCAAAAATTGGACTGATATTGGGCACTATTTCAAGCACAATTTTTTGAGACGTAAATTGTACCTATAGCTCGTTCGATATTCGCGCACTGAGGTGAGTATGCTGGGCGTAGAACCTACGCCCAGCATACTCACTGAACGAAGCCTATAACTCCGAAGTTATTCGAGCACTGTTTTTTCTTTTTGGGCACCGTTTGGCACTATTTGGGAACTATTTTTTGAAGTATGAATTATGTTTGAAGCGTATACAGATTCTCCGGACGGAGGTGAGTATGCTGGGCGAAACCTTCGTCCAGCATACTCATCGAACTATGGCTATAACTTCGCAAGTACAAGAGCACTATTTTTTTCCTTTGGGCACTATTTAGCACTATTTCAGAACAGTTTTTTGACATTCATGAAATATCAGGATTCCATGGTGAGTATGCTGGACGAAGGGACACCATTCCAGGAGCGCCTCGGTTTCCTCATAGGTAAGTGGTTTTATCCAGTCTATTATACTTTTTTTACAGTCGTGGTAACCTTTATTGTAGACATAAACATATTTGTTAATTTTGTTATAGAGCTGAGTAGAGCGTCTATTGAATTGCTTACCTGCAAATTTTGTTTTAGTTTGGAGAACTTGAACAACTAAATCTTTTCTCCGTTTAGATTTTTCGTTAACATTATATGGTAGGGTTTTATGTTTTTTTAGTATGGTTTGGGTTACATACAATTTCCTTACAGAGAGTAAATTACTTATTTGGTATAAGCTTGAAGTAGGGAATCTTTTATTTTTAAAATACATTATCTTAATTAATGCACGCTGAGCTCGTTCTATGCCCATAAATTTTGTTTTTGCTGCACCGCCCCAAATTGGAATACAATATAATAGTACAGACTGGGCCAGTGCTACATAAACTTCATTTAGGAGATTTCTGGGATGGTTCTTGCAGCTCTCCATTTTAGTAGGAACAATATGTCTTAGGGTTTTAAATATCCAACTGAGTTTCCTAATTCTCCCAGAGACTCGCTCAAGTTGAGGGTACCAGGACAGTGCCTGATCCACCATAACTCCAAGATATTTAGTTTCAGTGACCCTCTCAATGGACGGGCAGGTACAGCTTATAGTAGGCATGTCTCCACATATGTGTACTTTTAAATCCAACTCATCAAAAGGTTGTGTTCGGTTACTGATACCAAAGCATATATAGTTGGTTTTTTTAGTGTTCAGGGAAAGTAAGCAACTCTTTAGCCATTCAGCCACCTGAGCCAACCCTGCCTCTGCACTCAGCTTAACTTCGTGCCAAGATGAACCAGAGAACACAATAGACGTATCATCGGCATACGAGAATACTTTGGCATTTCTAATTTCCATATCACAGAGATCATTAATGTACACGAGAAAGAGGGTAGGCCCCAAAACACTACCCTGTGGAACGCCGTATGATACATCAACCTCGTCACTAGTGTATTGTCCTATTTTTACTCTTTGTTTCCTGTTGGAGAGGTAGTCTTTAAGTAAACTGAGTGGAGTCCCTCTTATTCCGGCTTTTTCCAGCTTGTTCACAAGGATTGGGACAGAGACGGTGTCGAATGCTTTCTTAAGGTCTAAGAAAACAGCCAGGCATCTGTTTCCCTTGTCAAGGTGCTCAGCTACAAGAGAACTTAACGCTGTTACTGCATCTTCAGTACATACACCTTGCCTAAAGCCAAACTGTGAATTAGATAAAAGATTGAATTTTTTAAAATAATTAGTTAGTCTGATATTTATAATTTTTTCAAGCACTTTTGATATGGACGGTAAAACGGAAATAGGCCTGTAGTTGTTGACATCGTCGCTGTCCCCTCCCTTGTAAACTGGGGTAATAACGGACTGTTTTAGTGGAGCTGGGAAGACACCCTTACGAAAACAGAGATTGGCCAGGTGAGCAATAATGGGAACAGCTTCCTCTCTTATGTATTTTAAGAATTTTGTCGAGACATTATCCCAACCAGCGGCACTGTCAGATTTCAAATTCATCAGAATACCATCCACTTCAGTATCGTCCGTATCTAGCAGCACGAAGGTATTAAGTTGTGATCGTAATGTATTCGTTTGGTTATTAGGAATATTATTTAAATCAGGATTTATTGTTTGAGCAAGCTGTTTTCCAATACCCGCAAAATAATCATTAACGTAGTTTATTGACTCTGTGTGGGTAGTTTTTATGTTTAATAGTTCTATGTTTTGACTTTTTGATCTATTTGAGTATGTGATGGTTTTTATATTTTTCCAGAGTAATTTATTGTTAAATACTGATTGTGCAAGTAGATTTCTTTCATATTTCCTTTTAAGTTTTTTTATTAGATTGTTGCAGTAGTTTCTGTATCTAGTATACGTTATTTTTAATATTACGTTATGAGGGTCATTGCGATTTTGTTTTTGTAATTTATTTCGGTTTTTGATACAGCGAAGGATGCCCAAGGTAATCCATGGCCTTATGATGCGTTGATTGCTTGGAATATTTTTTATATATGTGTTATTATTTATAACGTTAGTTAGAGTATTAATAAAAGTATCAATTAATAAATCTGGATCATTACAAAACAACAAGTCTGACAAATTCCTATCCTGTAAATCTTTGAAAGCTTGTTCATAATTTAGAGTAGTGGAGGTTCTGTTTACGATTTGAATATTTTTTAACTTAGTTATAGAGATAAATGTTGTGTAGTGATCAGTCACCGTAGTGTGCAGGATAGCTACAGATGCCGAGAACCTTTTGTGTATTTTAAGCATGAAATGGTCAAGACAGATTTGTTCCCGAGTGGGCAAAGTGTGTCCAGGAAGTATACCGAAAAATGACAACATGTTTAGGTAATTAACTCTACTCCTGTGCTCTTGGGATGACTCGGCGTCTCTGTGTTTGATGTTAATATTTATGTCACCAGCTATTATAATATTATTTTGTGATGTTATTGTGTTTAGCTGTGTACTGAGGGAGTCAATAAAGCTGTCGGTATTTGAGTTAGAGGGAGATCGGTAGATTCAATAAACAATGTTACCCAAAATGTCCAATCGCAAACAGGATGCTTGAACGCAGGTCGACTGGGAGAGGGTGGTCAATCAAACACTGGATTATATTAAGCGCGTATAATATAAACAGTCACAGTACTTGATGCTCACACAAAATGAAAATTACAAACTTTGACCTAGTTCAACGCTTGGCGATCTGAACACCGCCATTCAGAAAACGTCGCTCTTCTAACAACGCCATCTATTGGCAAATTTCTAAACAAATTTTTAAATTGAATACGCGAACATTCCGCCCACCAAGGACATTATGGCGAATGTCCTTCAAATCTGACTCAGAACACCATGTTGACAAACTATGAAAAAATATGAATTTGATGTACAAACTTAATGACCAATAATAATTAAAACAATTTTAAACCACTTATTCGATGTTGAACTTTTTACTAACAAATTTAAAAAAACCTTTTGAGTAAACTTATAACTAACCATTGTATTCCTTAAAACTAACTAAAACTAGCAACCATGTAAATCTTATTACATATATTGTTTACATTTTGAAATAATAAAAATCCTTACTTTATTCTGTTATTGGCAACAAACATAATTTTGAGGTAGGCCTCTTTATCGTAGATGACGTGGTCCGAAGTGTTACCACCCGGGTAACCCCATCAGATCCGGGGTGTTTTAAAATTATCTTGCCTAACAACCACCTGCCAGGGGGCAGATTGTCCTCCTTAATTAACACTACGTCACCGACAGATGGTTCCGGAATTTTATTTTGCCATTTATGACGTTGCAAAAATTGGTGCAGATAATCGTGCGACCATCGTCGCCAAAACTCCTGCATCATACGCTGTTGCAGTTGCCATCGCCTTAAGGTACTAACATTTGCCCTTTCATAATTTGAATCTGGTGGCAAAACAAGGGGTTCCCCTACTAAAAAATGGCCAGGAGTCAAGATTACTAATTTATCTTGATCCTCCCTATATGACAATGGCCTAGAATTGAGGCATGCCTCAATTTGCGACAATACTGTGGTGATCTCCTCAAAGGTCAGAGTTGAATTGCCAATAACCCTCTTAAGGTGATGCTTTGTGGATTTTATCCCTGCTTCCCAAAGACCTCCAAAATTGGGGGACTGAGGGGGAATAAAATGCCACTCCGTGCCATTATTACCTAACTCCTCTGCTAACTCGGAATTTATTCCTGACCTTTCTTCATTGTACAAATAAAGTAACTCTTTCGCTGCCCCTACAAAATTGGTTCCGTTGTCGCTGTATAGTTGCGCACATCGACCACGTCTAGCTACAAAACGCTTGAAAGCAGCCAGGAAACCTTTCGTACTCAATTCGCTTACAGCTTCTAGATGCACCGCCCTAGTGGCCATACAGATAAACAAAGCTATATAGCCCTTGTAAGCCTTATTACCCCGACCCTTTGACGTTCTAATACTTATAGGACCCGCATAATCTACACCGCTACTCAAAAAAGGTTTATTCGGCGTAACGCGTGCGGTTGGCAATTGACCCATTAGTTGCGATTTGGAGGTGGCCGCGTAACGGATGCATCTGACGCAATTCCTTACATACTTTTTTGCGATCAACTTAATTCCGATTACCCAATATTTTGAACGCAAGTATGGTAACATAAGCTGCGGACCACCATGCATTGTTTTACTATGCGCATCCGATACCAAAAGGTTTGTCAAAAATGACTCCTTTGGAATAAGAATGGGATGCACACGATCGTAACTAAGCTGCGACATCTCCAATCTGCCTCCAACTCTGATTAACCCGTTGGAATCGAGGAATAGGTTTAATGATTTTAAATTTACTTTCTTGTTCTCTAAGGGCTTATTATTTCTTAAGTTATTTAATTCTTCAGAAAACCCTTCTTCTTGACTTCTTCTTATACAAATATTGAGAGCTTCTTCGATTTCCTTGTTACCTAAATATTTTGTTTTACACCTAGCAGACCGTTCCTTTAAAAGTGTTAAAAATCGACGGCAGTAAGCAACTACCCGTATTAACTTAAACAATGTTGAATACCTATTCCAGAACCCAACTTCAATAGTAGATGTGTGCGCCTTTACTTCTTCCAGATGAGTATTGTTACACTTTGGTTTTTTATATTCCACTACTGGTTGTCTTAAAAACTCTGGACCATCCCACCATATAGATGTGCTAACCACATCTGCAGGAGAAACACCACGGGATGCACAGTCTGCGGGATTCTGTTTTGATGGTACATGACACCAGTGTTGGGCTTCTGTGATGGTCAAAATGTGGGAGACTCTGTTGGCAATGAAGGTTTTCCAACGGCTTGGGTGACTGTTAAGCCACGCCAAGACCACTTCACTGTCCGTCCACATGTGCCAGTCACTTTTTGGTATATCCATAATCTTGCCGACTTCAACCATCAAACTACTTAAGAGCACCGCACCACACAGCTCCAAACGTGGAATGCACACTTGCTTTATGGGGGCAACCTTCGTCTTTGCTGTTACTAACGCTACATGGATATTACCGATATGATCTACGACTCTCACATAGACAACTGCTGCATACGCCACTCTCGAGGCATCTGAAAATCCATGCAGTTCAGTCGTCACATTATTGGAATGTATTTTCAGCCATCGTGGGATCTTCAGGTTTGTGATAGAAGCCAAATTATTACGGTAAGTATACCATTCCTTTAATAAGTTCTTTGGAACTTCTTCGTCCCATTGCAACCCTGCTAACCAAAGCTTTTGAATCAACACCTTTGCTATGATTATACTTGGCGCTAACCAACCCAACGGATCAAATAATCGTGCAATATCGGATATTATTTTTCTTTTTGTTATAGGTCCTGATACCGGCTTAAGCTCCAGAGAGTATTGAAAGCGATCGTCGCGTGAGTTCCAGGTAAGTCCTAATATTTTTGATAAATCATCTAATTTTATCCGTAATGCTTCATCATTCTCACCCCTAATGCTATTTAATAATTTTTGGCTATTGCTCCTCCATTTTTGTAATGGAAACCCTCCTTTAGCCAACACCTCTGACAACTCTGTATATACAGGGTGTGGCGTAAATAATGGATAATCCTGTATCTGGGAATGGAGGACCCCGAGCCCTATAATATAAAAAATTCTCAAACCCGAGAGTAATTTATTTGCAGAAATCAGATAGTGAAAATTCCTTCATTTGTGAATACGGTGGCCGAGGAAGTGACTAAAGGTGGCAATGAAAAATAAATTACTCTCGGGTTTGAGAATTTTTTATATTATAGGGCTTGGGGTCCTCCATTCCCAGATACAGGATTATCCATTATTTACGCCACACCCTGTATATTAAAACAAGTTTCTTCATTTTCAGCGCCAGTCATTAAGTCATCCATGTAGAAATCGTTTAAAATGACCTTTGCGATTTCTGGTTGATCCTGGCACTCATCCTGTGCTAACTGTTGAAGTGACCGTACAGCTAGATATGGTGCCGCTGCTGTTCCGAAGGTAACTGTTTCCAACTCATATACTTCTATTTCTTTTTCAGGATTGTCTCTCCAGAGGATCCTTTGTAACATTGTATCCTTTTTGTTTACTAACACTTGCCGGTACATCTTGATAATGTCCGCTACAAGGCATATTCGATGAGTTCTCCAACGCATAATCGTGTGCCTCAGTTCCGGCTGCAACGTAGGACCGGTTAACATATTATCATTGAGTGACATGCCACTGGTTCCCTTACAGGAAGCGTCAAATACGACACGAACCTTTGTCGTTTCTTTATCCTCTCTAATAACGGCGTGATGAGGTAAGTAGATCGCTCTTTCACATTGAGTGTTATTTTCATCTGTAACCTTTCTCATGTGTTTCATCTCCAAATATTCTTCAAGAACTCTTGTATAATCTTCCTTGAATTTGCTGTTTTTTCTGAATTTACCTTCTAATGATCTTAACCTTTTTTCAGCGATTCCCTTTGAATCTCCCACCATGCTGACCGGGTCTACATCACGCAATGGTAGTCTTACTATATAACGACCACTCTCGTCACGTTCAGTAGTAGCTGTGTATAAAGCTTCGCATTTATTTTCCTCTTCCGGTAACAGTTTCTCCCCGGATGGTTCTGCTTCTAGTTCCCAGAATCTTGTAAGCAGATTATCTGTCTCCAGGCTTAAATGCATCACGGTTATAGGTGACGGATTACTAGTTTGATCCACTTCAAAGGTTCCTGACAGTATCCAACCTAATGTGGTATCTTGCGCTAGAAGAGTTCCACTAACATTCCTTTTAATGCCTTTCTGAATCACTTGACTATATACTTCAGCACCTAGTAAAACATCTATTTTATTAGGCCTGTCGTATTCGGGATCAGCTAAATCTCCATCGCCCAAATCTACCCATTCCACCCGAGTTACCTTTGTAGCTGGGAGAAGCGCCGTGACTGATTTTAGGACGAACGCATTCACATTTATTTGGACAGTCGGATCTAATCTTGACCTCAATTGCAGTACAACGGTTGACTTAGCCGTCGCACCTTTTTCGCCCCCTACGCCTATCACCGTTTGTCTGGATGGCGTTTTGTGTAATCCTAAAAATTGGACCGTAGATTCCGTAACAAACGAACCTTGCGACCCTTGATCAAGCAATGCCCTTACTACTCGATAGCTCCCATCCCTCGACTTCGCCTTTACTAACGCGGTCGTTAATAAAACAGTTTTGCGACCAGTTCCCGACGAGAAACATGCGACTAGTGGTTTACTTGACCCCTCCGCTTGCGCGGCTATTTCCCTATTATTAATTTTACTATCTTCCTTCACCACCGTTGCAACGGCTGATGAGATTTCCTCGTGAGCAGCTCTATTACCCTCACCAATTACCGACCCAGAAACACCTGTTGGGTGTAATAAAGAATTGTGGCGGCGTTTACACACCTGGCATCTGAGAGTGTTTTTACAGTGTCTGGCAGAGGTTGTTGAGGTGGTTGTTGTATAGGCAAACAAAACACAAATTATGTTCCATAGCAAAACTACGTCTAACTTCAGCTGTCTCTTTACAAAATTTTGGGCAGGACGTAATCTTATGGTCAGCTGAGCAAAATTCACATGACACTGACTTTTTGTCTTTCGAAACATGGAATGAGTGAGTTCCCTTCTGATGTGTAGGTTTTTCCCTGTTTTCTGATTTATCTAAATTTTCCAAACCTCTAAAGCGACTAGTTAAAAAATCCGAAAACTGTATAAATGTAGGTAACTCATTACTTGAATCTGACGCAACTTTGAGCTCCCAATATTTTCTGGTCTCTTTGTCTAGTTTTCCGCTAATTATGTGTATGACAATCAGATCCCAGGAAGAAACCTGCACTCCTAAATTGCTTAACGATTCCAAACATTCAGAGGTAGTCGTAATGAGCCTCTTTATCTCGTTTGCCGATTCATAGGACAAAGACCTTTGACTAAGCAATCTTTTCATAATACCGTTTGCGAGAAACTTTTTATTATTGTACATTTTATCTAATTTAGCCCATGCAATTTTATAGTTTTCTGAAGTTACTGGAATATTTCTTAGTAGTTGCTCAGCCTCCCCACTTAAATGAGCTTTCAAATAAAAAAACCGCTGTGCGTCATCAAGAGACGAATTTTCATGCACTAATCCTACAAACAAATCTCTAAAGGTTTGCCACTGAATATTTCCCCGAAAATGAGGGAATTTTAATTTCTGGCAACTTGACTCGACCTTTTTGGTCCTGACAAATAGACTTAGTATCCATGTTTAACGTAGTTGAATGGCCTTTATCCAATAAATCTTTTAACTCACTTTTAAAATCTACATAAAATTCCTCAACTTCATCATAGAGACAATCTTTTATATAACTCGAGTTAGACAATTCAACCTTTTTAACTTTACTTAAAATCTCAGTATGAGTAGCCGTGAACGTTTTCCACAATTGTTCTAAATTTTCAAGCCGTGTCTCTAAATATGCTTGGGTTAACCTTTCTTTAGGAGCCTTCTTTACATTAGACTTTGCCTTACTCATTTTAGTGTAAATGTCATCTTGAATGTTGAACAAATATTCCATTCTGGCACAAATATTTCAAAATAAACAAACACAAGCAAATTAAAACAAGATTAGTCACACAAAATCGAAAATTTTCTAAGTGTTTTGCACTAATTGTTTGGTCCGAAATCGGGCATGGATTCCCCGTCGGAACCAATTTTCACTAAAATTATTACAAGTCCAAAATATTAAGACAAACAAACATAAGCAAAATAAAAACAAGATACAAATTCGCAAAATTTCCAAGTGTTTTTGCACTAATTGCTGGTCCAAAATCGGGCATAGATTCCCCGTCGGATCCAATTTTCACTAAAATTAGTACAAGTCCAAATATTTTTTACAACAGACTAAGTTTATTTTCTAATAGATTTAAAGTTCAGATTTCAATGCACTTTCTTGAAACGTTATGGCTGAACTCTTCTTTGTAAATAAGGTTGAAATTGTACTCACGGTTTACGCACCAACACACATACACTGCTGCACCGTATCGGCGCGCTGTACTGCACCACAAGTGGCGCCCTCTGTCGCGCTCGCACGTCACCTCCCCTCGCTCCGTTCCTCTGGCTGTAGCTGCCAGTAGCGCTGCACCACGCTCCACTGACTGCTCCTAGCTCCAGGCTGCTCCCTGCACTCGGCTCCCGGCAACACTGATGCACTGGCACTGATGCCTCCCAATCCCGGACACCGCACTTGGTGCCCGCCGAGGGAGGGTTTGCTCTGGACAGCGATCCACTGCCCAGTAATGACGCGAAGGGTGGTAAGATTCTACCACCACCGGAACCACCACAAACACTCCCGAACCAATCCGTCTCGAAGGACCATGAACGCAGGTCGACTGGGAGAGGGTGGTCAATCAAACACTGGATTATATTAAGCGCGTATAATATAAACAGTCACAGTACTTGATGCTCACACAAAATGAAAATTACAAACTTTGACCTAGTTCAACGCTTGGCGATCTGAACACCGCCATTCAGAAAACGTCGCTCTTCTAACAACGCCATCTATTGGCAAATTTCTAAACAAATTTTTAAATTGAATACGCGAACAATGCTTGAAATAGTTGTATTTCCTCAACTTTCGGGCTTAGCGCCCTTTACATATACAACCACGCCGTCATTCTGGTTCAACTGACGAGACGTCCTATGCGAGTGATAGTTGTTTATTTGTGGAATTGCTTTATTAGCATGCAACCTACATTCCGTTAGGATAACAATGTCGGGTTCGAATTTAAGAGTAGATAAAGTGACCAGAAAGTTGTCAAGATTACAGTAAATACTGCGTATGTTTTGAGATATTATGGTGAGGTCGCTTTTATTCACACAGATATGTTTATGGAGTTCTGTAGAATCGCATTCCACTGTACGGGCAATTTCAATGCTATCTATTTCGGAGACAGTACGTAGTGTATTATCCATTTATACTTAATGTCAATTGGATAACCGTAAAAATTAGGTAAGTATTTATTTTAATGTAATTAGGCAGTAAGTAGCCATGTATTTTAGTTTGTAGTGTTTGGGTGGGCAGTGTTTTTATTTTACAAGATTGTAAGTCATGTGTGTATGTGAAGTTGAGCAGCAGTGTGTTATGTGTTTCTGTTTTGTAGCTTTGTGTTAAGACGTTGTGTGTGAGTAAGATAGATATGTATAGTATGTATGTATGTATAGTGGAGTATCGCTTTTTATCAAAATAGTTTAGCATGTCGGTTGGAAAGTCATAATAACTAATTGAGTAAATGTGTATCCAATACTCATTGTGAGATGATTTCAAATGACACAGTAACAAAGACATTTCCTCAGTTAGGAGACGTTTTATACGGTTAAGAGAAAACAGTCATTTGTCTAGCAAGAGCTTATGTACCTGTTCTTCACTTCTTACGATGATAGTTGGTGAACCTTCATCCTTCTTTATGTATACCTTGCCATAGGCAGTCCAGCAAAACTTGTAGATTCCAGCTTTACTTAGGTCACGTGCAAGGAAGTGGAGGCGGGAGCCTTTAGCCGTTAAATGTTCCGTTATGAAGACCGGGGTGTCTTCTTGACTTTTTAATCCCATGTGTTTACAACATAATTTATTTTGACGTGCTATGTTGAAGGCCTTGGCCTTTTTCATAGCCTCGGTCTTTAGAATTGTGGAGCCAATTTCTACGATAATAGGAGTGTTTTGTTTTTCCGTTGTTTTTCCGCGTACTCGATATATATCCTTAATGTCGTATTTTTTAATGCTACATTGTATGTTTTCAAAAAGGCACACGGCCATTTCTAAAAGATCTTCTTTAGTCTCGCCATTTTTTTTCGGTACATTTTTAATCATTAGATTACTTTTTCGACTTTCAGTTTGCATGTCCTCAATCTTATTTTCTAAAATGGAGATATATTTAATAAATATATATTGTAATATTTTAAGGTTTTAAATTCTGACACTTTCTATGGCAAATACTTGATTAAAAATATTGAAATCACCGAAATTTAAGTAAAATAAAACCAAGCTCATGAATGAACACGAAATGGAATGAATCAACGAAATGTCTTTACTGGAGGCCGTAGGGACCTAGCTATGATTACTGTAGGCCGTAGGGACCTAGCTATGATTACTGTAGGCCGTAGGGACCTAGCTATGATTACTGTAGGCCGTAGGGACCTAGCTATGATTACTGTAGGCCGTAGGGACCTAGCTATGATTACTGTAGGCCGTAGGGACCTAGCTATGATTACTGTAGGCCGTAGGGACCTAGCTATGATTTTTTTTTATTTTTATGGCAGGAGTGGGAAATCCTCATGGACGCCCAGACTGCCTCACTTATGAGACAGTCTGGGCAGTGCCGGACTCTTACCGGCTAAAACCACACTCCTGCCCTTGCTCAGTGTCCCTCTGACATGATCAGAGACCTTGTTTGGCAGTGTTCTAATTAAAGTGTCTCTTTTTTTTATCGTATTTTTTTTTTTTTTTTTTTTTTCATCAGTCCTGTTGCAGGAATTAAGGAGTTCCTGGAAGCAGTTGCCTTACTTGTAATATTTCAAAACTTAAATCTAATGTTTTTATTTTCTAACGGGTTTCCTAACAAGCTTATATCTTACGTTTATCTAACAACTTATTTCTATGTTTGTTTTTGTATTTTTCCTTTTTTTTTTTTTTTTGAGTACTAATGCTAATACCTATAAAATATTATATTTCTTTCTATACTATGTTTATAATATGGCTATCATAATATATATACAATATATCATATAGACATAATTTCTTATCCTAATTGTTTAAGTTTATCCTCTATCCTATTAATTTTAGCTACTAATTTTAAACTCAATTTTCTGTATTTCTCTGAAATTACAATTTTGGCCTGTTTTCCACTACTTTTCATGGTGTTGACCCCCTTCTTCTCGTCAAGGAGCTCGTTGGACCACAACGGTAAGGTATGTATATTGCGAATTATATCTTTAGTATCTGTATTAATTTTACTATATAAACTATTTACTAAATCTATTTTATGGTAAGTTAAGTCAAGTTCTAATGAATTTAATTTAGAGTCTAATTTTAATTGGGCCAATTTCTCATGAAATTGGCTCCAATTCGTTTGTTTTTTATTGTAACATCTTGGGGTTTTGAAACTGAATATCATTTTAGGTTTTTGAACATTAATTTTGTAAGCAGTACCGTTGTGGTCCGTTCGGGTCCCACGTCTAGGAGAGGCCGGCTCCACTTTAGCAATACGCCACCGATAGGCGCGCCAACGCGTCCCATTTGAGGCGTATCGGGCACTCCTTGTCGAAGGCGTTGTGGTCAGTCCTGTCCATTTTGGCAGATAGGCAGTTGTGACACTTAGGCGCTTCCGCCGCCAGCCGTGAAGGGCAGTCCGCCCGCAAGTGGGGATCACCGCAGTGGATGCAGAGATCAGCGGGCCGCGTGCATAATTTTCGGCTGTGGCCAAAGCACAAACAGCGAGTGCACTGCACCAGTGGGGACTGGTCCTGTACTCGCACTCGCTGTAGGTCAATGTGCACTCTACCCGCCACAGTCAGCCTCTGCCATACAGTAGGGGACACCTGCAGGATGACGTGGCCCATATGGGGGTTCCTTGTTCTCCGACGGTACTTCACCACCAACCTCAAATCCCCTGCAGGTATGTCACCGATCAGGTGGGTATTTTGCTTTTTCAGGGCTTCGATAACCTCCACATCTGAGTGGCAGGAGAGGACGTCCTTGATAATAATTAGCGGATCTTTGTTTTTTACCTCTTCTACCACCAGATTTCCCGCTTTCCTTATTTTGTCGGCAACTTTTGTGAGCTCCTCTGTAGTCCTGAAGCCGACCACTACCCTTTGGTCCCTAACCTTGCGCAGCCTTTCCACTCTCGTGCCCTCATTCCTGGCATCGACCGCCCTCCTGAGCTTCTCAATAACTTCTTCACTGGTGTCCTGATCATTGGTAGATGATACGACCACCGAGTGAAGAGGCTCTTGGATTTGCTGCTTCGGGCCAGCGGCCATTTCCGCGAAGGTTGGACCCTGACCTGCGACGTAGCGAGGGGCCTGCTGAAGATGCTCCGACAGAGTCTGGGTATGGTATTGGCACTCCTGCAACGCCTGCTTGTGCTCCTTGAGGCCTTCCACAAGGCTCCTCATCAGCTCCGTCGGTTCACCCTTTGTCTGCCCCGATTGCTCAGCCGTCGGTATAGCTGCTGGAATGACCGCAGGTGCCGGCGCGACAGGCACTTTACCTCGCTCTGCCTCTTTCACGAGCTCATAGAGTCTGTTTATTGCGTTGACTACCTCCGTCTTTATCTCTGTTTTAAGGTTGCGAGAGTTGCCCAAATGAAGCTTAGCTTTATTTAGGCAAGCTCTCGCCTCCGCTGTGAGATTGGGGTAGCCAGACTCAGAACTCTTTGGCTGTTTCGATTTGTCCGTGGGCACGCGGCGCACCCCCGAAGTGCCGGGAGCTGGCAGTTTGTCATCCTGCTCTGTGTTGGCCGGAGACTTGGCCTGAGGCTGAGATTTTCCGGCCTCCCATTCCCCGATACTGCGCCTCACGCTAGGAAGCGAGGGTCCAGCCTTCTCGGTTGAGCGCGGCGAGCCCCCAGAGGCCGGCGAGCTCGCGTTTTTCTTCGTCGGTGTGCGGATCATATTTCCAGCAGAAGTGAAGGTGATATTCATTTAATAAATTAATCAGAGGGCACTGATGATACCTCTGGATCCCTGTAAAGGGGGGACAACACAGAGAGTATCTTAAAATTTTAATGAAATAACTACTACGGTTGCACAACCGTAAGGTCAATACAAGTAAAAATAGATTTAAATAAAAAAGAGCTTCAAATGAATTTTAATTTTTCCCAAGATCGTAAGGTTACCTGCCCAGTAGCAAAAGGGTGGGCGGGCGGCCAATTTTTTGAGTTTCTATATTCGCTAGGCGCACGTGCGAGGTGTCAAAAGACGCGTCTCCGCGCGGGCCAGCGATCTGTGCAGTTGCTGAAAATTATGCGGCACAAAAATTTTGAATTTCAGGCAAAAAACGTGTTTTTCGACCGAAAATTATGTAAAAACCTAGAATTTGAACCACCAAACGGGACTCGAGCACGCGGATCGCGCACCAGAGTACAGGTAAGGCAGGTATGTATCTATTGAAACTAAAAAGAATGACGATTTTTTGGACAATTTTGAGAAAAAATTAAAATTAGGATTCCGTAAAGAAAAATATTGAGAATTTTTCTAAGTCGATGGGCGGAAAATTTTTTTCGCGTTTTCGTCAATTTTAACTAGTCAAAAGGTAGTACGGAGCCTATTAAAGATCAAATTAGCTGAAAACAGCTTCAAAATGCGTCACCTGGATGCAAAGTTATAACACCTAGCTATGATTACTGTAGGCCGTAGGGACCTAGCTATGATTACTGTAGGCCGTAGGGACCTAGCTATGATTACTGTAGGCCGTAGGGACCTAGCTATGATTACTGTAGGCCGTAGGGACCTAGCTATGATTACTGTAGGCCGTACGGACCTAGCTATGATTACTGTAGGCCGTAGGGACCTAGCTATGATTACTGTAGGCCGTAGGGACCTAGCTATGATTACTGTAGGCCGTAGGGACCTAGCTATGATTACTGTAGGCCGTAGGGACCTAGCTATGATTACTGTAGGCCGTAGGGACCTAGCTATGATTACTGTAGGCCGTAGGGACCTAGCTATGATTACTGTAGGCCGTAGGGACCTAGCTATGATTACTGTAGGCCGTAGGGACCTAGCTATATTACTGTAGGCCGTACGGACCTAGCTATGATTACTGTAGGCCGTAGGGACCTAGCTATGATTACTGTAGGCCGTAGGGACCTAGCTATGATTACTGTAGGCCGTAGGGACCTAGCTATATTACTGTAGGCCGTACGGACCTAGCTATGATTACTGTAGGCCGTAGGGACCTAGCTATGATTACTGTAGGCCGTAGGGACCTAGCTATGATTACTGTAGGCCGTAGGGACCTAGCTATATTACTGTAGGCCGTACGGACCTAGCTATGATTACTGTAGGCCGTAGGGACCTAGCTATGATTACTGTAGGCCGTAGGGACCTAGCTATGATTACTGTAGGCCGTAGGGACCTAGCTATATTACTGTAGGCCGTACGGACCTAGCTATGATTACTGTAGGCCGTACGGACCTAGCTATGATCACGCCATCTACAATTAGCTGTGCCCGACCTTCCCCATTGAAACGATTGGTGTTTCATTGGGTGTTCTCGCCTTCGGACCTTGAAATCCTGTTCACACACCGTCGTGGGTCTAAAGTGAAAATACTAACTTTTTGACCTCAACGGTTTTATTATAGATAGAAGATATATATAAAATTAGACCAATTATAATTTTACAATTTTTTTTTTATTTACGGTCACTGACGCATAATAATTAATTATTTTATAATATTAGAGAAACTAAGTATGTACAGCGATGCGCAGTCCGCGGCAGTTGTCCCGCGACCGTCGGGGCGGCGGCGGCGGCGGCGGTCGGTACTTCAATAGCTCTAGCACGAACAGTTTGACGTTACGTACCGTAAACATGTAAATGTAAATGAGATTTGAATCGAAAATATATACAACATGCGCACATTGTAGGTATTCATTAATTTGATAAATTATATACCTTATTCATATCTCCATCTCTGTACTTTTGAACAAGGTATCGCATGAATCATTCGTCAACAATTGGTAACGTGATCGGTGGTTGCCGGTGGTAGAGCGCGCTTGGGTCGCGCAGTGAGCAGCTGTTCGCAGTCAGCAGGCGTCGGGGTCCAGGCCTAACGCGCGGCAGAAGGCGAGTACGAGCGCCTCGGCCTGGGCACGGCGCAGGTCCGGCGGCCCGACGGGCGCCGGGCGGGCCGCCAGCGCGGGCCCCAGCGCGCCCAGCGCCGTCGCGAAGGCTTCCGCCTGCTCTACAGCGCGCCGCTCCTCCGCTTCACAGTCCGACTCGTCTGAGCACGCCGAGCCGTCAGAGCTAGCACACGATGAGCCCGCCGATGCCTCTGAAATACAAAAAAAACATTCTCAATAACGACATTATTATCATAAACTAGCTTCTGCCGGTGACTTCGTTCGCGTGAACTTTCTTATCTTTATGAAACATCCCTGTATACTACGCTTGTAGTTTTGGTCTTAGCAGCCAAAATACAAAGAGAGTCAAGACTGATGTCCGTGTGAGAAGCAGCTCGTCCTGAGGTCGACACCCGCGGCCTTCAGTAGCAATATACAGAGAGTCAGGACTGGTGACGCGGGAACAAGCGACACACAGTTGTCCGTGTGAGAAGCAGCTCGTCCTGACGTCGACACCCGCGGCCTTCAGTAGCAATATACAGAGAGTCAGGACTGGTGACGCGGGAACAAGCGACACACAGTTGTCCGTGTGAGAAGCAGCTCGTCCTGAGGTCGACACCCGCGGCCTTCAGTAGCAATATACAGAGAGTCAGGACTGGTGACGCGGGAACAAGCGACACACAGTTGTCCGTGTGAGAAGCAGCTCGTCCTGAGGTCGACACCCGCGGCCTTCAGTAGCAATATACAGAGAGTCAGGACTGGTGACGCGGGAACAAGCGACACACAGTTGTCCGTGTGAGAAGCAGCTCGTCCTGACGTCGACACCCGCGGCCTTCAGTAGCAATATACAGAGAGTCAGGACTGGTGACGCGGGAACAAGCGACACACAGTTGTCCGTGTGAGAAGCAGCTCGTCCTGACGTCGACACCCGCGGCCTTCAGTAGCAATATACAGAGAGTCAGGACTGGTGACGCGGGAACAAGCGACACACAGTTGTCCGTGTGAGAAGCAGCTCGTCCTGAGGTCGACACCCGCGGCCTTCAGTAGCAATATACAGAGAGTCAGGACTGGTGACGCGGGAGCAAGCGACACACAGTTGTCCGTGTGAGAAGCAGCTCGTCCTGACGTCGACACCCGCGACCTTCAGTAGCAATATACAGAGAGTCAGGACTGGTGACGCGGGAGCAAGCGACACACAGTTGTCCGTGTGAGAAGCAGCTCGTCCTGACGTCGACACCCGCGACCTTCAGTAGCAATATACAGAGAGTCAGGACTGGTGACGCGGGAGCAAGCGACACACAGTTGTCCGTGTGAGAAGCAGCTCGTCCTGACGTCGACACCCACGGCCTTCAGTAGCAATATACAGAGAGTCAGGACTGGTGACGCGGGAGCAAGCGACACACAGTTGTCCGTGTGAGAAGCAGCTCGTCCTGAGGTCGACACCCGCGGCCTTCAGTAGCAATATACAGAGAGTCAGGACTGGTGACGCGGGAGCACCGCGACACAGTTGTCCGTGTGAGAAGCAGCTCGTCCTGAGGTCGGAGCCTATACAAGTCCGAAATTCTCAGGAGTAGACCAGAAATAGGATTTATATGCGCTCACGACACGACGTTTCACATGGGACTTACCCGCACCGAGCCGGATACCAGTCCTCGCTGCCACCATCGCCGACCGCCCGAGAACAAAGAGATCGCGATAAGATAAGACGAGCCAAGTGTCCGAGTTGTTTAGTGCAAAGTATCAGGTTGGCACAAGAGTAATGAGACACTACAAAACTCTGTACATTTCCTTTTTCAAGTTAATTATTTTCGATAATATTCTAGAATGTTGTAGAACATTCTAGGTACTTGTGATGTGGGGGTATCTAAATCCGCCCTCGCGATCGGTTTAATCAGTTTGAAGAAAAATGAAGAGCGACAAGTTCGAACACTATACTCATACGAGTACTTGTTAGGCCACAGTGCGCGGGCTGCGGCTGACAATATCAACACTGCATTGGGCGCTGGAAGTACAAGCCATGCGACGATGTCCCGATGGTTTGACCGTTATAAATCAAGAGACAGGAGCCTTGAAAGTCAGCCACGCTCAGGACGACCATCCGCAGTGAATGATGATGTTTTACGCCGCGAACTGCAGTCGAATCCGGATGCTACCACTCGTGAATTAGCGGAAGCACTTAACTGCAGTCACCACGGCGTGGAATACCATCTGCATGAGCTTGGGTATCGAAAAGTTTTGGCTCGGTGGGTAACGCACGTCCTTAAAGACGCCAGTTGTGCAGTCCGTGTCGCTATCTGTCAATCACTTTTGCTGCGACCGACCCCGACGTAGAGTTTTTGTCTGATCTTTGCTGTTTCTGGGACGCGCAAGGCATGCTGCTTTATGAACGGTTACACAATGAAACTATAAACGCTGACAAATATTCAACCCAGCTCACCAAACTATCTGCTGCTATCAAGAAAAAACGACGAAGACGAGTCAATGTAGTTTTGCTACACGATAACGCTCGACCTCACGTCGCATCTGCCGTTCGTCAACAGTTGGAGAACTTGGGCTGGAAGACGATGCGCCACCCAGACCTCGCCCCATCAGACTATCATTTGTTTAGAGCCCTGAAACAACATTTGCGGGGTAAACAATTTAATGATTTCTCGGATGTAGAGGCGGAGTTGTAGAGTTAACAACTTTTTCGAGGCACAGCCATCAGAGTTCTGGGCGAAAGGCATCCAAACTTTGCCGGATCGTTGGCAAGAAGTCTTAGATGCTAATGGTGATTACAACATTTACTAAGCTTTTTGTATTGTATAATATGAATAATAATGGCAACACTGGCAAGTCAACAAACGTCTGATTTTTCTTCCATCATATTTTCCTTATTTATTTATTACTTCAGCTAAATTTAGTCTCAGAAAGTACGACAAACACAATAAAACCTTTAGAAATATAATAGCAGGTCAATAAACAACAAGAAAATGAGAAAACTCAAAAAACCTAAAAAGCAAGAATGACGGCTGTCAAATTCGGCCTACAATGCAACATATGAGATGAAAACCAAGACAAAAACGGAATGTTGACGAGATCAGCAGCTCGCCGCGCACGCCTACTACCTCCGGACTCGTCGCTCAGCTCCGTCCCGCCGCTGCCGGTACCCAGCCCCATCGAGTGCTGTGATACCGGCGATGGCAGTTGCGTCGAGCTCGTGCGACGAATATTTTTCCCCGCCGACGTCGCCAACACCTGTACGTCGGCAGGGGAGAGGCCGGCCACCGAGGAGCTTGGGACTTAGGGGCCATCCAGCCCCGAGCCGGGTCCCCGCTGCCGGTGGTTATGTGCAGCGCATGAGATGGACTCAGTCTATGAACGAGATTTCATGCGCGCATATTACGGGTCTACAGAGGGAGGAATTAACCTCACTGAGTACCGCGATAGGATGCTGTCTCTGCTCCAGGAACTAGAACCAACCGTCAACACTTCGGCCCAACGACTGTCGGATCAGGTGCGGGGGTCATCCAACGCAATCACAGGTTGGATGATGCCGCACTTGATAGGCTGCGCTCAGAGGTACTGAGCAACCATATCGTCTCGACTCCGGCACAAACCGCAGTACAAGTGTCACCTATAGATGTAATCCCGCCGCGGTTTAATCATGTTGAAGAAGAATATGATAGGGTTGCCACAGTAAGTAGCCAGTGCAAAGTCCGATTGAGGAGCGCACTGGAGGATGCGTTTCGCAAGTATAGGTCCACTCCGACCGAACTTAGGCCCCGATTACCACGCTTACCTATGCACAAGAAAAATAGGGCGCTGGTGTGTGCCTTGGACTCGCAGCTTAAGAATTTTTTCGAGAGCTGCGAGGATCTTGTTGATACGCACTCGATCCTGTATTGCGCGGCTGTTGCGGCATGTCGTTTAGCTAACGTCAAGTTTCCAAGCTGTGACGTAGCTACTCGACCAAAACCGGCCGTACCAGCCTGGCAGTGCAGGAGGATCGAGCGTCGTATCGATGGGACCAGGGTACTCATCGGCAAACTATACTGCTTCACGGAGGGCAATACACGGCCACGAGTGATGCGCTTTGTAAGGCGGGCATTCTCGGGGACTGGAATCAGCCCTCGAGAATACATGTCCCGTGTCACAGAGCGCATCGACTTCCTGAAGCAGAAAGTTTGTGCATGGGCGAGTCGTATTCGACGGTATAAACGGCGGGTTGATCGATACACGCAGAATCGCATGTTCCAGAGCGATAAGATGTGGGTATATAGAGCTTGGGAGCGACCTGAACAAAATGTGACAGACGTGTGTCGTCCGGATGATGCCACCACGAATGTATTCTGGCGCAGCATCTGGTCGGTGCCCGTCTGTCATACTGAGGCTGGCTGGATGCAGGACGTCGAGCGAGTGAGTGGAACTATACCAGAAATCGAAGCAGTCCAGATTACGACATTAGACGTAGCCAAAGCAGTCCATTCGTTACCGAATTGGAAATCACCGGAACCGGACAGACTACACAACTTTTGGCTAAAATGGCTAAGTAGATCACACACTCGCCTGGCATCGCAATTCCAGTCATCCTTAGAGTCTGAGTCGGTACCGCAGTTTCTAACAACAGGCGTTACCCACCTGCTCCATAAGTCAGGTAGTCCCGCGGAACCCAAGAATTATAGACCGATCACGTGTTTGTCGACGGTCTATAAACTTATTGAATCTATTTGGAGAGCGAAAATTAATATACACATTGAAAGTAACTTGATTATGTCTGCCTCTCAAAATGGGTGCAGGAACAGGTCCCGCGGTACTAAGGAGTTACTCCCCATGGACATGGCCATTAGCCAACAGGTTCGTCGATCCCGCAAGGATCTGTCGACATGCTGGATAGATTATAAGAAGGCCTACGACTTGTGCCACATACACATGGCTCATGAGGGTGCTGGAGTTATACAAGATTGATGCAACTCTACGCATCTTCCTTGATTCGTGTATGGGGCAATGGAGGACGGTCCTTCGGTACCCAGGGTGTGGACAGATTCAGGGGGATGATGAACCCGTATGGGTTAAACGGGGAATATTCCAGGGCGACAGTCTGAGTCCACTTTGGTTCTGCTTAGCCCTGAATCCTCTAAGCACACTGCTGGAGAATTCAGGTCTAGGCTATCGGTTGAAGAGAGGTGGTCAGGTCATATCTCACCTCCTCTACATGGATGACCTGAAACTTCGCCCCAACAAATTGCGACTGATGGAGCTACTGAAGGTAACTGAAACTTTCAGTAGCGCCATCAGGATGGAAATTGGTGTGGACAAATGTGCAGTCATGCATGTAAAGCAAGGGGAGATTATGGAATCTGAAGGAATTCAACTCTCAGATTCCATACACCTTAGATCCCTCTCCTCATCCGAAAGCTGTAAGTACTTGGGTATGTTCGAAGCTTTAGGTATCAACGTTGCTCACATCAAGCAATCATTGAAGGAGCGCTTCTTTGGTCGCCTGAAGAAGGTATTAACTAGTCTTTTCTCAGGCGGAAACAAGGTGCGCGCCTTCAACGGTTGGGTCATGCCGGTTTTGATGTACTCTTTCGGCATACTCAAATGGAGTCAGACTGAACACGATGCCCTGGATAGGAGGATCCGTACACTACTGACCGCAAACCGGATGCATCACCCACGATCATCGGTAATGAGATTGTACATCCCGCGGAAGTGCGGAGGTCGAGGTTTTTTAAATGCGAAGACCCTCCACAACCGCGACGTGTGCAATCTCAGGAAATATTTTTTAAAAGCTCAAGTGGGTATCCACCGTGATGTAGTCGCAGTAGACAAGGAGCTCACCCCGCTCTCCAAAGCTAAAGAGAACTGGCGCAAACCTGTGGTACTTACTACCGATGACCGTAAGCAGGTATGGCAAAGCAAGGAGCTTCACGAACGCTTCTATCGGGCTCTACACGAGCCCGGTGTAGATTTCTTAGCGTCCGTATCCTGGCTACTTTTCGGTGACCTCATTGGGGAAACTGAAGGTTTTGTTTGTGCAATTATGGACGAAATTATCTTGACGAATAACTACCGGAGACATATTATGAAGGACGGGACGGTTGACGTGTGTCGGGCATGCCACCGTCCGGGTGAGTCTATCAGACATATCATCTCTGGTTGTTCTCGTCTGGCTAACGGCGAGTACTTGCACAGACATAACCAAGTGGCCAGGATTATTCACCAGCAACTTGCTTTGAAATACAAACTTGTGGACTCTGAGGTACCGTATTACAAGTATGTGCCCGACCCAGTTCTCGAAAATGACCACGTCACGCTGTACTGGGATCGGTCTATCATTACTGACAGGACTATTGTCGCCAATAAGCCTGATATAGTGGTGATATAGTGGCGGTGGAGATTAGCGCGCCGCGCAATGATAATCGATGTTAACATCCCACATGCCGAGAACCTCGTGAAAGCTGAGAAAGAGAAACAAATAAAATATCTCGACTTAGCACACGAGGTTGTTGATATGTAGAATGTGAGCTCGGCTGTCATTGTGCCGATTGTCGTAACGGCCAATGGCCTGATAGCCGAAAGTCTCGACCAACATCTCTCGAGGCTCTCGTTAGGCGGTTGGATCAAGAGCCTGATTCAGAAGGCTGTACTCCTTGACACGGTTCGTATAGTGAGGAGGTTCCTGTCTCTGCAGCCCTAACCACCGGTAGCTTGAACTCTGCTCCCGATACCGGTGGAACTCTATTTTTTATATTTTTAAATGTATTTTTACATCTTTTTATTTTAAAAAATATTTAAAAATGTAAATAAATAAGAATGAAAAATGAATAAACGATAAAAAATATAAAACGTAAACCAAGTGTCATTACTTTAGTGCCAACCTGATATACAGGGTTACAGGGAAAGTCGTACTGAATATTAAAGGAGGTTATTATTCAGGTCATTTCTGATGATTTTGATTCTGAAATAAAATGTCCGAAACTTAACCGTTATGGAGATATTAAATTTTAAAGATTATTTTTAAAAATCCTTTATTTTTTGGCTTTTAGTCGTTTTCTTTGGGATTAGAGCTCCTAGAGTCGGTTTTTTTGATGTATCTAGTTAGAAGACATGTCCATTAATAAAAATGATCAATAGAAACTGAACCTACTACTAACAGCTTAAAAAACTGCTCGACAACGGTTAGCATTATGAATTTTCTACTAGTGTTCTTAACTTTGATGGGCTTTAAAAAAAAAATGTATGGAACTTATTCTGCGAATAACTTTACAAAGTTCTACGTCTTTTTAGCTATTCAAAAAGGTATATCATCTACTAGGTTTGTTCATAAAATCTTAAAATAATGTTATTAGAATAGGCCCATCTGGTAGTACAACATAACAGAATTTCGATACAAAAGAATCCGGCTTACTACCTAGCACTTTTAAACAATGAAAAAAGGTTTGGGTAGACATTGTTTGTGTTTGGGAGACGTGCGGTGACAGGTATTTATGTCATTTTAAATGTCTGAATTGTCAAATCGTGGATCGTGGTGTTTGTTTAGTCTGCTCATGCGATTCTTCCATGGTAGATGTGTTATCCGTGCCCTCCGATTTTTTTTGTAAAAACGCGACTTGGCTTGGATTTTTGGACTGTTTCATCTTCTAACTGTGTGACGTGGCTTGTAACTGGACTTTGATTTGTGTTGTGAACATGGCAACATTTACCAACGAGGAATATGCTGACATCCTAATGTGTTATGGATTTTGCGAAGAAGTGTCGTTGCGTGCACGCAATGAATACATGCTAAGGTATCCTACTCGCCGAGTACCTGATATTGGCGTATTTGACAGAGTTTATCGAAGACTACGAGAAACTGGTTCTGTGCTAGTACGTCGGACTGACATGGGACGACCTCGTGTTCTTGATGACGACGACGAAGATAATGAAATACGACGTCTCTTTGAAGCCGACCCAACCACGACAACAAACGTTGTCGCTCGACGGCTTGGTATTTCCCAGTGGAAAGCCTGGTTCGTAATGCACAGTTCTGGGCAATACCCTTACCATTACACGCCAGTGCAAGTAATTGAAGAAGGGGATCCATTGAGACAACTAGACTTCTGCAGATTTATGCTCAATGCCGATAATGAAGATCCGGATTTTTTAAAGAAAATCATGTGGACAGATGAGTCGAAATTTGACAAAGACGGCATCACAAACTATCATAACACCCATTATTGGGCTCCCAAAGCGCAAGGTAACCCCAAGAAAAAAAGACCAAAAGGGTCACAAAGGAGATTCAGTCTTAATGTGTGGATAGGTATAATATCAAATAACTTGATAGGGCCATACTTCCTGCCCGATAACTTGAATGGCGAGACATATGAAAACTTTTTGAGGGAAGAGTTACCCTCTTTAATGCAAGACTTGCCTATTGCATTGAGACGAGACATGTTCTTTCAACATGATGGCTGCCCAGCGCACTACAGAAGAAGTGTTCGAGCATGGTTGGACGAGAATTACCCAAACCAATGGATTGGAAGAGGCGGACCCATAGCATGGCCGGCGAGGAGCCCCGATTTAACGCCGATGGATTTTTATGTGTGGGGTCATATGAAAAGCCTAGTATACGACCAAATGACACCGATCGCAAATGTCGATATTCTAAGACAAAAAATTATTGATGCGGCTGAGGAAATGAGGCGGAACCTACGAACTTCTGTCGTGAAAAGTAATTTAAGAAAAAGAATGAGACTTTGTGTAAGAAATAGCGGCGGCCATGTAGAACATGAATTATAAAAATATTGCTAAAATTTTTGTCTTTTTTTCACGTATTTTAGCTACTTTTACCTCAAACTAAAAATGTACCCTCTCCTAACTTAACTGTTATTTGGGCAATGTTTTGCCTATTTAATAGCAAGTGTTATACCTTTTTGAATAGCTAAAGAGACGTAAAACTTTATAAAATTATTTGCAGAATAAGTTCCATACAATATTTTTTATTAAAAGCCTGTTAAAGTTAAGAACACTCTATTAGAAAATTCATAATGCTAACCGTTGTCGAGCAGTTTTTTAAGCTGTTAGTAGTAGGTTCAGTTTCTGTTGATCATTTTTATTAATGGACATGTCCTCTAACTAGATACATCAAAAAAACCGACTCTATGAGCTCTAATCCCAAAGAAAACGACTAAAAGCCAAAAAATAAAGGATTTTTAAAAATAATCTTTAAAATTTAATATCTCCATAACGGTTAAGTTTCGGACATTTTATTTCAGAATGAAATTCATCGGAAATGACCTGAATAATAACATCCTTTAATATTCAGTACGACTTTCCCTGTAACCCTGTATAATTATTAAAACTTATTCAGTTCATTACGTTTACTACGATTGAAATGATTACATATTTACGATGGCTATGGAAGTGAAAGAAGCGTTGAATGCAGTGGAAAACCTTAGACATACTTTGAAGAAGACCCAGATCAATCTAAAGAAGTACCCGAAGGCTAGATTAACCCAAAAAAATTATGTTGAAGCCCGCATTAAGTGTGTAGAAGATTACTGGAGTTTATATATATAAACAAGCTTACGGTGAAATAATGCGAAGCCTACCGAAGGAGAAGCGCGACAAAATACCTTACATAGTAAACGAAGAATTTTTTGAACATGAAGAGCTGTATTTAAGTTTGATGACAGACTTGAAGGATTCGTTGGTTTCTCAACCAGTTAACGTTAGTGGTTAGGCAACGCCTATACCTAGTGATGCTCAACAAACACGAGTGGTTTTGCCGAAAATACAACTACCTATGTACAGTGAACAATATGAAGAGTGGTTATCGTTCCACGATTTACTTAATACATTTGTACATAAGAACGCGTCATTAAGTAATGTACAAAAATTGTTTTATTTAAAAACAAGTCTTAATGGAGAAGCCGCATCGATATTAAAACATATTCAAATAACATATTCGAACTACGAACAAGCATGGAACATTCTAAAAGCAAGGTATGGCAACAAACGTATAAATGTCGACGCAGTTATGAAAAGATTACTTTCTCTAAATAAAATTAATGTGGGTAATTCCAGTTCTGTCAAGAATTTACTGGATACAACATTTGAATATTTACATCAATTTAAAAATATGAATGTGCAGACTGATAACTGGGATCCTGTGATAATATTCGTCGTTGTGCAAAAACTAGACTGTGAAACCCACAAGGATTGGGAAGTCTATGTGAGCAGCAATTGTGAGGAACCTGACAGCCTTCCCTCCCTCGACGTTTCGTAAATTCCTGGAATGCCGATTTCGTACGTTAGGTCTTATAGAACCAACGAAACAAAAGGCAAGTTCAGTTCATGTTCGAGAAAAGTCATTTTACGCAGCAACTAATGTAGAGAATAGTAAAATATGTCAAATGTGTAAAGAAAATGATCTCTTCAAAGTGAGAGTAACAGACTTCTTCTGGGTAAGCTCGCTCCATCGTCGACTTTGTCTCTGTCATCTCTGACCTAGACTAGAGTCAAGAGCAAACCTATCTTAAATAATAAAAAAAAAAGAAAACCACACACTTAGCCACTGTAAGGAGTTTGGTAAAGCCAAAGTTTTCCAAACTCTTTACAGAACCCAACCAACACAAAGAAGCGAGTTTATCAAAATCAACAATTTGTGCTTCAACTGCCTTGCACCCGGACACTGTGAGGCATTGTCGCATACCAACAAGCTGTAGAATATGCAAAAGACGTCACCATTCACTTCTTCATAAAAATAAGGAAGATAGCACAATAAAACCAACCACTACGGGGAACACTGTAAACAAAACAAAACAACCCGAAGTGACACTACATACCAACGTGGAGAAGATTGAAGAAACAGAGAAGGACATTAAAATGGTGACATCACATGTTTCTACGAAACAAAGCACATCGTTGCTGGCAACTGCAATCGTAAAAGTGAGAAGTGAAGACAATTATACAACGATATTACGAGCTTTAATTGACCAAGGCTCACAAGCAAGTTTTATTAGCGAACGAGCGGCACAACAACTCATGGCCAAGCGATATCAAATCAAAGGTACAGTTGTAGGCGTGGGATCAACGAGAGAAGATATGAAACAAGCAGTTTTTTTATTTTTATTTGAGAATACTTTAAAGTCGAAAAGTATGGTTCTCGGCTTGTTTGTGGCTTACATCACCGTGGCTAGTTCTACGCTGCGGAGTAGCGGTTATGGTTGCAGCGGGTGTGGTTTGTGACGCAGTCTGGGAGTGACTCATGAATGAGTTTGCTGATGCATGTTCGTTGTTTCTTCGCGATCGATTTCGTTCTTCTCTATATTTTCTTCTTTCATGCAATGCGTCCGAATCGAGATATTCTGAAATATGAAGTCCTTGCCTTTTCAAAAATCTTGCCTGTGTCATGATATACTTCGTCATTCTTTTGCTGATGAGCTCTATTTATATTGGGCGTTTTAGTCCATTTCTACCTATGCGGTGTAATTCCTCAATATAACCAGTTAGGTCAATGTTCAGCGTGTCTTGGAATGCGTATATTATTCTGTCCTCAAGATCTCTTTCAGTTTCCCGATAGTACTCATTTAGTCCGTAAATAACAAATCTTTTTGTGTTGTCGTTTTTAGTGTACCTTGGTTTTGTACCTTTTCTATTTCGTTCTTGAGCTTGTCGTTTTCAATTTCCAGTTTCCAGTTTCCGTATCTTTTCGTTTACGTTTACTATGTTAGTATTTATGGATGTCTGTTCCAAAAGTAAGGCTTCTGTTGTTTGCGTAATTTTTGACTGTAGTTTGTGTATTGCTGCATTTATTTCACTCTGTACCTCCTATCTGCCTTTTATTTCGTTTAATATTGCTGTGTTATTATTTTCAAGTTTTTCATCCAATAGTTGGCTTATTTGTAGTAAAGTAATAGGATTTGTTATTTGTGAGCTTAACTGTGCGTCTGATTAACTCTATACTCGGTATTTATACTTAAGACCAAAAATAAGGAATAACGTGTAAGTATCAGGGTTCTAAAAAACCTACCCCGAACGGGGTGAAAAGGGGTAATCAATTTTACAGGCGAAGATTTTACTGCGAAGCTTGATTAACTCGAAAATTGGTATAAATAATAACCTATAAGCAAAATAATGGAAACGTCACAAAAGACTTAAAAAATTAACCCTTTGGGGCATTGATAAACAAAAAACCCAATAACGCTCGAAAGTGTCCCGAAACACTATTTCTGTCTCTTTCTATAAGCTACAAGCATATATTATTGCAAGTTCAACCTTACGCAAATTGTTTAAAGTTGTTCTTACAACGTAGTGCACTTAAAGCAATAAAATTTTACGACCGACCGTGGTCGGTAGGACAAGGCATTGAGTGGAGTCGAAGATGACTGTTTTTCATTATACATTATTTTATTAGTCAGTATTTTAAGAGTTTGTAAAATTGTGTTTTAAACACATAAATATACTTTTATTTGTGCATAAACATGTTTTGGGTAGCCTATGGGTATACCAAAAAAAACAAATTATAGCTGTTAAAATTGTTTATTCAAATATTTGGTTCAAAACGATAATGATGAATGGTATTTATTTTGCAAAAATCAAATCAATCAAGGCGTTTATTGCAAGTAAGCCAGTTACAGGCACTTTTGAATTGTCATAGACAATTAAAAAATTAAAATATAACAAAATTAAGTGTCCATAGCAAATATAAAAAAGACAATTCAGGAAAATAAAATAAATAAATTAAAAAAAAACGTGGCAGCCAAGTGGTGTCCAGTCTCAACTGACAGCGCCCGTTCACGAACATGACACACGTATCAGCACCATACAACTCAACCATTTTGAAGGAAACAACGTGCCATCATCAGCGAGACATTTGAGTGAGCATGACATATTCTCAACCGCCAGGGTCATTCAAGTTAATAAGAGACGTAGGTACCCAGTGAATGGTAACTCTGAAGTACATAGTTTTTATTTTTTATTTGAGAAAGGTTTGCTCTTGACTCTAGTCTAGGTCAGAGATGACAGAGACAAAGTCGACGATGGAGCGAGCTTACCCAGAAGAAGCCTGTTCACTCTCACTTTGAAGAGATCGGGGTTGTATGCGTTCGGAAACACAGACGCAGGCAGAGAGTTCCACTCCTTTGCTGTGCGCATCACAAAAGACATTTGGAAACGCTTAGTGCGAATTGGTGGGATAGCAACTAGGTAAGGATGGTAACTTGCAGTGCTTCTTGATGTCCGCTGATAGAAGGAGGCCGGCGGAATGAGGTCGTGGAGTTTTTGAGCACACTCCCCGAAGTATAATCTGTAGAAGACCGTCAAGCAGGCAACCTTGCGGCGATGAGCCAAGCTGTGAAGCTTGGCATCCACCAGTCTTACGTCGCCAATGAGCCTCTTAGCTCTGCGTTCCACCGAGTCAAGCGCGGCAAGTTGGTAATTGGCCGAGCCATCCCAAAGGTGGCTGCAATACTCCATGCAGGATCGAACTTGCGCCTTGTAGAGAATTAAAAGCTGTCCAGGCGTAAAGTATCGCTTCACCCTATTTAGGATGCCCAGTTTCTTGGCCGCAGTTTGGGCTTTGTACTCGATGGTGGCTCCGAAGTTGAGACATGATGTCAACTCCATGCCTAGGAGCTCGAGCCGATCAGTTACAGGAACAGATGTACCCCGAAAAGTAGGAGTTTGATCGAAACGACTCCTTTTAGCGGTAAAAAGACACGCCTGTGTTTTGGTGGCATTAAAAGAGACCAGATTATCATCACCCCTCTGGGAGACAAGGCTTAAGGTCAAATCTGTCCGCCTTACCATGGCCTCTCTCAAGGAACGAACTTCGGCCCCGCTGGTTTTTGCGCTGGACAAGTATCTCTCTGAAACTGTACTGTCATCTGCGTACCCAACAATACCAGACTGAAGTAGGTCATTGATGTGTAGCAGGAAAAGAGTTGCAGAGAGAACAGACCCCTGAAGAACTCCGGCATCTATAGCCATAAGGTCGGAAGAGCAGCCGTCAACGACTACTCTGATCGACCATTCATTAAGGAAGTCTGATATCCAGCTACAAAAATCAGCAGGAATGCCATAAGCAGGAAGCTTGCTGAGTAGACCAGCGTGCCAGACCCTGTCAAAGGTGTTTCTCGATGGCCTCGCCCCAGCAGTGCGTGACATACACAAGAAGATCGCCAGTTGACCGTCCCCGGCGAAAGCCATACTGACGGTCACTGAGGAGATCATTTTTTCAAGGTAGGTCAGCAACTTACTGTTCAGTACCCTTTCCATAACCTTGCACAGAATGGAGGTAATGGCGATCGGACAGTAATGGGCAGGGTCTACATGGTCGCCCTTTTTGGGCACTGGTTGTACATTTGCCAGTTTCCAGGATTTTGGTACCGTCCTTTTTTTAAGAGAAAGGCGGAACAAACGTGTCAACACAGGAGACAGTTCAGGCGTACCCTGCCTCAACACTCTCGCTGGAATGCCGTCAGGCCCGCTGGCCTTGTTCACGTCTAGACTGCACAATACTCTTCGGACCTCTTTAATGTGAACTGCGATTTCCGGCATCGAGGAGTCACAATGAGGCACAGTAGGTGGTTGCTTGGAGCCAGCGTCCAGGCGTGAATTGCTTGCAAAGAGAGATGCAAATAGATTTGCTTTCTCACCTGCAGTGAGCCAGCGACCCATCAGGTTTCATCATTGGAGGTAAAGTGGGTCGACAGAAATTCGCTTCAGCCGCTTTGGACAGGGACCAGAACTGTTTACTACCCGGAGGGTGCGAAGCCAGCTTGGCCCCAATACGTCCGACATGGTCAAAACGTGCCCCACGTAAAACCCGCTTGCAAAACTTGGCGGCAGAATTAAAAGCTCTTTTCCTCGCGCGAACCCTACGCGCTCTAACTTTGCGGTCGCGGGTCTTGACCCAGGCTTGGTAGGCAGACTCTTTACGGGCCTCAGCGTGGGCGCATTCTGCATTATACCAAGGCCGAGATTTGTGACCGAGCGGGATGTTGGAGAATGGAATAAAATACTCCATCCCCTGCCGAATCACGTCCGTAACCACGTCAGCACAGCACGAGGGGTCACCCGAGGAGAAGCACACTTGCCGCCAAGGATAAGACGCAAAAAAGTGCCGCATCTCATCCCAGTCTGCTGACTTGTATCGCCATACTCGCCTCGTGCCTCTAGGACTCTCATCTGGAGGAGAGCAGGTCGATAAGGATTTCACCAGACAGTGGTCAGACGTTCCCAGCGGGGCTGAGACCGATACTGAATGACTGTCCGGATCAGATGCCAGCAGAAGGTCCAAGCAATTGGGTGTATGGCCATCAACATCCGGTACCCGCGTTGCCACATTCACCATCTGGGTTAGATCTAGCGTTAAAGCAAACTTGCGCGCCTCTAACCTGGCTTGGTCAGTTTTCTGGTACGGGAACAACCACTCTTTATGTTGGGCGTTGAAGTCCCCCAGAAAGATGAGCTTCGCTGTTGGGTACCGCTGCTGGGCTACGTCAGTCGACTCCACGAGGAAGTTAAAGAGCTATAGAGGCATGAAGAACAGGGTGTAAAGTTCACTCATCCTCCATAGAAAAGGGAGGATCCTCCGACCAGACGGGTGTTGTGTCTGGTGGGCTACTGCCCGACGGTTGATGTCTGGATGTTGTATATATGCTAGTCGCGCGGTAAACTCTGTTTGCGCGATGCAGGATTTTGCGTGACGTCAGTGTGACGCGTTCCATTGTGGCGATGCCGCCACAGAGCGTTGTTGTCTCCTGGTCACCGCTGTGCGATCGGTAGACGCCGATGTAGAGAGATTTCTCCACGCCAGTGTCCACAAGTAGCCATATGGCAGAAAAACCCGATTTCTCAAAGCAACGGAGACGACGACAACAAATGTCATCGCGGACGTACACACAGACCCCAGCTTGCTTCTTGAACTTGTGTTCAAGAGAGTAAGCAGGGTAGTTGAGATACGCCACGTCCGACGGGGTTGTTATCTTCGTCTCCGTTAGGAAAAACAGGTGCGGCTTCTCAGTCTCAAGATGGTGATGGACCGGATCGAGATTGGAGTGCAACCCCCTGACGTTAGTGAAGTGCACTTTTAGTGGGAGGAAGTGCAGCCGTTGTTTAACCTTGTTTTTCTTTGCTTTGGTCATAATTTGTGTAGAGTTGTTGAGGGAAAAAGTTGACTTGTCGAGGCGCTGCTCAGTAATCCAAGTGGAACACTAGAGCTAACCAAACCTATGGGGAACCCATTAGGAGACTGCAGGGACGCCCGAACCCCCCCGGATATGGCCACCGGGTCCTCCCATCCAGTCGCCGGCTGGCACAGTGGAGCATACCGGGATTTTTCGCGAGTTGGCGGGGCAGCCTTTGGCACGTGGCTGGCGTGCTACTTGGGCCCCCTACTGACTGCGGTCGGCCAACGGCTGGCACCGTGCTTCGGATCCCGCTACCCTCCAAAATGAGTTACCCGGCTAGTTATGCCCAGAGACCAAGACCGGTTCTGAACAGCGCAACTGACAATCTTCTTCTCCCCCAAAGGCACTGGCACTCCCACACACCGACGGAACACAGCAAGCTGCTTGGCATCAGACTCCGGTGGGACGGTGGTCGCGAGCCAGGCGGCCACTTGCGGAGCCTACCACCGCTAAGTGGGATCGTTCAGCCGTACCACGGGCAAGCCCGTGGTGCCGTTGCCCGGGGTGGACCACTAGGAGGTAGATCCCAACCACCCCAGAGCACATATAGTACTCACACAATGCTGCTATGAAGTTATAATATTAATACTACGAAGATTGAATCTATACAATGCAAATACAGTTGTATAATCTTCAGCAGCTCTGATAATAGTTTAAATATACTTGCAACTTGGTTGTTCCACGTTTGTTTACACGTCAAACAATAATAAACTTCTTCTTTCCTTTCGAAACTAAATACAGTATCATACTTCAAAATGTACAAAGCATAAAAAACAAGACCCATTTACTAGAAAACCTACTTCAAGAACAACAATACCAAGCTGTATGCCTATCAGAAACTTGGATCACCAATAAACAACACCCCTACGTACAGATCGACGGCTATGAGATCGCTGCAGCATACTGTCGCCGACAGCACCGCGGCGGCGGCGTGGCCATCCTGCTGCCAACCGGAACTACGTATACTGAGAGGTCAGACCTTAGCGACTTAACTATGGAATATGTCATCGAATGCTGTGCGGTAGAAATAAAACCTAATATACTTCTCATTACTTTATACAGAACGGAGCGTAAAATAGACCAATTTTTTATATTTCTTGAACTGTTACTCACAAAACTAAAATCACACCACTACGAGAAACATATAATAATAGGAGGCGATTTTAATATGAACGCAGTCCCGAGCTCCAAACACTATAAACAACTCATGGCAACTATGCTTGAATATAATTTACATCAAATTGTTAATAAACCAACGGGAAACATCCACGTCATCAACCCTTATAGACCTAATCTTTACAAATAATAAAAATGTATCGGTATCCGTTGAGGATAAAGGAATCTCGGACCATAAATGCGTAACTTATAGCTTTGAACTGTTTTCTAGGACACGAATTAAACCCATTTATAAAAACATTCGACCAACAAATAACCCAAAATACTACACACCTTTCAAACTAAAATTAAGAGACATAGACTGGGAAAACATTATAATACCTAGTAATAAAATAAACGACAACTACAACCTATTCGAAGACAAATTAAAAGAAATTTTAAATACCACTATCCCATTAAAACGTACAAAAATAACTAATACCAAAAATAAGAATTATATAACCAGAGGAATAAATAAATCGTGTAAACATAAGACTTCTAAAAACATTAGTAAACCAATCTAAAAATAAAATACTAAAACACCATTACAAAATGTTCTCTAAAATCCTCAAAAAATGTGTAAGTTTCTAAAAAACAAAATTATTCACTAGAGATGGAAAAATCTAAAAATAAAACAAAGACTATGTGGCATATAATAAAACGCATAACACAGAAACCTAAAAAGATTCACTGGAAACGTAAAGGTAAACATAAATAAAAAGATTCACTGGAAACGTAAAGGTAAACATAAATAAAAAGATTCACTGGAAACGTAAAGGTAAACATAAATAAAAAGATTCACTGGAAACGTAAAGGTAAACATAAATAAAAAGATTCACTGGAAACGTAAAGGTAAACATAAATAAAAAGATTCACTGGAAACGTAAAGGTAAACATAAATAAAAAGATTCACTGGAAACGTAAAGGTAAACATAAATAAAAAGATTCACTGGAAACGTAAAGGTAAACATAAATAAAAAGATTCACTGGAAACGTAAAGGTAAACATAAATAAAAAGATTCACTGGAAACGTAAAGGTAAACATAAATAAAAAGATTCACTGGAAACGTAAAGGTAAACATAAATAACAACATAACAAGCTGCCCCTTCACTATTGCAAACAGCTTCAACCAACACTTTGCTTCCGCAGGCTCCCCAAACACCCAACACAACAGCTCGCAAACACGTAAAGACCATACAGTAATTACGCCCACTATTAATTCCATGTTCCTAGAACCTGTCACAGAAAAAGAGATATTTGATATTATCCTGAACCTTCCAAACAAACACAGTTGTGGCATCGACGAGATACCCCCAACATTAATAAAAGCATGTATCCTAGAACTCACCCCCCCGCTAACATATCTTGTAAATCAATCTTTTGCGGAAAAAACATTCCCGTCCCGACTAAAAATTGCGATAATTAAACCAATATTTAAAGCAGGTGGAAATTCCAGTGACCCTAGCCAATACAGACCAATAGCACTCCTTCCAGCATTCTCAAAGATATTTGAAAAAGTAGTTACCAAACGTATGTGTAGATTCTTAGAAAAATACGACATACTCGACAACAACCAATTTGGATTCCGGACAAACCGATCGACGACCCTAGCAGTTTATAAATACACGCAAGAAATACTTACATATATTAAAGACAAAAACTATGCAATAGGTCTCTTGCTTGACATGACTAAAGCCTATGACAGAGTATCACACTCGATCCTGTTAACGAAATTGAATGGAGTTGGCATCAGGGGAGAGGCACTTGATTGGTTAAAATCGTATCTTAGTGATAGGAAACAGTGTGTACAGATAGAACACCTAGATGACAAGACCTATGAGTTGCAAAATGTGTGCTCGAATATATTAACCACAAACTGGTCCATTCCACAAGGTAGTGTAATAGGATGTATACTTTTCCTTATCTACATTAATGACCTACCAAAAATATGTGACCATCTATGTGTGTTGTTCGCTGATGACATCTCCGTACTCTTTAAAAGCTCTACTAACAACCTACAATATAACTCCCAAATTACTGAAACGTTTAACCTTCTAAAATGTTGGCTTCAGAACCACAATCTTGAAGTAAACAACAAAAAAACTAAAATCATACAATTTAAACCAAAAACAAAAAATTAACTTAAAAAATATAACAGACACCATCCAAATTGAAGAAGTGGAAGAATTCATAATTATTAGGTATTACATTAGACTCATTTGAATTGGAAAAAGCATGTCGAAACAACCAAAATAAAACTGTCACAATTTTCATATGGACTTAGTGTGCTAAAATCTAATACTAAAACTAGGTGTGCCCTCTCTGCATACTACGCATGCACCTACGCGTGGCTACGCTACGGTATCATCATGTGGGGACACAGTGTGGACGCGAATGATTTATTTATTGCACAAAAGAAATGTATGCGAATATTATTTCAAATAAAACCTAGAGATAGCTGCAAACCCCACTTTATAAAAGAAAAAATGCTAACTCTGCCCTCCATTTATATATTAGAAATAGCCACTTTTGTTAAAAGTAACCTAAAACTGTTTAATTTTGACAAGAATGAGCGTCGCAAAAACAAATTAATCCTACCAGCACCTAGACTACAAATGTACAAAAATAGCCCAGAATACCGAAGCATACAAATATACAATAAATTACCTGAAAATATACGATCCACGGAAACAACATGTGTGTTTAAAGCCAGGTTAAAGGCATTACTGTTAAAAAAATGTTACTACAGTATTCAAGAATTTATGGAAGATAAATTATTGTAAAAATAGACTTCAAATGTGTATCTGTGTGTTAATTATAATATTTTATGAATAGATATACATAGGTTGAATATAATATTTAATTGTGAAAGTCTAAACTGTGATAAGTAGTCACTGCATGTAATAAATATTATTAGTTTTAAGTTGTCTTGCTGCGCCCTAACAGGGTCATGTACCGACTCACTAGTTTAAGTTGTCTCGCTGCGCCCTAACAGGGTCATGTACCGACTCACTAGTTTAAGTTGTCTCGCTGCGCCCTAACAGGGTCATGTACCGTCTCACTAGTTTAAGCCTAGCGTGTAACTATGGTTGTGTACATTGAGCATTAAATAAATAAATAAATAAATAAAATAAAAATTATATTTTAAAATCTAGATGAGGCCGGCGTTTCGTACCTGATTACTCTGAGAAGAAACATCCGAAACAAACTCAGAGATCACAGTCTCTTTAAAGTCCAGACATTATATTGGTAGAATCATACTATATGAAAGTATTTTAACGTGCTATCCAGTAACCTCGAATAACGGTATTAATATTTTTGACAAATTTGACAAATAATATGGACATAAGTTGTTTTTGGGTTTTTCAAAATCTACCAGCAAAAGGGGGCAATTAAGTTTTTGGGGGAGAATTTCACTGCGTGTCTGGATTAAGTCAAAAGTAAACTAAACATTAAATGACAAAACACGTGACTGAAGATTTTTCATAAACCAACCTCTTTCGGGGTGAAAAGAGAGGAACAGTTTATATGAAAAATTTTCTTTTACTTTGATCAATAAATTAAATAATAAGTCCATATTAATATTATAAATTCGAAAGTAACTTTGTGTCTGTCTGTATGTTACCATTTCACGCCTAAATCACAGAACGGATTTCGTTAAAATTTGGCAAGGAGATATATGGCATCCTGGGGAAGGTCATAGGCTACTTTTTATCTCAAATATAATCCTACAGGGGGTGATATAGGGCATGAAAGTTTGTATGGGAAACCCAGCATTTCTTAAGTTAGGGATTTGAAAATTAAATTTTATGCTTTTGGTAGGAAATAAAAATATGTGGTTTAGCGTTTTTGAAAAATCATCCTCTAAAGGGGTAAATCTGGGGTTCATTTTTAAAATTCACAAAAAATATTAAATTTATTGTGTAGGTACCTAACTCTTTTTAAGAGATTTAAGGGATTGGAAATGTAATCATAGGTCGTATCTTGAGGTAAGATTTAGTCTTTGTTTCATTAAAATCGGTCCACTCGCTCGGTCAAAAGTTATTTGTTATTAGAGCGTGGCCGTCATAATTTTAACTAAACAAAGTCCCCCACCGCGTGTGTCTGTCTGTGTATTTGATAGCGATAAACTCAAAAACTACCGAATGGATTTTTATACGCTTTTCACCAATGGACGAAGTGATTCATGAGTTAGGTTTAGGTGTATAATTCATTAAAGTTTTGTGTAAATTGGCTGAAATATGACGATGATTGTTGAAGATGTCGGAAAACACCATGCCGACTGCGAACTTTACTGGCGTGCGCCACGTAAATCAATATATGTACTTAGTACATTTCCATTGGATATTTTAAGACATCCACGCGGGCGAAGCCGCGGGCAAAAGCTAGTTATCTATAGGAATGATTTACCAAAATGCACTGTACATCAAACAATTCTATATGCCGATGACAGCACAGTAATCGTTTCATGTACAGATATAAAAACATATGAAAATAATATAAAGAGTTCCCTACAATATATAATTAATTGGTTAGAAATAAATGTATTAAAAATAAACGTGGATAAAACAAAAATAATGTCATTTTATCAACGGACTAATCGATCACAATTAAATGTCATTCATAAAAATACAAAAACAGCTGACAGCAGTAATGCCAGGTTCTTGGGACTGCATTTAGATAGTCATCTACCTTGGAAATCTCACATCAAAATTATATACAAAAACTTAAATCAATACTCCTATGCACTTTATAACTTAAGAAAAATTGTAAATGAGTCCGTCGCACGGAGGGGTATTTGACCCAAAAAGTTACCAAACCACCAACCATCCTTAACCTTGAGCTAAACTGCCAACCAGCTGTAGTCAAGGACTACAGATTGAAAACAGTTACGTTGGGTACGGCATCTGCACCTTATCTCGCCATAAAAACTTTAGAAGATGAAGGTGAACAATATCCTGAAGCTGTCAAAATTATTCGTGAAGACTTCTATGTTGATGATTTGACGTCAGGCTGCGATAGACGCAAGTCGTGTTAGTAAGCAAATCATTATCATTCTGAAACGAGGAGGCTTTGAACTTCAAAAATGGGCGTCTAATGATACCGAGTTTCTTAAATCTATAAATGTCAACAAAGTCACTACAAAGGCTAACCTAGACGGCACCATAAAGGCTCTTGGTCTGTCATGGAATCTCAGAAGAGACGAGTTTCATTATCAACTACAATTAGAACCTATATCATCAGATCACATAACAAAAAGAACTATTCTGTCACATCTACAGAAATTGTTTGATTCACTGGGGTGGATAGCACCAGTTATTGTAACAGCAAAAATTCTAGTACAAAGATTACGGCTAGAAGGAATTGGATGGCACCAAGAAATAAGCAATGAACTGAAAGAACAATGGAAGGTCATTAAGAATCAGACGTTGGTTGAACACCATTAGCACTGAAAAGGAACGAATAACATTTCATGGGTTCTGCGATGCGTCTGAAAAGGCATATGCAGCTGTGGTGTATGGCCGTGTACAAACGAGCGAAGGTGACATAAAAATAAACCTCATCACATGAAGAACAACGATAGCTCCTGTCAAGACCATTACACTACCACGACTCGGACTGAGTGCAGCTACGCTACTAGCTAAATTGTTAACCAAAGTGAGTCAAGATATGAGAATTCCTTCACACAATGTGTTCGCATGGACTGACTCAACTATAGTTTTAGCGTAGCTGTCCGGAGAACCAAACCGTTGGAAGCCATTTGTCGCAAACCGGGTAGTAGAGATATTAGAAAACAAAAGCAGTAGCCAATGGTTCCATGTGCAGTCGGCACATAAGCCAGCCGATATAGCGTCAAGAGGATCATCTTTATCAGAACTACAACAAAAACGCTATGGTGGAACGGCCCTACCTGGCTTGTAGAGGAATTCTTCCCATAAATTTATCTTACTTTGGGTGCCAGAGTTTATCGTAAACACTCTTTTGCCCTAGTTGTAACGCTGCATAGTGTTTAGATAAGTGTTTCTTGTACAATTGAAGTTAAATAAAATTTTATTTATTTTATAATGTCCCTTCCCCAAATGTCCCTTTCTCAAAATGTCCCTTTCCCGAAATGTCCCTTTCTCAAAATGTCCCTTTCCCGAAATGTCTTTCTCAAAATGTCCCTCCCTTTCCTACGACAGCTGCGCGTTTAAACTGGGAATATTTAAATAACATAAACCAAGTAATCAATCAACTTTTAATGACATATAAACCAAAACGTTAAAGCCTTTTAATCACATATACACTAAAACGTTTAAAACTAAAAATTATCCACGGGTTAACTTTTAATAACATACATTATTACAATATAACATTATAGAAATCAAGTCTTAGTAATGAGCTAGCTGTGCCCCGCGACTTAGTTCGCGCGGAAGTCATAAGATAGGTACACAATATACTATAAAAACGCATTTATAAAAAAAAAACAACCGACTTCCAAAAAAAAAAACAGTACAAAGTGAAAAATAAGTTTAATTTCGGAAGTCGGTTTCTTTGGTTTAGTATTTTCGTTTTTTGCCGCCGACTTCCGAAATTAAAGTCGGTTGTTTTTTTATACTTAAATAAGTTTTTTTTCCACTAATTAGTTGTTGTACCTAACCCACCCAAATTCAAGTATCTACCACTACTTGCTAAGTAAATAACAGTGACAGGAAGTTATTATAACATCATCAACATACACTAAATGGAAAAAAATACGTATTATTGAAGCAAACTCAAAAACCTCTCATCAGAATTTGACCAAATTTATATGCGACCACAGGAGTATTATCCTTTCAATTAAAAACTGCAAAAAGGCAAATATACTCGTATGTCGCGTTAAGTCGTATCAGGTTTGGAAGCCGTCGTCGCCAACAAATGATGTAATCAACCACACGACGACAGATCGTTGACGAAATCTGTCTTCTGACAATCAATTCCACATATAAGCGCAATTTGAAGCATTTTACCATTAAAATCATATAGTCAGAGTGCATCGTTCCAATAAGCCCAATCACGGCTAGGATACATTGTTGTATTACGGAGTTCCGGTATCATTGAAGAGTTTCCGTGGCCATCTGTGGTCTTCTTCGTCGGTTCCACTTCACCCAATGATACTTTCTGAATGCAAATGCTTGACTTGTTGATAAAAATACCAAAATCGCTATGTTTTTGCATATAATATTTGAGGAGTTCCCTCAATTCCTTATAGATCCTATCATTAGAACTGGATTTTGCTAAGAATGGGACAAATCTGGAAGTATGTCCTATCAAATAAAAAAATAATTTTCCAAATCGGTTTATAAATGAAGGAGTACTGAGGTAACAAACATTAAAAGAAAACAATCAAACTGATAACCTCCTTCTTTTTTTTGAAGTCGGTTAAAAATAACAGCCACATTTTATTAACCTTCGTCCCCAGACCCGTCGCGTTGCATCTCCCGCCCGCGCTATTACTTCGTTTTCGCTTAGTGTTCTTTCTGATTTTTTTTTCTTTTTGCTCGGCTCTTAAGGGTCGTAGCGTGATGTTAAATAGCCTATAATTGAGAGAATTGAGCTACCAAATGCAAAAAGATTTTTTTCAAATCTGACTTTTTGTTCATAATTTCATGGTTTTTTTTTGTGCGGAATCCTAATTATTTTTCTAAGATAAAAGTAGCTTTAGTTACCCGCCGTAACAGCAGCTATCTGCCAGGTTATGGTCCGTCTAAATCGGTCCAGCCGTTTCGGAGATTAGCTGGAACAAACAGACAGACAGACAAAAATGATAAAATTGCTTTTTTGTTATAGGTACCGTATAAAGGTACTTTCTTATACATGTAATAAAAAATTGTTATTTTGACATTACGAAGAGACACTTCAATTGTATTTATTTGTATAGATGTATAGATAACAGCCACATTTTAATAAAACAAACAAGACACGTACGCGAAGCCCTGAGCGATTCATCTGGCCGAGCCGGTGTCGGTATAAACCAAAACCAGTTTCTTTTCGTACGCGACGAAGCCGCCAGTTGTACGCACACACGCGCCTCATGCTTGTAGTAGTATACCAATCATAGCGCGGTTGTGTGAAGCTTTGCCTCTGTCCGTACTCTGTGGTATAGGTACGGTTCACGCGCGAGCTCCGGTGTTTGCGATATCTTGTGACATGACTCAGGCATTTGATTATGTGCAACATAATGTTTCATTAAAAATCTTGATGCTTACGGGGTGAGAGGAAATGTCCTTGAGCTCCTAAAATCTTACGTACACGGCACCAAAAGAGAAGAAATCTTTCTATCGGATAAACGTAACGTTTTCTACTGAGTTACACAAGCAAGTATACTAGGACCACCACTTTTTAGAGTTTACATTAACCCGTCAAATGTTCGCCTACTAGTTGCCGTTTGCATGTGAACACTCAAAGGTTTTCACAATTATATGTATTTACTGTCGTTTCGAGAGTAAGTATTTTGCTTACGAACCTATGGGGTTCATACGATATTTGAGCGGTTAAGACGACACTGCGCGCGCAGTGGCGCTCTCATCGTTTGTTTGGTTATTACTTTTATTTTAGAATGAAAATGCAGAAAACAAGCATGTTACGATGTGCTCCTCAAGACTATACGTTATTTCTTTATTTCATTTTCTGTACATATTATTTAAATTTTTAAATATTTTTATAAAAACAAAAAAAAAAACATTTAAAAATATAAAAAATGGTGGCCCATCGGCATCAGGAACAGAGTCCAAGGTGCCGGCGGTCAGGGCTCTAGAGAGAGGAACCTCCTTAATATGCGTGCCGTGTCCAGGAGTACTGCTTTCTGGATCAAGCCCTTGACCCAACCACGCAATGAAAGCCTCCAGGTGTTGGTCGAGGCTCTCCGCTATTAGGCCATTTACCGTAACGATTATCGGTACAATGATTGCAGAGTCCACGTCCCACATGTCGACAACCTCGTGTGCTAAGACAAGATACTTGATTTTTTTATCTTTCTCAGCTTTCACGAGATTCTCGTCATGAGGAACAGCGATATCAACAATCATTGCACGGCGCTCTCGTCGATCTATCACCATAATATCAGGCTTATTGGCTACAATAACCCTGTCAGTGATGATAGATCGATCCCAGTACAATATGGCATGACCATTCTCGAGAACTGGGTCAGGCACATACCTGTAGTATGGTACTTCGGACTCCACAAAGTTGTACCGCAAGGCAAGTTACTGGTGGATAATCCTAGTCACTAGATTGTGTATGTGCAAGTACTCGCCGTTAGCAAGACGAAAACAACCGGAAATAATATGTCGGATTGAATCACTGGGCCGGTGGCAGGCACGTATACAGAGGGGGGGATAGTTGGGATTTATCCCCCCCCGAAATCTGACTGAAAAAAAAACGTTTTAAGCCATCTGTTTATTTATTCGCTTGCGTGTTCTTTCAATAAGTAGGTAAAATAAAAATATAGATCTTGATCTGATTATGTAAGCGACGTTACTAGTAGCGCCATCTAACCTGTTTAGAGAGAAACCGAGAACGAAAACAGTAATGAACGACATCTATCGTCGAGTAGAAAAACTAATAGTAGAAAGGTCGTCGCGTCGAGTAGCGAAATATCGAGAAGCCTCCATAACTTTCTGCTACCAGGTAGTAGATGGCGCAATATTCCACAGTGTTCCAGAATACGAAAATGTAGTATAAATACGGCGGGAGTCCGGGAACCTGCATGTCAGTTCATTTCGAGAGCGATTCAAGTGAGAATCGAGAGCGACAAGCGAGAAGAAAAGTGAAATACCTCTGCAATAGTGACAGTATAGTGCAATAGACCAGTTTATTTTGATATTGGTTTCAGTTACATAGAGTGTAGGTAGAGTAAATTCCTTCCGACTTGGTTTACCTGATACTTTGCCCGTGCCGTGAAAAAAAGGAAAAAAAACTTCAAAACCACTATTTTCATTTCATTGGATTCGCCAAATCGCCAGTCCGTGACGTGAGATAGTGTTGACAATTTTGGACCTGCAGACGTCATAATTTGTTGGACCGTTCGCCCTATCCATCACAGATTACTTAAATAAAGTAATGTGTGAAATGTGAGTGCTTCTTGATTTGTGCTTGTTTGAACGTATATAAATTGCTGCTGCTAAAATGAAGAGAATTGACAACTTTTTCAAGCCAGTGGCAAAAAAAATTGTTACTACTAGCACTAGCGAGGAAAAAACTACTCCAAGCATGGCTTCTGCTGTTGATAGTAGACAACTAGAAACAACATCAAAATTTACAGAAAAAAATGTGATTTCAGCCGAACCGGCTGGAAGATGTAGAGATGAAGGAGAATGTTCAACTTCAAAAACGTGCAGTTTAGATACAATGATTATAATAAGTGAAACTTTTCCTGATATCGGCGTGGTTTCTAATGCCATATATAACACACAGTATCCTCCTCTTGTACTCACAGATGAACGGAAAAAAAATATTATTACACAACCGTTTGTCCCAGATGCGTCATTTTCGTTTCCGGCTAGTAGCTTTGGAAAGAGGAAACTTAGATTTCGAAGAGAATGGATGGGATCATGGGAATGGTTAACATATTCGCCGAGGAGGAACGGTGTGTTCTGCAAATATTGCGTTGTCTTTTCATCAGGCACCGCTGGAAAAGGTTCCCATCAAACACTTGGAAGTTTTGTCAGCAAACCATTTGATAATTGGAAAGATGCAACAGAGAGATTTCGCGAACATTCTGCTGCTAAATATCACCAGTTTTCTAAGTTATGCGCAGAAAATTTCTTACGCGTAATGGATTCAGCAGCTATAGACGTTGCATCGCAGCTTAATGATCAAAGGCTCAAAGAAAAGGAAAGAAATAGAACAGCACTAAAACCTATAATCGAAACTATCATCTTCTGTGGAGAGCAAGAGTTGCCGCTTCGTGGAGACAAAGACAGTGGACCATTGACTTTAGAAAAGCCACTTGGTAAAGATGGAAAATTCAGGGCTCTGCTACGATACCGAGCAAGCTATGATAATATCCTGAAAGATCATATCATTACAACCCCTAAAAATGCAACGTATTTTAGCCCTATTATTCAAAATGAAATAATAGATACTTGCGGAAAGATAATTCAGAAAAAAGTTGTGACACAAATAAATAGTTCAGAGTGTTTCGCGATTCTTGGCGATGAAACTTTAGATGTGAGTGGAACTGAGCAATTGTCTTTGTGTGCGAGATACGTTTATAAAGGTATTTTGAGGGAGGACTTTCTCAGTTTCATTGAAATACACGACCTAAGTGCCGAAAATATAAGTGCAGAAATTTTAAAGAAATGTCATGAGATTGGTTTGAATCTCGATAAACTAGTTGGTCAGGGGTATGACGGAGCTGCTACCATGGGAGGACACATCAGTGGTGTGCAGACGAGAATCAGAAAAGAATTTCCTAAGGCCACATACGTACATTGCTCGGCACATCGTCTGAACCTAGTTCTTTCAAAAGCTCTTTCAGTTCCCGAGGTGAGAAATTCAATAGGCGTTGTGAAGGAAGTCTGCAATTTACTTCGCAACAATGCAATGGCCGGGAAACAGTTCAAGGAAAATGTGGAAAAGCTCACACCAGAGAGTAAGAAAAAAAGACTGGTCGGCATGTGTGACACTAGATTTATAGAACGTCACGACTCTATAAATGTATTTGGTGAGTTTCTCGAACCTATTGTCATTACATTAAGAGAACTATCCTACACAAACAGAACTGTCGCCCAAACTGCGTCTACACTTATAGCTGCGATGGAAAAGAGTAGTTTCTTGATTTCTCTAAAAACCTGAAAGATTTTTCAGTTACACTCTCCCACTGTCAGCATATTTGCAGAACCCTACACACGACCTGGCCTCTGCTATGAAATTTTCCGATGACATTATCGGAAAACTAAAAGGGATACGTGACGATGTTAACCCGGTATTCTCAGAAATATATAACGCATGCTGCAAAATAGCGGAAGATGTCTTGCAAATAGAAATTCAGCGTCCTCGAGTTACTGCCCACCAAACTGCACGAAGCAACCCTCCCAGCGATACTGCTGAAGAATACTTCAGAAGAACTATTTTTATACCGTGCTTGGACGATTTGATATCTGGCATGAATGATAGATTTGCGAATCAAAGAGAGCTGCTTTCTTCTTTAGAAATTATTCTTCCGAAAAATGTGGACGAGAGGAAGATAAGTGAATTAGAAAATATGAAAATTTATTGGGAAGAAAGTGTTGGAGAATCACTAATAAAAGCAGAGTACAGTATGTGGTGTGCCAAGTGGAAAAACACAGATAAGAAACCAGTCGAAATTATGGAAATTTTAGACACGTGTGACAAAGTTTTCTTTCCTACCATTAACAGGCTAATACATATTCTGGCCACCCTTCCGGTTTCAACGGCATCTGTGGAGCGGTCATTTTCATGCCTAAAGAGAATAAAATCCTTCCTAAGGAATAGAATGGCGGGTGAGAGGCTTACTGGTCTCGCTCTATTGTCTATTCATTCCGCTTTGGCGCCAGATCCTGATATGGTACTAGACGTAATGGCTGCCAGCAGAAACAGAAAAATACTTATATAATTATAGTATAGTACAGTGAAAATTATAGTACAGTGATTACAGCGATTTTCACACAGTTCACATGGTTGTTTCAATATTTGTCCCCCCCCGAACCAAAAGTCTGGATACGTGCCTGGGCGGTGGCATGCCCGACAGATGTCAACCGTACCGTCGTTGACAATATATTTCCGGTAATTATTCGTCATGATAACTTCATCCATAATCGCACAGACAAAACCTTCCGTTTCCCCGAAGAGGTCGCCGAAACGCAGCCAGGATACAGACGCCAAAAAGTCTACATCAGGTACATGGAGGGCCCGGAAAAAGCATCCGTGAAGCTCTTTGCCTTGCCATACTTCCTTATGATCTTTAGTATCAAGTACTGCAGGTTTGCGCCAGTTCTCTTTCGCCAAGGAGAGCGGAGTGAGGCCCTTGTCCACCGCGACCACATCTCGATGCATCCCCACGTCGCTTATAGGAAACTATTCCCTGAGACTGCATATCTCGCGGTTGTGGAGGGTCTTAGCGTTTAAAAGCCTCGACCTCCACACTTTCACGGGATATACAGTCTCATCACCGATGACCGTGGGTGATGCATTCGATATGCAGTCAGCAGCGTACGGACCTTCCTATCCAGGGCGTCGAGTTCGGTCTGAGTCCATTTGAGTATGCTGAAAGAGTACATCAAAACTGGCATGACCCAACCGTTGAAGGCGCGCACCTTGTTTCCGCCTGATAGAAGACTATTAAATACTTTGTACAGGCGGCCAAAGAAGCGCTCCTTCAACGATTGCTTCATGTCAGCAACATTGATGCCCAACGCTTCCGACATACCCAAATACTTATAGGTTTCGGTTGAGGAGAGGGATCTATGGGGTGTATGGGATCCGAGAGTTGGGTACTCACGGATTCCATAAACCCCCTCGCTTTACATGCATGACCGCACATTTGTCGACACCAAATTCCATCCTGACGGCGCTACTGAAGGTTTCTGTTATCTTCAGTAGCTCCATCAGTCGCAAATTGTTGGGGGCAAAGAGTTTCAAGTCATCCATATAAAGGAGGTGAGATATCACCTGACCACCTCTTCTCAACCTACAGCCTACACCTGAATCCTCCAGCAGTGTGCTTAGAGGATTCAAGGCTAAGCAAAACCAAAGCGGACTCAAACTATCGCTCTGAAATATTTCCCGCTCAATCCTGATCGGTTCATTGATCCCCCGGATCTGTCGACATACGTTATTATTATTAGAAACAGTAATTTTACAATTTTCAGTTTTATTCTTGAATGTGTACATGTTTGACCTAGGTGAGGACATAAGATATAGTTCAAAGTCAAAGTCAAATCGTTTATTTCAAATAGGCACATAGAAGACACTTTTGAACGTCAAAGATTAACAAGATAATAGAATTGATTCTAGTTGCGCCTTCCAAAAGGTAATTGATGAATTGAAGAAAGTTGCAGCACTTACCGGGTGGAGGCAGGCGCGCAGCGCGGTCAGTGCGTACGAGGCCGCGCCACAGGTGCGCGTGCAGCGCCGCGCGCGCCCGCTGTAGCCCGCCCTCCTCCGCGAAGGGCTCGCCCACGTCGCCCACGCCCCGCAGCGCCACAGCGTCGGCACGCTGACGGCCCGACCACGCGGCCAGCGCAACTGGCTCGTGCGCGCACTCGGCCAGCAGCAGGCGCACGCCGGCGCGCCGCCACGCTCCGTCGCCACCCGCCGCGCGCGCTTCCGCCCGCGCCACCGCGAGCGGAGCGTCTAAAAGCTGTAAAGCATTCACATGTATCATTGCCATCCAGCTGAGTCCGCGACGCGCGAAATCGTGCACGCGGTATTCAACAACATTCTCTCACATGCGCCAGCTAGCTACTTATAAACAATTGTAGGCTAGGTACTGGGCAGTTATGTGTACATAAATAAATAATAGGGCTCTTAGGACTTGCCGACAACTTCTAACACATTGTAAGCCAATTCCCAGGCATGCTAGTAAAGGAAAACACTCTCAACTTACTACCTGAAATGTAAAACATACATGGGTTTGGAAATAATGAATTAAGATTAGCGAACCAAACTCAAATCACAAAAATCATTATGTTTGCCATACACGTGTTTTCCTGCACAACATATTATTATTAATGATGTAGGTAATAGCCACCTCAAGTATCCATAGATTGACTTTTGCGTTAATGTCTATCAATGTCGATTTGTATCTGAGAATTTAAACGCGTCTCAATACGATTTTTCCAAAGGTATTGTATTTAAGGGAAGCTTTTTTTCAGATTGTAGTCCGATCAACGGGGCTTGAGTAACCCGCAAAATTCCTCCGCCTCTGAAATTTGGCATGTGATGAAGTTAAGTGATACAGATTACAGATGTACAATAATCCAACATTTTTTTTTTACGCTTGAAGAAGTTGGGCATTTTCAACAAAACGTGAAAATCGCTTATAACTCTCTGTGAATATTTCTTCAGACTGAAATACTTTGTGTATACGTACGTATGTACTAGTAAGAATACGTATGTAAAGGAATCCAACATTTTTTCGATTTCATAGATACCCCAAAATTAATTTTTAACATTTTGTACTATACTTCTACCAAAAAATTGCTCTGCTCATTTTTATTTTTTAATTTGTTTTTATATCCTTAAATACATAGCTTTGTTTAGTTATCCAAAAGATTTTCCCTTATTAACATATTTTTTTAATTTTTAATTAAACATATTTTTTGAAAAATAGCTCCGTCCATTTTTATACCTTTATTAGTCATATGATTTTATATTATAAATTTATAACAGATTTATCAATTATCCAGCAAAGGAGATGGAAAATGGTGGGCCCAAATGTAATAAGTTGAGATATGATCTAAAAAATTTGTCATATTTTTTTATCTTAGAATATCAAAAATCAGCTCAACTCTCAATCTGGAAGCGGAGAATTAAGAGAAATATAATAGTAGTAATCGATTACAAAATTACAAAAAGAAAACCTTCGCACTAGGTAATTAACTCGAGTAATTAAATGCACTAAATATACTCGTACTTTTATACAATAAAGTGCATTTAATTATATGCCATATTAATAAATTAAATATCAATTAATTACTGAAAAACCAATATAATGAATATCGATTTCATATCGATTAAAATCAGTCTTATATTTTTAGTCTATGTCACTGGCATGACAGCTGTGAGTCAGCTCAACATTGACAGTAGACAGTTGCCGACTGCTCTTGCTTGTTCACTCGTTTCGTGTTTTCCGATGCGTTTTAAATGCTTTACAGATTATTTATTTTTAAAGAAAAACAATGCAGTGGGCGTTGTTTTTCACGGATTCTGACCCTGCCTACCTTGTACGACCCTTGCTTTCACACTGGACATCGAAGATCGCTCACACGTTTGCCTTGGAATTGTTATTTTGGATTTTACCTCCGCCTTGTGGATTGGATATTGTTGAAACTATGGATCGCTGTGTGAATTGAAGGATAGTAACTAGTCACTGCAATACACTAGGCGAAATATAATTAACATTAGTGTTTAAAGAACATCTTTTGGACTTCAGGAATCAGTTGTTAGTTAAAGGTTGTAACATAGCCTTACTTTTACTAAACCTCTAATAACTTGGCTCTCAGATTGTCAAACCTTACATAATTTTCAGCGAGGGTCTGATAAGTTTAAATCTATTAATTCACACCAATTTCAACTCGTTACATTTAGGCCCAAGATTGTATATAATCGTTTCAGTCTCCTTTTCGAACGTTCATATATTTTTTGGATATGTTCGCTGATTTATGCTAGAACGTAAGGGTATATTTATTTATTTATTAAAATCTACTACTTATAAGTACTCAATACGACAGTGCGGTCATTCACAAATATACACTGACTTATTTAGGTACAATTTAAAGGAACTATAACACAATACAACACAATAACATTCTACCCACATTAATCTATATTAATTTATAACATAAAATAAATAACATGGTCTAGTGGTCGCAAGCGCTACTGCTGAGCATGAGGTCCTGGGTTCGATTCCCAGGTCGGGCAAAGTGTTATTGGGTTTTTCTATCTGGAATTTCTCAGTAGCAGCCCTAAGTCTGGATTTGTGCCCGGTATATGGCCCCCTATTACTTGGGAAATGTGGGTGTATTATAGGTACACCTCTGCCTAACCCTTCGGGGAAACAAAGCGTGATGTTATAATAAATAACAGTGTCCTTGCGAATTCGCTCAAATGACACGTGAACACATCAATTTTGCCATGAAGTTCGTTGATGATACAAACTAGCTGGGTCACAGGTGTTTTGGCGAGTAGGTTGGTCCTGGCTGTCGCCACGGCCTGCAGTGGCGGGCACCGCCTCCACTCATAGCGGTCTGGTACGCAAAAACTCAAGCGCTGCAGCACTCCTAGATTATGCTCGATGTCACGGAGTAATTTGACCAGATATAAGTGTAAACTCCCGTCGTACCCTCAATTCATTGTACCCGACCATATCCAGTACAAATAGAGTGGGATGCATTAACGGGTAAAACGGATATACCCCATAAAGCTTCCTGTACAAGTGGCGTATAAAGTTTTTCTGAACGCGCTCCAACATTACAGAGTGGAGCCCATATGACAGCACTATGTTCCAGATAACTCCTGACTAGTGCGCAATACAGGACCCTGACTGTTGCAGTATTTGTCTTGCCTCAGTACGAATCCCAAGTTTCTGAATGCCCTTTTGCAGATCTTAGTTATATGATCGCGAAACGACAATTCAGGAGTAACAGAAAGCCCTAAATCACGTATTTGTGTGACTCTTTGCTTAGGCACTGCGTCCACCACGTCGACCACTCACTTCACTAAGCTGCTCGGAGCTGCTTTGCCACGCACTTTTGGAGTAGTGTAGGCGAGTTTGCTAGCCACCGTTATTGCAAATGATTTTTTTTAAATCTTATTATGGACAACGTACAACGGCGTTTAGAAATTCGCTTTATAAATATAAAGCCAATTTCTAAACGCCGTTTTAAATAAAAGGAAAATTTATTATATGCATTTAAAATAAACGTTTGATACTTTCTTAAGGACTAAGTATAATAAATTAATAATGTTTAGAAAGAGACCTACTGAGGAGATACCGAGTTAGGAAAAAACGTTTCGTTCAAAAGTGTCTGAATCCGAACAATATACAGGTTGAAATTTTTTAACCTCACCTGGAGGGAAGTACCAAAAAGAAACAAATCTGCATTCAAAGATTTTCAAAAATTCGCTTGCGACACTCGGGAATCGAACCGGATAAAATCTGAAAAAATAACACCCTGTACTTTTATGGCATCAGTCGATAGGGTTAATCATTAGGATCAAATCTCTCTAACAAACATGTTGAATTAAATGAAAGGAAAACCATAAAATCTTATTTTAATTGAACGACAAAAATGGGTAAAGTAACTAATTAGTTGCTCGAAATGAGCTCCATTTTGTTGGATACACAATTGAGAAGGGGTGATACTGCCCTGAAGCCCAATAGCGTTAAGACATATACCAATGGAAAGATCTCATCAAGGAGAATATTTCTTATTACGAACACTTCTCTTGTTGTACAATTGAAATTCTGGTATTTTGTCAATTAATTAACGTTCACTATTTCTATGTCTTGCAAACATCATCTTTTAAGCCTATCACCGTCCACTTTAAAACATCGTCTACGAGTATATCGTATGCCGTTTTAGGAACAATGTTCCTAAGAGTCGGTCGGACATAATGTTAAGCCTGCCGAAAATCCCAATACCGTCAAGATATATTCCATTAAAAAGATCTCGTCTAGAAGAACGTTTGTTACTACTACAACTTGTCTGAATTATTAGTTTGTTCGGCGTTAAATCGTCGGAAAAGTGCCGTTAATATCAACACTTAATTCTCGTCATAAGTTAACTAATTAATAAAAGTAACTTGTAAACATCATCATTATATTAACACAAAAAAAAAATTACGCCTGATTTCTTTAAAGGGAGGCAGACATGACATGTATACACGGTGACACGGTTACAACTTGAGTATACTGGGTGATTTTTTTTTTTTTACAGTCTCGAAATATTTACAGGATATTCTACCCATGGCAAGCTTTGCGCCCTCACGCCCCTAGTCGCCGCAGGAGACGCCCTGGGCGTCAGGAATTGGCAGCCGATTCCCGGCCACCGTAGGCGCGGGCTTGCGGACGGCGAGCAATGGGTAGCTCGCCATCCGGTAAGGACCAGGCCCGAGTCGACGGCGCGTTGTGTTCCACGCGCGCCTCAAACAGATGTCAGCAGCATTGAAGGGGTCCGCTAGGACCGATGCCAGCCGGGGTTGCGGGATGTTCGAAAGAGTTACCGTGGCCCCGGCAAAGGCAACAGAAGGAACACGGGTGGGTTTTAGTCAGTAAAAGTCTGACACGCCCTCCCGCTCCGCCCAGAGCGGGAGAAGTCATCTGATGATTTCCCATCCACAAAAAAAAAGGGTGTTCTACCCATGAATATTAACAACTTTCACTATGGGGCCAACTCTGAAATCACGAAAAAAAAATCTGCTGTATAATAGAAAAGTTTAAACCTACTTGACCAAAATATATTTATTTATTTATTTATTTTATTTATTTATTTATACAATCTTACACTATCTTGACAGGTTCACACCCAATGCGATAGTGTGATTAAACTATTATCATTCCCTAATTAACAAATCGAGAGTCACCCTCACGAAACAGCTGATTTTTTTCTATAATATAGAGCTCTAAGAAGGGGTTTTTGAAAATTCGACCTTCAAAGGGGGTGAAAAAGGGGATTTCTAATGTGTGAAAAATCTTATTTCTTATGTTAATAAACATGAAACAACACGAATACATTCTTAAATTAATAATAAAGTTTGACATTATTTAGTTTTTCAAAACTACCCGTCAAAAGGGATTTTACATAGGTGCTAAATTTTATATGGAAGTATTTTAACGTGCTATCCAGTAACCTCGAATAACGGTATTAATACTTTTGACAAATTTAACAAATAATATGGACATAAGTTTTTGGGTTTTTCGAAATCTATCAGCAAAAGGGGGCAATTAAGTTTTTGGGGGAGAATTTCACTGCGTGTCTGGATTAAGTCAAAAGTAAACTAAACATTAAATGACAAAACACGTGACTGAAGATTTTTCATAAACCAACCTCTTTCGGGGTGAAAAGAGAGGAACAGTTTATATGAAAAATTTTCTTTTACTTTGATCAATAAATTAAATAATAAGTCCATATTAATATTATAAATTCGAAAGTAACTTTGTGTCTGTCTGTATGTTACCATTTCACGCCTAAATCACAGAACGGATTTCGATAAAAAGAGATGTTTCAAAATGTATGGAGCCCCGGCCAGGTATTGGTACACCCTACTAAAAAATGGGGAAACACAATTAAAACAGTTTCTAATCATCCAATTACTTTTAATTGGCTTTGTTTGGTAGTAAAGTACAAGAATGTACAATTGAAATTGCAACACACAACAAAAACCCATCATGGCGGTAAGTTGTCATGTTGATTGATTATTGACGTTTGACATGTTTACTTCTGTCATATTACATTGTCAAAGAGAATCATAACATTGTCGTACTTTTAGTCGTTTGCAATATTATTTTAGATCTAATTGTAAAGTCGAAAATCTATTAAAGAAATCTGACAGATTGTAGTAGCTTGATAAACTGGCGTCTGTACATAAAGTATAGTCCAGTTAAGCCAACGAATTAAGAATGATATAGAATCATAACTCTCGTGCGAAGCCCGCTAAAACATGGTTCTAAACTCATACCACTAAACTGCTAATACTAACGCAACACGCGCACAGACAAAACAAAATACATTGCTAAATTAATTTTCTGTACATGAATTCGCCCACCCATTTGGGGCGCAATTTTATTTAGTAAGATAATGTTACAGTGAAACTGAAATATCGAACCAAGCGAGTGCGTACGAGATGGATTATTATGTGACATTGAGCGGCGAGGATGGTGTAACGCAGTATGCAGTAGGTGTCAGTCATTTATTAAGAACTCAATGATTATGAATTATTATAAATTATTGTCACCTCTTTAATTTACAAAATATCTATAAGTAGCTCTAGAAATTTGGAAACTAAAGTTGTTTTATTACTAACCAAACACCTATTTTAAATGCAAATAGGACATCATTATTTCCATAATAGTATAGGATCTATCGAATTTCGTATATTTTTTTAAAGTAGCATAATTATAAAATAAATTTAAAAAAAAACAAAAATCTTTTATTTCCAATTAAAAAAAAAATATTATGCAATTCCCGTGATGTACGAGTATTCTTAGTTTCGTTTCGTAGTCATCGTTCCAAAATCAAATAAAATTAAAGAATCGTTCTAAGCATTTATTGACAAGCCTCCATCAGAAGACCACTAGGCTTATAAGCTGTCAAACTAGATTAACAATCTTGTTATGTAACTGAATATTGAGGTAGGTATAATAAAAAAATAACCCATAAAATTTAATAATCCAAAAAAAAACAAAACAATTAAAACCCAAACGTGCTCTTAACAATAAATTTAAAATAGTACAATTATAGATTTTCAATTAATTAATGAAATAATATTTCATTACTTTTTATATTAACAGTACTAACCGTACAAATAGATACAGCAGATTTTTTTAACATACGATTGCGTATGCGTGACGAATATATTTCTTCATTCCCAAAATGTATAGAGCATACCCTACTGGCATTATTTGGTAACCAGTCATCCTCTCTTCTTTCTAAGCGGACTACTGCAGTCCACTGTAATCGTCGAATCTCTTTTTTGGAGAAACTCAAAGTAAATGATTAATAAGAAACACTAACAAAAAATCCAATCCATCCAATTTATAAAACTCTGTACTTAATATAAAATATATAATAGTTACGTATAAAAAACTGGCTGGCTACTTGTTGCATAATACAGACAAGAATATTTTTTGTCGAGGTTGTCTATAAGCGAACAAAACACGAAATTATTTCACTTATCAGTGATAAGTAATCCCAGTTTGTTTTTTACTTCCTTCTTTCCGTCTTTTACACCAATTTACCACGCAGGATGTCATTTTTGTCCTTGAAAAACGAGTTGTTTCTTGGACTTTTCACTAGTCGAAACGATGCGGGCGTCTGTCACTGAGCGCGCGTCAGACTGATTGACGCGTTGATTGTACTTTTTTTCGTACCGCCCACTTAATTGGGGTTTGCGTGGAACCATTTTTGAGCGGAATTCGTGTTCTATATCATTCTTAATTCGTTGAGTTAAGCAGACGACAACCTCATAAGTTGACCTGCGATATGCCAAGATTTTTACTTATAGCATAAACGTACAGAATACAAACATTCAATAGTCGAAATATTAACTCAGACAAAAACAATGTAGCGATAAACGAAAGCCAGGTTGTTAAAAATAACTCGAGAGAACAGAACATCAGAACACGATCGACAACGAAAGCGACTGAAGTGACAGTAGACAGTTCACGATCTATGATCAATGGTCGATCTGTGGTTTACTGTCATTGGTTTTTAACCACAGAGTACCTAAATTGGCGAGACGCCATATTGAAAGTCGATAAAATAATTGATAAATATCAAATTATTACAAGAGAAATATGCATTTATGCAATTTATCAGTATTTTTCCCGAATTCCACGGATTTTTCTATTTTTCGAGGTATTGTACATATTCTGGGCCCATTTTGAAACATCTCCTTTGGCAAGGAGATATTATGGCATCCTGGGGAAGGTCATAATTATGCTACTTTTTGTCTCAAATATAATCCTACAGGGGGTGATATAGGACATGAAAGTTTGTATGGGAAACCCAGCATTTCTTAAGTTAGGGATTTGAAAATTAAAATTTATGCTTTTGGTAGGAAATAAAAATATGTGGTTTAGCGTTTTTGAAAAATCATCCTCTAAAGGGGTAAATCTGGGGTTCATTTTTAAAATTCACAAAAAATATTAAATTTATTGTGTAGGTACCTAACTCTTTTTAAGAGATTTAAGGGATTGGAAATGTAATCATAGGTCGTATCTTGAGGTAAGATTTAGTCTTTGTTTCATTAAAATCGGTCCACTCGCTCGGTCAAAAGTTATTTGTTATTAGAGCGTGGCCGTCATAATTTTAACTAAACAAAGTCCCCCACCGCGTGTGTCTGTCTGTGTATTTGATAGCGATAAACTCAAAAACTACCGAATGGATTTTTATACGCTTTTCACCAATGGACGAAGTGATTCATGAGTTAGGTTTAGGTGCATAATTCATTAAGGTTTTGTGTAAATTGGCTGAAATATGACGATGATTGTTGAAGATGTCGGAAAAAATCATGCCGACTGCGAACTTTTCTGGCGTGCGCCACGTAAATCAATATATGTAGTACGTTTCCATTGGATATTTTCCGACATTCACGCGGGCCAAGCCGCGGGCAAAAGCTAGTTTACAGTAAAACTTTACGAGATTTTGTTACATTGGAGAGCACAGCCCTACTGCTAATAACAAACAATTAACGGATGAAACACTAGGGAAAGTAATAAGGTTGTCCACTCCCAAGGAAGTATGGAAAGAACTCCACAGGCTGTATGAGGGTCCTGATGAGGGGAGGCTCTACGACTTATGTTTGGACTTCTTCAAACTTAAAAGGGATCCGTCAGACAACATGTCGACTCATGTCTCGATATTGAAGAATTTGTGGCACAGTCTGTAAGAAGAACTGCTCAAAGAGGAGAACGTTGAAATGCCTGTAGTTCTCTTAATTTGCAAGATCCTGGATACGTTGCCGGAAACTTATTTATCCTTCAAGTCGAGTTGGATATTGATGTCTAAGTAAAGAACAGTAGACAACATTACGGCCCAATTGTGTGCACATGAAAAAACACTGAATGCAACGATGGCTGAGGCTGACTCAACCGAAAGTGCGCTTTATGTAAAAACTAATAGAAAGGTTGCTAAAAGAAATGACCAAAGAGACCAGGAAAATAAAAAGAGGTACAAATGCTTTATTTGCAAAGAGTCAGAAAGAGGAGGAAAATAAAGCTCACAGTTCCAACATGATGTTACTGACGGTGAATTCAACAGATTCTAGCTCTAACCGTGATTGTGATGATTGGTAAATAGATAATGGAGCGACACATCACGTCACAAGTCGAGGAGATTTATTTCAAGATTTTAAACATTTTAGTGAACCACACACAGCAACTACGGCTGACAGAAATACAATAAAGGCTGTTGGAAAAGGCACAGTCCGTGTAGAGGCCACTGTTAAAGGAAAAAGTGACTTCCTTTTGTTAAAAGATGTTTGGTATGTTCCCCAGATTAGCAAGAACATTTTCTCTGTGCTTAGTACACAGGACTCAATTATTTTTGAGTCGCGGGTTACAACATGTTCCATGAAGATCAATGGTAAGTTGTCTTAACAGGAAAAAGGCAAAGGTATGGCGGTTTATACAACATAGACGGCAAAGCCATATGTGCTGTTTTTTCAGTCAACTTAATTGAGCATGGAGATACGCTGCAATTATGGCACGAGCGTATGGGACATCAAGATAAGAGACATGTCAAAAGATTGATAGAAAAGGAATTAAGAGTCCCCCCCCCCCCCCCCCTCCCGGTCTCCGGGGACCTCTAACAGTGGAGATTTATGCGAAGGTTGTATCTTTGGTAAAGCGCACAGGTAACCATTTGGTGTTCGCGAAAAGGCAACAAAACCTGGTGAGCGCATTCACTCCGACGTCTGTGGGACCTTTCCTTATAGTGTCTCTGGACATCGATACTTCGTACTGTTTAAGGACGAGTTCACACGATACAGATATGTATACTTCCTTAAAAATAAAACTGAAGTTCCCGAAAAAATAAAACAGATGATGTCTGAGGCTAAAAATGCTGGACATACTATTATCGAGGTTTTAAGCGATAATGGAGGCGAATACGATAACAGGAAAGTAAGAGATCCACTTGGACAAGCTGGAATAAAGCAAAGACTCATTATGCCGTACACTCCATAACAAAATGGGTGTAATGAAAGAGATAATCGCACTGTAGTCGAATCTGCTAGAGCAATGATGCATGCGCATGAGGCGATTCCTCAGAATTTGTGGGCTGAGATGGTAAACACTGCCGTTTACATACTAAATAAGACAGGACGTACTTCAGTGGAACACAAGTCGCCTTATGAATTGTGGCTTCACGAGAAGCCTCAGATAAAGCACCTGAGGATAGCCGGTTTACCTTGCTATGCGCATGTACTAAAGCAGAAGATAAAGAAATTGCAAAAGAAAGCTACACGGTTCATTTTAATTGGATACGACAATGATGATGGATACAGACTTTGGAATCGGGAAAGAAATTCATTAGTCCGATCTAGGGACGTTGTTTTTGATGAGAAAGCGCTAGAGACTTCAATGAATGAATACCCTGAAGAAGTCTGCAGTCCGGAAAATGAAATTGAAGTAGACCTTGGTAGAGATGCTTTGAGAGATAATGGACAGAGAACTCCTGTTATGCCTAATATTGAAAGAGTTGGTTGAGTTCGGAGAAGAGTTTCATGACGCAGAAAATGTTATAACTGAACAGTCTATTGAATCGGAAAGGAATGGAAACGTTAACGAAAATGATAATGTCGTTGATGAAAATCAAGATGATGTCAATGATGAAATTATCGCAGATGAACGAGAAGATGTGTTTCCGGAAAAGATGATACTTCGAGACCGTTCTTTGTTAAGTTCTCCAGATAGATTTAAAGACTTATGAACGCGATAATGGGATACAATGAACCAGAAACGTACAAAGATGCGATCAGAAGCCCAGCTATGGGAAAAGGCCATGGACAGCGAAATCAGTTCTTTGAAGGAAAATGACACATGGAAGCTTGTGAGTCTACCCAAGGGCAGAAAAGCTTTACCTAGTAAGTGGGTTTTCAGAGTCAAGATAAATGCTGATGGCTCTATAGACAAGCACAAGGCTAGATTGGTGATAAAAGGTTTTCATCAAAAGAAAGATATAGACTACATGCAGACCTTTAGCCCTGTGACCAAAATGGCAACTGTTCGCTCAGTGATTAGTACAGCAGCGAGAGAAGGCATGTCGATGAGACAGTTCGATGTTTCGACTGCCTTACCGTATGGCTCGCTAAATGAGGAGAACTTCATGAAACAACCAGAAGGTTATAATGACGGCTCCGGTCAAGTATGTCTTCTAAATAAGAGTCTCTATGGGCTGAAGCACGCACCACGATGCTGGAACCGGTGCATTCTAGATTATTTCAAGGAAATCGGTTTCAAGGCAAGTGAGGCAGATCCTTGTAATCTGATACGAAAGAGAGGATGTGGAAAGCTTATAGTAGCTCTGTACGTGGATGACGGTCTGGTCGTCGGATCCAATGACGCACTGATAGACGAGTTGATGGAGGAGCTCAAACGTCGTTTCAAAATAACCACGAAAACTGCGTCCTATTTTCTTGGAATAGAGATAGAAAGCAGAGGAGATGGAATTAAGATTTTCCAAACGTCGTATGTACATAAGATCTTGCGGAGATTCGGAATGAACACCTGCAAACCGGTCTCGACGCCGATTGCAAAAGACGGTACATAGAACGAGGTGGATATTTTTTATTTATTTATTTTTTTATTTAAGATAGGTTTGCTCTTGACTCTAGTGTAGGTCAGAGATGAGAGAGACAAAGTCGACGACGGAGGAAGAAGAAGAAGCCTGTTCACTCTCACTTTGAAGAGATCGGGGTTGTATGCGTTCGGAAACACAGACGCAGGCAGAGAGTTCCACTACTTTGCTGTGCGCATCACAAAAGACATTTGGAAACGCTTAGTGTGAACTGGTGGAATAGCAACTAGGTAGGGATGGTAACCTGCAGTGCGTCTAGATGTCCAATGGTAGAAGGAGGCAGGCGCAATGAGGTCGTGGAGTTCTCGAGAATACTCACCGTCACCGAAGTACAATCTGTAGAAGACTGACGAGCAGGCAACCTTGCGGCGATGGACCAAGCTGTGAAGCTTGGCATCCACCAGTCTTACGTCGCCAATGAGCCTCTTAGCTCTGCGTTCCACCGAGTCAAGCGCGGCAAGTTGGGATTTGGCCGAGCCATCCCAAAGGTGGCTGCAATACTCCATGCAGGATCGGACTTGCGCTTTGTAGAGAGTTAAAAGCAGTCCAGGCGTAAAGTATCGCTTCACCCTATTTAGGATGCCCAGTTTCTTGGCCGCAGTTTGGGCTTTGCACTCGATGGTGGCTCCGAAATTGAGACATGATGTCAACTCCATGCCTAGGGGCTCGAGCCGATCAGTTACAGGAACAGATGTACCCCGAAAAGTAGGAGTTTGATCGAAATGATTCCTTTTAGCGGTAAAAAGACACGCCTGTGTTTTGGTGGCGTTAAAAGAGACCAGATTATCATTACCCCACTGGGAGACGAGGCTTAAGGTCAAATCTGTCCGCTCTACCATGGCCTCTCTTAAGGAACGAACTTCGGCCCCACTGGTTTTTGCGCTGGACAAGGATCTCTCTGAAACTGAACTGTCATCTGCGTATCCAACAATACCAGGTTGAAGTAGGTCATTAATGTGCAGCAGGAAAAGAGTTGCAGAGAGAACAGACCCCTGAGGAACTCCGGCATCAATAGCCATACGGTCGGAAGTGCAGCTGTCAACGACTACTCTGATCGACCGTTCACTATGGAAGTCTGATATCCAGCTACAAAAATCAGCTGGGATACAATAAGCAGGAAGCTTGCTGAGTAGACCAGCGTGCCAGACCCTGTCAAAGGCCTTCAAGATATCAAGCGATATGCGAGATATCAAGCGATATGAGGGATACAGGCAAATTGTTGGAGCCTTGGCTTACTTGATGGTAAGCACTAGACCTGACATTGCATATGCTGTAAGTGTAGTCTCACGAAGTCTGGAAAAGCCAGTAGAAGCAGACTGTGTCCGACTGCAGCGAATAATGCGATTTTTGCAGTACACGCCAGATCTAGGTATCATGTATAAAAAAGATTACAAACAAGCCATTTTGGAATGTTATAGTGATGCTGATCATGCAGGAGATATCAGCACTGGTAGATCCACTACTGGAGTGCTCTGCATGTATGCAGTAGGAGCGGTGTTGAGGCTAAGCCAAAGACAGGCAAGCGTTTCAATTTCAACCACCGAGGCAGAAGTAGTAGCCGCTAGTGAAGCAGCTAGAGAGACTGTTTGGCTATCTTGGCTTATGAGTGATCTTGTTGCTTTTAAGGAGATTCAATGTATAAGAGTGGATAACGAAGCTTCAATCAGGCTGGCTGAAAATCCTGAATTCCATTGACGGACTAAGCATATCCGATGACGACTCACAGAGTGTCATTCCAATACATTAAATAATTGTGTATGTATTTGTATTTATTTTTTATATAATGTGCATGTGTATTTCATTTGATGTGTATTTTGTTGTTTGTGTTGTTTGTTGTTGTTTTTCTTTTTTTTTTTTTAATTTAATTTTTTGTAATGTATGGACTAATTGTGTCTGATAATAAAGTTTTATAGGTACACCTCTGCCTAACCCTTCGGGGAAACAAGGCATGATGTTATGTTAATAAAGTTTTATTATTATTATATCCGGGTTCAACATTTCTTAGTGAGAGAAGTGGTGACTGGTGGTAAGCTAAATGTCGACAAGGTAACTAGCGAAGATCAGCTGGCAGATATCCTGACCAAGCCACTAGCAAGACTGAGGATCAGAAAGATCTCTGACCTGATAGGTATTTGTTGAGAGGAGATATTGAAATTGGAACTTCAATTTGGTTAGCAAGCAACTGCATACTTATTGATTGTCACCTGGTGTCAAAAAAAAAAGAAATTCTTGTGGTTGTTTTATAAATTTTATTTTTGTAAATATTGTTCTTGTTATTTGTGATTTTGAATAAACTTCGTCTTCTATTCCACCGTAATCTCCAATAAATCATGCTAATGATAGTATTACTGCTTCAAATTAGTACAAACAGTTTCTATAAAATATGCAACATTAAACTTACCTCTTCCTCTGTGATGTGTATGACATGCGCCTCTATAGTGTCTGGATTCACCTCTAGTCGTCCGTGGTCCGACAGCGCGTGAACTCTGACATTCACCGTATAGTATTTGTTAACCAGTTTCCAAACGCGGTCGAGGGACTGTGTATCTTTCAGATAATCGTCCGTCACATCATTGTCTATTAATTCTAAAATAAAGGAATTATTAAAATATAATGCACAAATAACTTTTAATTTATATATCAAGTAGCACAATGACTTGCCTGAGTAAATGCTTACAAACCAGAAATAAGCGCTGTAGCAGCGGTCTCATTGACTGCGCTGACCAAGATGACAGGTAATGTATCAAATGTTGACATGGTTATTGGTTAAATCAATAAATTACAATATAAATGAGAATTAAGAAGTTTCTTTGAAACCCGAAAAATCATTCACAACAAATCAAAAGGTATTTATTTCTTTGGGAATTGAACACCGACGTGCAGATTAATGGCAATAAGTCAATAACACAGATTACTAATATGTAGCAACCTAGTCAATAAATAACCACAACTGTGACAAGTAAAGCCTGCTGAGCAGTACCACAGATAGAACTGTCAAGTGTCAACACAGACTGTCAATAAGACAAGACAGGAACCACAGTTTAGTACTACTTAGTCTGTGCACAGTTTACACTAGGACCTTGGTTGGTAGTGGCGTGCTTTTGTTTGTGTTACAATTTTTTTGATATTAGTGAGTTTTACAAGTGTCAACTTCAATCGAGACTCGTGACATCGTGTTTGTGTTTTTGCATAAGGTTTGTTGGTTTTAACACTAGGTAACTATATTTTTATTTTAAGATTTCACCCAGTATCCATCATGGATACCAAAAAAAACGGTACGACTTTACTTTACCTGCCATCGATTTAAGAGGGGGGAGGGGGCGGGAGAGGGGAGGGGGGGGGTGTAGAACCCCCCCTATGAAGGAAAAATTGCGCAGCCCCCCCTTTTTAAGATATGATTTTTTTAATATTCTAACCTAACTTTCAAATTTTCTGCACTACCTATAACTAAAAAAAAACCACGTAACTGGTCTAAATTCGGTTCCAAACAATAATAAGATCAATGACCCTTTCAAGGTCAAGGTCAACACCCCAAAAGTCAAAGTTAAACCAAAATATAGTCAAATCTTGGAATATTACTTTTTGACAAACTCTGAGGTCAAGGGCATCAAGGTCAATAATATATTTCTCGAAGTAAGGCGTGGTCGACGGAGCCCCGCTTCGCGGGGCTCCTGCTTCTGAGTGGTTTAAAAATAAATAACCACGAAGGAGAAGGCGGGGTCTTTCAGACCCCGCCATCCCCTTCTAACCTAACCTGTCCGAGTCGGGGTGCCCCAAGTCCCAAACTCGCTTTACTCGCTCTTGCATCCTAAGTTCTCATTTTATACGTAAACGCTCTCAACTGCTAGGGACATACATTGACTATAAGGACGACGACCATGATTATTATTATTGTTCATGATATTTATTAGTGTTCTGTGACCTGAAGTCACACTTGACAGTGACAACACAAAATGGCGTTGTTTTACGTTTAGTTTCACATACCGGCAATAATCGGTAAATTATTTATAAGTGTTAATTTAATAGCACTAACTTAATTCAGCGAAATATATGTTTTATAATGAAAAATTCGTAAAATGTATCTAAATCACTACAATGCGTGTTTATTTCATCATTAATAAGAAGTAAAACATTTTAGTACGTTGACCTTACGTAAAACGAAACGTTTAATGGCGAGACAATATGTCAAAAGTGATAAGATATTGCTAAATTTTTACGATTTTGATTATTTTTTTCTCGTAAACCATTTATCTGCGCAACTTAAAACTTTACGACGGGGCTTCTATTAATATGATCTTTCTGTAAAAAAAATATGGACTCCCAACTCGACGGCAGGTAAAGTAAAACTTAGCCAAAAAAACACCCAGACCCTCCTAATCCCTTTGAATACACTTCGGTGTTAACGGTTTCTCTCTCCGACGACAATGTGCTAGAAGATGCATTGGACTCCGACTCCGAATCGGAATGTAGAAAAAGACTAGCTACTTCTCCCCCGACCACTATAACAAACCCTCCAAAGTTACTCAGTTAAAAGGCAATCGTACGCGTTATGGAACAACCCACACCATATGTTGGTAGTGCAATATTTTTATCTCACGAAGCGACATGCGCTTTACCAAGTGTGCAAACACGTTGTGAGTGTATGTGTAAGCGCAGGAGCTTTCAGTACCGCTCGAGACAATGGCGAAGTCGGAAATGTGTGTTTGCGCGTGTGTTAAAGTTTTGCCAACGAAAGCTGACCACGAATTATTTTCAAAAGTTTTCGTATGGCAATATTTTAGGACTATCAAAATTGTCACATTATAGTGTATTATTCTATGACATTGACGTTTCGTCACAGAGTATAATAATAATACGCGTTTCGTACTTGAGTCGCTTATATGTCTACGTCAAAGAATATACTACTCTCTGACGAGAGGTCTACGTGCATCATATTTTCGTTGGTTCTGTTTAATAATGCCGAAAACAATCAAAAGTTCGACGAGGAAGCTTCTATTTACTGTGATTGGCAAATATAACATAACATAACATCACGCCTTGTTTCCCCGAAGGGTTAGGCAGAGGTGTACCTATAGTGCACCCACATTTCGCCAGTTATGTTTAAGTCCCATGTAATTGGGGGCGAGCCTATTGCCATCTATCGGGCACAAATCCAGACTCCGGGCTGCTACTGAGAAATTCCAGATAGAAAAACCCAATAACACTTTGCCCGACCTAGGAATCGAACCCAGGACCTCATGCTCAGCAGTAGCGCTTGCGGCCACTAGACCAACGAGGCAGACAAATTGACAAATATAAAGACGTAAAAAGTGATTTGAATCAGAAATCTGCAAAGAAAATACGCGACTGGATTCAATCATTTCACTCTTGGGTTAGTTTTTTGAATTTCTAATAAAACAACTAGATACTTTTCGACTATTTAAAAAAAATCGCAATATTTTTCACGGTGTACTTATCTACTTTTCAGGAAGTATTAACAACGAAGTGACACAACTTAAAATTGTGGAAACAGTAAAGAAATTGAAAATTCTCGAAAAAAATAAAATGTCGACTTGTGAAACACATTATTTATAAAAGATATCCTCAATGACAGGTGTTACTTCAGAAATTATAGTTTTTTAACAGTTCCTTTGAAGGGTTTATACATTTATGATATATGGAGGAATGGATGACTAAATTAGATAATATGCTATATGTGTATTTTATTATGGTATTTTACTTTAATGACTGATTAGTATTAACATACTGTAACATAAATTATTTTATTTGTTCTCTCCTGAAACTGTGGTGCGGTAACGACCACACCTTAGCCTGGCTAAGGAAAACAGTCTCCGACTTATCGCTCCTAGCACCTCGTTAGTCGTCAAGAGCCAGTCGGAGATCCTTAAGCAGGCACGATGTGGCATCGTGATCCCAGACGAGCAGGGGGTCTTCGGTGAGCCGACCAATATTGGGCGTGCTCTCAGTTATCAGAACCCTTGGGTCGACATAAAGAGGTGGGCACTTCTGCATTTTTTTATTTTTTTTATTTAAGATAGGTTTGCTCTTGACTCTAGTCTAGGTCAGAGATGACAGAGACAAAGTCGACGATGGAGCGAGCTTACCCAGAAGAAGCCTGTTAACTCCCACTTTGAAGAGATCGGGGTTGTATACGTTCGGAAACACAGACGCAGGCAGAGTTCCACTCCTCTGCTGTGCGCATCACAAAAGACATTTGGAAACGCTTAGTGCGAATTGGTGGAATAGCAACTAGGTAGGGATGGTAACCTGCAGTGCGTCTAGATGTCCGATGGTAGAAAGGGGCAGGCGGAAAGAGGTCATGGAGTTCTCGAGCACACCCACCGAAGTATAATCTGTAGAAGACCGACAAGCAGGCAACCTTGCGGCGATGAGCCAAGCTGTGAAGCTTGGAATCCACCAGTCTTACGTCGCCAATGAGCCTCTTAGCTCTGCATTCCACCGAATCAAGCGCGGCAAGTTGGTATTTAGCTGAGCCATCCCAAAGGTGGCTGCAATACTCCATGCAGGATCGGACTTGCGCTTTGTAGAGAGTTAAAAGCTGTCCAGGCGTAAAGTATCGCTTCTCCCTATTTAGGATGCCCAGTTTCTTGGTCGCAGTTTGGGCTTTGCACTCGATGGTGGCTCCGAAGTTGAGACATGATGTCAACTCCATGCCTAGGAGCTCGAGCCGAGTTACAGGAACAGATGTACCCCGAAAAGTAGGAGTTTGATCGAAACGACTCCTTTTAGCAGTGAAACGATACGCCTGTGTTTTGGTGGCGTTAAAAGAGACCAAATTATCATCACCCCACTGGGAGACAAGACTTAAGGTCAAATCTGTCCGCTCTACCATGGCCTCTCTTGAGGAACGAACTTCGACCCCACAGGTTTTTGCGCTGGACAAGTATCTCTCTGAAACAGTACTGTCATCTGCGTACCCAACAATACCAGGTTGAAGTAGGTCATTGATGTGCAGCAGGAAAAGAGTTGCAGAGAGAACAGACCTCTGAGGAACTCAATCAATAGCCATAAGGTCGGAAGAGCAGCCGTCAACGACTACTCTGATCGACCGTCCACTAAGTAAGTCTGATATCCAGCTACAAAAATCAGCTGGGATGCTATAAGCAGGAAGCTTGCTGAGTAGACCAGCGTGCCAGACCCTGTCAAAGGCCTTCGAGATATCAAGCGATATAGCAAGTGCTTCGCCGTGTTTCTCGATGGCCTCGCCCCAGCAGTGCGTGACATACACAAGAAGATCGCCAGTTGACAGTCCCCGGCGAAAGCCATATTGACGGTCACAGAGGAGATCATTGTTGTCAAGGTAGGTCAGCAACTTACTGTTCAGAACCCTTTCCATAACCTTGCACAGATGCCGGCATGCCGACAAACAAGCCGCAGCCTGGTTCGTAGTGGTTGGTGTGCCTGTGGACCAAATCCCGGCACTGATGAAGTCCGGGCGTCGTCTCTCAATAGGTTTGGGGGCGGTGTACCTAAAGTTTCAGGGCCAGAACCCAGAACGGCAGGTTCACCGACGTCCCTCAGGGCTGGGACCTCGCCACCGGAACCATCTGCGAGGCGCTAAAGGAGCTGCCGCAGACACCAGCAGGGGAGTCCACTCCCCCACCAAACAACCCGGAAGCATCCGCGGCTGAACCTGCTGCAGCAGAGTCGGCCGCTCCTGCCACCGTCACCGTGAGTGCCGTCCCTTCATCGGGTGAGGAGCTGGACGACATGATCCTGTCCCCGGCTTCGGGCCCGGGAGGGGACGGCTTCGACGAGGGCGACCTGTTTGCCGGGCTCAGACTGGAGGGAGACGAGGAGGGTTCGACCAGCGATGGCGTCCCCTTTATCAACTTGTAAAATCCTCCAAGCAAACCTCCACCATAGTCAGACCGCGACGGCTCAACTTCGCAAGTGGATGGAGGTTCAACACTCGGCCATTGCTTTGATCCAAGAGCCGTGGATTAGGGACGGCCACATACAAGGACTCTCCAATCTTGGCGGTAATCTCCTGGTCACTACAGATCACGATCATCCCAGAGCTTGCATCTATATCACAGGTAACCTTAAAACACAGCTCTTAACTGACCTCTGTTGCAGAGATGTCTCTGCAGCAAAGCTGCTGATACAGCGTGAAGATGCCACGGAACTGGTGATCGTTTTCGCCTCGGCTTACATGCCTGAGGCGGAGGCGCCGCCTCCGCATGACCTTGCCCGTCTCGTGAGCCATTGCGAGATGTGTGGGTTTGAGGTCGTCGTTGGGGCCGACAACAATGCACACCACCAACTGTGGGGAATGGATACGCAAAATGAAAGGGGTAAGGCCTTGGTTGACTACTTATTCTCGACTAACCAATCCCTACTAAACACTGGCTCGGAACCAATATTCGTAACCAGGCGAAGCCGCACAATCATAGATCTAACTCTGGCAACAGAGGGAGCGGCGGAAATCACCACTGGATGGCAGGTCTCCAAAGAAGCCTCCTGCTCAGATCACAGGTGGATCCGCTTCGACATCCAGGTCTATGTTCCTTCAACACCACCATGGCGCAATCCGCGTAACACGGATCGTGCCGTCTACACACGCAACCTTGAATTCAAGCTTGCGACACTAAGCAATCCGGCGACATTTGCGGACACGACACAGCTTTAGATACAAGTCCGCTATCATACCAAATCAATAACAGACAGCTACCTAACTGCCTGCCCAGAGACCACCCCGCGTAGCGCACCGGGCAAACAACCGCACAGGAGATCAAGCGCGGCAAGGTAAGGCAAGCTCTGAATAGAGCCATGAACACATGTGCGGATGAGGACTGGGATAATTACTACGTGGCCAAATCCAGCTACAAATAATGCATCATATTCAGGAGTACCACGGGATGGCGTAAATTTTGTGGTAGTATAGAATCTTGTCAGCAAGCTAATCGGGTAAGGAAAGTACTGGCGCAACAGAACACACCTGGGCCCATTACCCTCCGCAAACCTGATAATACACTCACCTCCTCGCCAGAAGAAACGAGACGCGTCCTTATTGAAACTCACTTCCCTGGATGTGTCTTTACACAGGTAATCGACTGGCTTGATGTAATTCAAACACCATCAGACAACGATTGGCCTTTAGATACATTCCCAAAGGATGGAGGGAAGTGAAAGTAATATTCATCCCTAAGCCAGGTAAGGTTGAGTAAACAAGCGCCAAATCCCACCGACCAATCAGCCTGACCTCCTTTCTACTGAAGACTCTGGAAAGGCTGTGTTATAGGGAGCTTAGGGACGGCGCTCTGATAACCATACCGCTACACGGTAACCAACACGCATACAGCTCGGGTAAGTCGACCGAATCTGCTCTTCATTTAGTGGTCAGCCAGATTGAGGAAGTGATTTACCAGCAAGGCTCCTGCCTGGGCACTTTTATAGACATCAAAGGAGCCTTCGACAAAACCAACTTCTCCAGCATCAGCAGTGCCCTCTCCAGACATGGAGTAGAACAGGTACTAACGGATTGGATTACAAACATGTTAAGCAAACGAGTGGTTCGCCTTAAGGCTGAGCAGCAGTTAGCCATGATAGCCAGAGGCTGTCCTCAGGGAGGGGTGCTGTCCCCCCTTCTATGGAATTTGGTTATTAATGACCTCATCAGGTCAAGTCTCTCTGATCACAATACGGAGCAAACCATATTAATACATAAAAACACCGATAATAATCACTCACAAAAACACTGGTTTACATACAAAAGGAATTTGTCAAAAGAGAATCTTGAAAAATTTAAATATTATACTAATCTTATCTTTCTCGGAAGTATTTTTAGAAACAGATGTAAACAAAGCCTTTTCTTTACTTCATACTGAGATTTGGTTATTCTTCAATCTATGCTTCCCATATTAAGAATTAAAATTAACAAAAATTCAATTAGCCCGAAATGGATTTCAAAGGGATTAAAAAGAGCTTTTATTACAAAAAGAAAACTACAAAGTAAATACTATAAAAATAAAAATAATCACAATAAACAATTGTATAGAAACTATAGTAAAGTCCTTAAAAAGTGTGTAACCTACATCCAAAAACACAATAGTAAAAAATATATTGAAAACGCAGAAAATAAATTTAAAGCTACATGGAATATAGTCAACAATAGACTTAAAAACAAAAACGCATCTAGTGAAACTAGGGAAATATCAGACGGGAAAAGCTATTGACAAATGGCGATGATATAGCTGAACACTTAAATATTTCGTAAATGTAGTTAAGCCTATAGACAACCAAACTCCTATTAATAAAAACAAATCTAAGCCTATAAATACAAAAAGACTGCCGAACTCAGTATATTTGGAACCAACAACATGCATAGAAATAAATAAAGCAACTATGGAATTACGTAATACAAAGTCAGCTGGTTATGATCACCTAACAACAAAAATTTTAAAACAAAACATATATGCTATAGCTAAACCCGTAACATACGTTATAAACTTATCTCTTGAAAACGGTATATTCCCTGACAATCTAAAACTTTCTATAGTAAAGCCAATTAACAAAAGCAAATCTAGACACGAAGCTGGTAATTACAGACCAATTACATTAATTCCAATAATTTCAAAAATATTCGAAAAAATCATGAGTAATAGACTAATGAATTTCCTTACAAAAAATGAAGTGATTAGTATCGAACAGGATGGATTTCTTAAAAATAAATCAACTACATTAGCATGTTTCAAATTAGTAAAAGAAATCCTAAGCGCACTGGACCAAAAATATCCCAGTAGCAGTATATTTAAATATGAGCAAGGCGTTTGACACGGTGGACCATGATTGCTTATTAAACAAATTAGAACAATATGGAATAATAGGGCCTGCGTATAAATGGTTCGAAAGTTACTTGAGGGGTCGACAGCAATGCACAGAGATAAAACAAAATTGTTCAAACACGAATACCCAAAAAACCTTTACGTCAACATACTTGGTCAACCATTATGGTGTAACACAAGGTAGCGTGCTTGGTCCGTTACTATTTATGGTATACATAAACGAATTGCCAAAATCAACTGACCAATTCACTGTCCTTTTTGTTGACGACACCACTATTTTAACTAGAGAAAACACAATAGATGACGTTATACGGGTAACAAATAAAGCTCTGGTGGATGTTGTTCGACTGGTTCGACTCGAACAACCTGAAAATAAATTTCACTAAAACTAAATTTATGACATACACTACAGTTAATAAAAATAGGGAAATCTCTGGCATAAATATAAAACACCAAAATCATGACATTAAAGAAGCAAATGAAATTAAATTTTTAGGTTAAAATAAAAAAAACATTTAAAAATATAAAAAAATAGAGGTCCACTGGTATCGGGAGCAGGGTCCAAGCTACCGGTGGTTAGGGCTGCAGAGACAGGGACCTCCTCACAATACGAGCCGTATCGAGGAGTACTGCCTTCTGGATCAGGCTCTTGATCCAACCGTCTAACGACAGCCTCGAGAGAGGCTGGTCGAGGCTTTCGGCCATCAGGCCATTGGCCGTTCAACCTATGATTGCGTGGGATGACCGGGATGACCCGCACCTGATCCGATAGTCGTTGGGCCGAGACGCTGATGGTTGGCTCTAGTTCCTGAAACAGAGACAGCATTCTAACACGGTACGCAGTGAGGTTAGTTCCCCCCTCTGTAGACCCGTAATATGCGCGCATGACGTTCTCGTTCATAGACTGAGTCCATCTCATGCGCTGCACACAACCACCGGCAGCGGGGACCCGGCTCGGGGCTGGTTGGCCCCTAAGTCCCAAGCTCCTCGGTGGCCGGCCTCTCCCCTGTCGACGTACAGGTGTTGGCGACGTCGGCGGTGAAAAATACTCGTCGCTCGAGCTCGACGCAATTACCGCAGCTGGTGTCATCACAGCGCTCTCGGTGGGGCTGGATACCGGCGGCGGCGAGGCGGAGCTGAGCGAAGAGTCCGGAGGTGGTGGGCGTGCTCGTGCAGCTGATCTCGTCAACATTATTATTACAATATTTGATATTTCTCGGGACCCGAGGGTCCCGGACCTTTGGAAGGCATATGAGGGGCCGAAGCCAACTCGCAGAGGCCCGTTAGACGCTTTCAATGGAAATGAGGCACTAACCGATGATTATCCCTGTGCGTACTATGCAAGTGCACCCAAGGACAACCCCCAGTTGGTGTAGGACTATTGCAGGATATGGAGACAAAAAAAAATATTGGGCTATGGGTTTGGATGGCTAAAGTGGACTGGTTATCTAAAACTATGGAAGGACTATGGCCCCTGCCTGACTAATGTTTGATAAATACAATACACGGATAAAATGGCAGGGGGTGACTTGCACACTCAACAATGGGCCCCCGGAACCGGTCGCTAGCACATAGTGTCGTACGACAAGGGGGCAACATGTCTTGAGGTGCTTAAGAGGAGTGGAGAGGTATTCCACGGCTATCAGGACAATCCCGGAAGTACGGTCAAGATCCCTACCAGCATCTTACTGGACTACTTCCTTTCTCCGAGCACATTTGCTCTTGCGAATCTCTACTCAAGCCAGCCAATAAAGGCAAGAATGAGGTGGGAGGTCAGTTCTCGTCAGTGTTCACTCCAGCCGGCCAATAAAGGCAAGCCAAGGTGAGGAACATGACTTCTCCCGGGGAATAGGGTACGTGGGGTCGCTACTGCCCAGCAGCTCGCCACATGCTGCCCTGCGGGTTTCTGTATCTCTCTTGGTCTGGCTCCTCACCCTAGACCTGTTCCGGCAAAGTAACCTCTACCGGCACGGCACAGACCTAGAGTTCGGCGCGGGCAAGCCCCACCACGACGTCAACGTAGAGATACGGCGATTTATTACAATTATTATAAATTAATTTTGAATATTTAAATTATAAATATTAATAATAATAAAATGGACATATCACATTGTACTGGGATCGATCCATCGTCACTGACAGGACTATTGTTGCCAATAAGCCTGATATAGTGGTGGTGGATCGAATAGAGCGGCGCGCAATGATTATTGACGTAACTGTCCCGCATGACGGGAACCTCGTGAAAGCCGAGAAAGATAAACAAATCAAGTATCTTAACTTGGCCCGCGAGGTTGTCGACATGTGGGATGTGGACTCAGCGATCATTGTGCCGATAGTCGTATCAGTCAATGGCTTAATTGCCAAGAGCCTCGACCAACACCTAAGGAGGCTCTCGTTGGGCAGCTGGATTAAGGGCTTGATTCAGAAAGCGGTACTTCTGGACACGGCTCGCATTGTTAGGAGGTTCCTCTCTCTGGAGCCCTGACCGCCGGTAGCTTAGACCCTGTTCCCGATACCGGTGGGCTACTATTTTTTATATTTTTAAATGTTTTTATACCTTTTATATTCTAATATTTAAAAATATAATTTATATGTATTTAATTAAATAAAGGAGACAAAATAATAATATAAATAATAATTAATAATATTAATATTATTAATATTATAGAATATTTATATTATTTTTTTATTTATATTGCAATTATCAAATATTAGGAATTGACAGGGTCTCGTATGTAGACTCGACGTATAACTAAGTGACCCAAATGATTTTAATGACCTACTGTAAATCAAGTTTAAAATTGCATGTAAGTAGATATATTCTCACAACACTCACAATTGCACAATACACAGAGCCGCTGATTACCTTTTGTCTTTGTTTTCTCTTTGGTTCTAAATTAGTTGAATTAGTTTTATTAGTTTAATTTTAATTGTTACAGAGTCTCAATAGTGTATAAGCTATCAATTAAGGGAAAGAGCGAGATAACCCCAACACAAGTATTATTAATTACTTACTGGGGCTGTCTCTATCACATCTGCAAATGTAACTGTCTGAGACCCAATAAACAATTTTATTTTATTTTTTATTTTTTTTATTCTCAGTTCATTAATTTTATTTTTTGATTTAACATTTGCACGACCGAAAGGTTGAATATAGCGTAACTAACAAATTGTTTAACATATAATGTACATCCTATATTCTAGCAAATAAAGTTATTATTCATTCATCACCAGACTCAACGCCAAACGCGATTATACAGTAGGGTATGCAGACGACCTCGCAATTTTTGTACCGGGGAAGGTGACAGGAACTATCTGCAACCTCAGTCAGTAAGCGCTACGTATCGTAGAAAGATGGTGCAGGGAATTTGACCCATCAGCGAACCCCACTAAAACTGAACTGGTCATGTTTACCCACAAGCGAGCATTAGGCCCTTTCTGCCTACCAAAACTGTTCAATACAGAACTCCAGCTGGTCAACGAAGTCAAGTACCTCGGGGTAACTTTAGACAGTAAGTTAAACTGGAGTAGTCATTTAGACAATAAACTAAACAGGGCCTGCATCACCTTCTGGCAGTGCAGGAGAATGATAGGTAAGAAGTGGGGCCTTAACCAGGTGGGTAGCCATAATAACATAACCATTCAATGGATCAAGGGACACAGCGGCTCGTTAGGAAACGACGCAGCCGACGAACTTGCCAGGAGGGGGTCGAGCATGGCACCAGTGGGACCTGAACCCATCGTGCCACTCCCCTTCGGGTACATACGCACTCTGGTAAGGAAACGCACCAGCGAGCAACACCACAAGCAATGGTCAGAGCAGGGTGAGTGTAGGCAGGCCAAGGAAGCAGTCCCTGCAATTGATGGCCGCCTCACGAAGCGGCTTCTCCGGCTAAATAAACAGCAGCTGCGTATAATTACAGCAGCCATAACTGGCCACGGGTCATTTAATAAACACCTCTTTGTCATAGGAGTCACAGACAGTCCGCTGTGCAGGGCCTGCATGGACCTATTCATACAGCAGGAAGCGACGATAGCGGCGGTACGTCTTAATACACTGAATCTCTGGAGTAAAAGAGACACACCACACACCGTGGTGCTTGAGGGACTCAACAAGGAGTTCCCCATTACGAAAGCCATAAATGACCGGGTACCCAAACAATTTATCTTTGATAAAAAATATAGGATCCAACTCCACGAGGATCACTTATGTGCGGGTTTGTGCCCCGCAGAGCTGCGCATATTTACGGATGGATCCAAAACAGGTAGTGGTACAGGTGCTGGAATCTTCTCGGAGGACTTCAACATACATATAACCACACCATTGGGTGTCCATAACACAGTGTTCCAGGTCGAATGCATGGGTATTTCTTTGGCGGCTGCAGCCATCATGGCCAGAGAAGTTAAGGACCACTCGATCCGTATACTCTCAGACAGCATGGCTGTCCTGCAAGCGCTAAACAGTCACACAGTTGATTTTGGGCTAATATACGAATTCCACCAGCGCCTTAACCAGGTGAGTAGCCATAATAACATAACCATTCAATGGATCAAGGGACACAGCGGTTCATTAGGCAAGGCAACGACGCAGCCGACGAACTTGCCAGGTGGGGGTCGAGCATGACACCAGTGGGACCTGAACCCATCATGCCACTTCCCTTCGGGTACATACGCACTCTGGTAAGGAAACGCACCAGCGAGCAACACCACAAGCAATGGTTAGAGCAGGGTGAGTGTAGGCAGGCTAGGGAAGCAGTCCATGCTATTGATGGCCGCCTCACGAAGCGGCTTCTCCGACTAAATAAACAGCAGCTGCGTATAGTTACAGCAGCTATAACTGGCCACGGGTCATTTAATTAAACACCTCTTTGTCTTATGAGTCACAGACAGTCCGCTGTGCAGGGCCTGCATGGAGGACGACGAGACAGCAGCTCATGTGCTACTAAACTGCCCAGTGCTCGCTACATACAGGGCAAAGTACTTCGGTAACCCAGGTACCCTACGTGAGATTGTCAGTAACAGCAAGGCGTTGCTGGCTTTCCTTGAGGAGCTGGGGTGGATCGAATAATCGATTTTCCCACCCATTACGCAAAATACGTGCATTGACGTGGAGTTGCGGACACCAGCCACCTATTACCTATTATTTGTTCTCTTCAGATGTAAGTGTGAAGACCCTTAGAAGAATTAAAATTGAAGGGTCTAAAAATCAAGGACAGTGGAATACTCCGGGGAAAAATCATATTCAGCAACAGTTTCCAATTTGGATAATTTTGATATTTCGGCTATGAGAAACAAAATAAACAAATTTTATGGAGTGTAAAAACAAGTCCCAACACAGAAGCCTGCACAATGAGCTGAAGGAAGCAATTGAATTTACGGGTTGCCGTGAAACCCTTCGAAAAATTTTACACAAGAACGGGTTTGAGTTTCAAAACAATAAAAATGAACAGGTTTTACTTACAGAAAAATATGATATTGCGGCATGGAGACAGATTTTTGAGGACAATAAATCAGAAGAGGCATACCTTGTAAGAAGAGTTGTTGTTAAGAGGTAGACCTTGATGAGACATATGTACATCAGAAATATAAAGTTAAAAAATCGTGGCAAAGACCTTCAACAAGTGGTGTCACTACTAATATATCGTCAGGAAAAAGACATATTATTTTGCATGCAGGATCGGAGGAAGGGTTTGTGCCAGTTGCATTATTGGCATTCGGCACGAAATCCAAATCAGCTGACTACCATGATAATATGAAAGCTACCAACTTTTCGAAATGGTTTGAGGAAATGTCGATACCAAATCTCACTAAACCTAGTGTACTTGTGATGTACAATGCAAGTTACCACGTAAAACAAGTAAACAAAACCCCTACTATGTCTGATTATAAAGTTAATCTCCGAATATGGCTGCAAGAGAATAATATTCATTTTGAAGAATATCATTGTTCGGGTTAATCACCGAACAATAAGAAACATGTCAGCGTTATTGCGACACCGCGCTATATGCATTGAATATTTTATGTATCACCTAAGTAAAATAGTCAGTACGCTTATTGATGGCATATCGGGCGCGACTCAATCTCATCCTATTCACCTCATTAGTTTTAATTGTTATCCCATTTATATTACTGAAATATATCAACCTTTACAATCTTCAATCTTAGTATATCTTAATCTAACCCTAACCCCGAACATTGGTCCTTCGAGCCGGGTAAATTAATATATGTTCTTAAGAATTTACGGAACATAGCAGACTTTAAATTAATGAAACAGGTCTATTTAGCTTTGTGTCAATCCATTCTTACATATTGCGTACCTTCTTGGGGCGGTGCGGCAAAAACAATTTTACTCCCATTAGAGCGTGCTCAAAGAGCAATTCTAAAGGTTGCTACCTTTCGCCCTTTTAGATTTCCTACGAACCAGCTCTACACAGCATGTAAGGTGCTTACAGTACGGCAATTGTTTATTTTAAACATAGTACTACTCCAGCACACTGCACTTCCTTTTGACCCTGTACCTTCTGACAAGAGAACGAAGGACTTGGTTTGCATAAAGCCTCAAACAAGACATGCGTTTGCTAATCGTTTTTATCTGTTCTTGGGTCCTTTTCTATATAATAGGTTCAACAAGGTACATACTAAATTTCTATAGTGTAAGGTATAAAAAATGTAGTAAAATGTTATCTGAATATTTAAAGACACTATATTACACAGACAGAACAACTTCTGGAAATTTTGGCACGATGATATTTGAACCCCGCGTAATTGCTTACTTTTGTATAATTAAATAGGCTTAGTTTTATATATTAAAACACCAAAGTAGTTGGATTGTAAAGTGATGGCCTGAAACACAGGTTTAAATTAACCTAGATCGGGCTGGTCGCTAACTAACATTGCAATTCCAAACAAACATTACTTGCACCTATAATAATAATATCTTAGTTTTTAGTTTATTAGAGGCACTATAAGTGTATGGATAACGAAACGCTGTTGGCTACATGTACACTTTTTGTAAACGTTTTATTTGAATAAATTTGATTTGATTTGATTATGGTCTAAGTATATAAATATGAAATACTGATCTAAATATCGTATAATATGTCTTGAATAATAAATAGTATCAAAACCGTAGCAGTGTATAAACAGGGTTGACAGCTCTTGATTTTTTAAATTCCCGCCTTTTTTCTTGGACAGCTTTCGTTGGTCAGACGACGTTTATGTGCTGACGCTACTCGTAACAGACACACAAACAATCACAGCGTGTTTGCACACTTTGTCACCACAAGTGAAGCGCGTGTCGCTTCGTGAATAAATAGTAAACACGTTTTTTTGACGGATGGCCGCATGCCAAGCGCCGCGTCTGCGAGCGAGACTTCTTTCATGAGTCGGACTTTACTGTTGTGAATTTGTGATTTCGTGGCCCGTGGTTGTAACACTTTCATCCATAGACAAAAATATTCACAATCTGTCGTCATGAATTCTGTCAGTGTCATTGAATTTTTGGTTTCTGGAACTGACGACATTTGCCAACAGTCCGATAACAACATTGGTTAGGTGTCAGATTGTCAGCAGTACTATCAAGTACTGTACTATAACTATCATTGACTAAAACTGCAAGACAGCAAGTCTTAATATTCTGAATGATGATACTATAGTTAAAAAAAACATTTGTTCTATTTTAGGCGCATTTGCTGCTTCTAAATAGTGAATTCCGCAATTATTATTGTTGGCAGCTTGTAATGTTTTGCGTAAACATTATATAATTTTGTGGCATCATTCCTATTGTATAGTGTTTACAAAATGGATAACATAAAATCATGGAGGGCGGAGGACGAGGCAATTATTGCGACGAACACAGACGCTACGGAATGTAAGCGATGCGCCGTTGAGCTCGGCTACTGGAAGGATGACTACATCTCGTACTTTGCACGGCACGCTGATCGCAAGGCGCCCGAGATTAACCGCGGCTACTACGCGCGAGTCAGGGCTATGGAAATATTTATTCATCAGTTCTTAGAGGTTAGAGACATCATCATATACCATAGCTAGTATTCAAACATGCATAAGCTCAATAATTATAACATTACTTTTTGTTTGGTCTTCATGACAGTAGTTGTGGAGGAGCTTATCTGGGGAAGTGATCACAATGTACATGGTGGTGGCACATGACACAAAACAGCTTTGTTTCTTGTTGTGTCTGTGTCCTCAGCAGTGTTGGGCAAAATGTAATTAACTACAAATTAACAATTCCAATTACAAATTGTAAGTGGCAACTTCAATTAAAATTTACTTGAAATTATTGAAACATAATTCAATTAACAATTACAATTAATAATTGGACGTAGTTATGCTATAACGTTCCAATCCACACGCAGGTCGAACTGAGTAAATCGCGTTTTTGTAATTTTGTGGTACGCTTTTTTTTGGTAGCGAGTACAACTAAGTAGTATGTATCACTTCAACTAAATAAATAAACATTATTTTATTATATACTTGTCATTAAAATTTATTAATATTTATCATACAAATTATGAAAAAAATGCACTTGGAACGTTTTTGAAAAAAGGCTTTTTGTATGGAAGTAGGTTTTAACTTAATTTGCAAAAACGTCCCAATATCTGAAAATTGCTATATTTTGGTAGTTAATGTATATTTTTTCTAAAACATAAGTATAACAATGAAACAACATTATTAAAAAAATATTTATTAAGAAATAGTTGTATCAAAGCATGGAAAATCATCACAATTTATTCATCATCCAGATCGAAATCCAGCTCCTTACCAAATCCATCGACATCGTCAATGGCGTCATTAGACGCTTTCAATGTTTTATAGAAACTAAGGCAATCTGCTGGAATAAACTTGAAAACAGATCGTAAATCAGCCAATTTAGCTGGAGCAATGGGTTTCCCGTTAGGCCATAACTGTTTCAGATCAGATCTATATATAGTCGAAATCTCTCCCTTTGTCGTTTTTTTAATGTTAAGTTCGTTATAATCCTCATCAAGGGACGTTTTCATAAAAATAGGAGGGAGGGAAATAGGATGTCACTTTTTAAGATTTAAAATTAGTTATTTTTAAAACGTTCCAAGTTGAATGGATCATTATTTTTATTTTATTCAGCCCAAAACGAAATAAAATAGTACGATCCAAATGGGATGTCACTTTTTAAGATTTAAAATTAGTTATTTTTAAAACGTTTCAAGATGATTGGATCCTTATTTTTATTGCATTCAGTCCAAAACGAATTAAAACAGTACGATCCAAATGTAATGTCACTTTATAAGATTATAATTAGATCTTTTGGTTCGTTTTATCATTTAGACCGCTTAATTATTTCAATAGTTATTGTCGTAAGAGAGTCAGTGTCTTCAGCACTAGATAGGACGATCCAAAATACCTAGCTTGGGCTCAAAAACTCAATTTTGACCACCTTGTGGATTGGAACGTTATAGCATAACTACGTCCAATTGTAATTGTTATTTGCAATTACTAAATTACTTATGTTTATAATTTCTTCTATAGTTGAGGTTGTAAATTAAATAAAACAATGAATGATTCATGAAATGTGTTTATTTCTTTAAAAAAAAATGAATTACTTTAAATTAGACTTTAACACTACTCTTTGTTCAAACATTTGATCAGAAAGTTTATGAGGTTTTGGTAAATTAATCATTGTAGCTCATGAGAATAAAATCTCAACAGGGCCTGATGACAGTATTAATGTATTATACTCAAGAAACACCTGCTTAATCTCAGGATGTCTGTTTAGCACTGAAGTGGCTTTATCCGGATCAGCTAGGTACTTGGACATAAGGATTTCAGGTCTAGTCGAACGGAGTGATTCAGTCGATTCACCTTCAGAAGAATCTGTTTCGAAAACAAAATATGAATCATCATCATTCTTTGAGCTTGTGCTCGCAGATTCTCTTGCAGTTTCCTCTTGGATTTCAGTTTCTAGGGCTATTTGTTGTTTAAACATATTTTTTATTCTGCGATGGTACTGCTGCTCAATAACAGTAAGCCACTTATCCTTGAATCGAGGATAAGAAACAGTTGCAACCACTGCGCGCAGCAAGCGAACAACCGCACGGTTTAGGGTTTTGTATGTTACCTGTAAACAGTAATTGCGTAATTTGAATTACAAGCTAATGTAATTAGAATTACTTGTGACTTATGTAATTAGAATTACTTGTGACTTATGTAATTAGAATTACTTGTGACTTATGTAGGTAATTAGAATTACTTGTGACTTATGTAATTAGAATTACTTGTGACTTATGTAATTAGAATTATTTGTGACTTATGTAATTAGAATTACTTGTGACTAATGTAATTAGAATTACTTGTGACTTATGTAATTAGAATTACTTGTGACTTATGTAACTAGAATTACTTGTGACTTATGTAATTAGAATTACTTGTGACTTATGTAATTAGAATTACTTGTGACTTATGTAATTGGATAACAGTAATTTCAATTACTTGTAATTTTAATTAAAGTAATTCAATTACTTTTCATTAATTTAGTAATTAAATTATAAAAGTAAATTAATTACGCCCAACACTGGTCCTCAGTGACCACTTGCCCTCAGATCGGCTGCTTGCTTGCCATGCAATAACATTAAAGATAAAGATAATTTTATTTCGCCAGTGTGGGTGTACCATAATAGGTACACCTCTGCCTAACCCTTCGGGGAAACAAGGCGTGATGTTATGTTATGTTATGTTATAATTTTATTTATCAAAACATGCGTATACATGCAAATCGGCGTATACATTAAAAATTGGTCCAGCCGTCTTCAATTAATCGGGGAACATGCATAAAAAAAAAAGATACCGATGAACTGAGAACCTCCTCCTTTTTTTGAAGTTGGTTAAATAAAAGATTGTATTTTAGTTTGTGAATGTATTCAGTGAGGATGTAGGGTTAACAATGTGTAATACTTCCAGCGTTGCGGCACCAAATGTCAGATAATAAACTTGGGCTGTGGTTTTGACACATTGTACTGGCGCCTCAAGGACACAACACAGGCAGTGGGCAACTTCATAGAACTGGATTTCCCAGCAGTTACTTCTAAAAAGTGTCACATAATTAAGCGGAATAAGCAACTTCTTCAGAAAATATCAAATGAAGGTATGAAATCTTTATACTTCTGTTTATTAGATAAAAACTTGAATGAATCACGTCATGTGTTACTTGAAGGGTTGTGAATAGCTGTGCTGGACAGTTTATGTACACAATGAATCACTTGTATCATGTCATGTGTTACTTGAAGGGTTGTGAATAGCTGTGCTGGACAGTTTATGTACACAATGAATCACTTGCATCATGTCATGTGTTACTTGAAGGGTTGTGAATAGCTGTGCTGGACAGTTTATGTACACAATGAATCACTTGTATCACATCATGTGTTACTTAAAGGGTTGTGAATAGCTGTGCTGGACAGTTTATGTACACAATGAATCACTTGTATCACATCATGTGTTACTTGAAGGGTTGTGAATAGCTGTGCTGGACAGTTTATGTACACAATGAATCACTTGTATCACATCATGTGTTACTTGAAGGGTTGTGAATAGCTGTGCTGGACAGTTTATGTATACAATGAATCACTTGTATCATGTCATGTGTTACTTGAAGGGTTGTGAATAGCTGTGCTGGACAGTTTATGTACACAATGAATCACTTGTATCACATCATGTGTTACTTGAAGGGTTGTGAATAGCTGTGCTGGACAGTTTATGTACACAATGAATCACTTGTATCACATGTGTTACTTGAAGGGTTGTGAATAGCTGTACTGGACAGTTTATGTACACAATGAATCACTTGTATCACATAATGTGTTACTTGAAGGGTTGTGAATAGGTGTGCTGGACAGTTTATGTACACAATGAATCACTTGTATCACATAATGTGTTACTTGAAGGGTTGTGAATAGCTGTGCTGGACAGTTTATGTACACAATGAATCACTTGTATCACATCATGTGTTACTTGAAGGGTTGTGAATAGCTGTGCTGGACAGTTTATGTACACAATGAATCACTTGTATCACATCATGTGTTACTTGAAGGGTTGTGAATAGCTGTGCTGGACAGTTTATGTACACAATGAATCACTTGTATCACATCATGTGTTACTTGAAGGGTTGTGAATAGCTGTGCTGGACAGTTTATGTACACAATGAATCACTTGTATCACATCATGTGTTACTTGAAGGGTTGTGAATAGCTGTGCTGGACAGTTTATGTAAAAAATCAAACACTAAAACCTGAACACTGCAGGCAATACCACACAGAATCATTTGCAACAAAAAGTGCGATCTATTTTTATTGTTTTTTTTTTATTATTTACTAGCTTTTACCCGCGGCTTCGCCCGCGTGGATGTCGAAAAATATCCCACGGGAACGTACTGCCGGGATTAAATGTACCCTATGTTCCGTAATACTCTATTGGTTTACGCGTCGCACACCAGAAAGCTTCCAGTCGACATGATTTTTTCCGACATCTTCAACAATCATCATATGAATATAAACAAACAAACCCTCCTCATGAATCATTCCGTCCATTGGTGAAAACCGGATGAAAATCCGTTTTTCAAAGGCAAAGTCAAAGTATTTATTAGTGTGTTTTTTGGTGATACAATAGGTCTTATAATTAGGATATGGTAACTCAAAAAATCCTCATTAGTACATTAGTATCTATATTCCTCATTTAATATCTCATGCAAGACGGCTAAGTTCAGAAGCTTATGCCGTGAGAAAAATCCGTCAATTTACTAATGTAGATACCGCTAGGCTAGTCTATTTCAGTTACTTTTATAGTATCATGTCTTACGGTATTTTACTATGGGGACGGGCTGCAGATATCGAGTCTATTTTTATTCTGTAGAAAAGAGCCATCAGAGCAATATATGGCCTCCGCAGGCGCGATTCTCTCAGGGAACTATTTAAAAATATTAACATCATGACGGTACCTTGTCAATATATCTATAAAATAAAATAAAAAATAAAAATAGTTTATTTCAGACAAAAAAGTCAATATGCTAGGCAAGGTTGTTAGTAACAAGAATTTTGCTTATATCTATGAAAGCATCATGTACGTAAGGAAAAATCTAAATCTGTTCGGTAAAACAGGTGAACGACACAATTATAGGACTAGAAATGGGGAGCAATTAGTTCAATCAGGTTTCAGACTGGTTAAAGTAGACTCATCCTTCATGGGGTACTCAAAGTCAAAGTATTTATTAGTGTGTTTTTTGATGATACAATAGGTCTTATAATTAGGATATGGTAACTCAAAAAACTACCCATTAGGGCATACACTATTTAGCAATTTAAGAATATAAAATCAATATTACATACAAATTAACAAATTTCAATAGGTGCTTCGAATACAGTCTATTTTTATAATAACCATTTTGAATACAATTAATAAGTCAGGATTTTGAATTATCAAGCATAAATACATAATTATCATTTAGTTTACTTATTACATTTTGTCAAAAAGGAATTCGTCAATGGTATAATAGCATTTTTCAGTCAATAAGTTATTTAATCTCCGTTTAAATTGTGTCAAGTTAAGATCTTTAATATCATTTGGTATTTTGTTGAATATCTTCGGGGCCATACAGAGGATGCTTTTGTGCATAAGGGCGGTCTTTGAGGGTCTTAGACGTAATTCATGACGATATTCTTGTCTTGCCGATCTATATCGTTGCCCTGAAGCTTTCTTAAACAGTTCGCTATTTTTCTTGACAAACAATGCTGTCTCGTAAATGTAAATACACGGTAATGTTAGTATTTTACGTTTTTTGAAATGCGGTTTGCAACTTTCCGTTGATTTGAGACTGCATATTGATCTAATGCACCTCTTCTGTGCTTTAAAAATGTTCTCTTTTTCGCAGGAATTTGCCCAAAAAATGACTCCGTAACGTAATATGGAATCTACATAGCCATAATACGCAGCTACAACAGCTGCCTGATTAACTATTTTCTTAAGTTTATATAAAGCAAAGGCGAACCTACTTAATCTTGTCATAATAATTGATGCATGTAGTTTCCAAGTCAGTTTTGAGTCAATTGTCAAGCCTAAAAATGTTATACAGTGTGAGTCTTTATAATGTGCACATATCGAAATGAGGGAATCTATGCTTAATTTTATCGACGGAAAAAATGTTAAAAAAAATCTAAATATTTATTTATATTTTTTATGGATTTTTAAAAAAAATTGTTTGCTTTTGTGACCCCAGTGTATACAACACTGTGTAACTTTTAAACTAAACGATTTATCACGATGAAACAAACTCTATAATGTTTGGAAGTAATTAGGTGTCGTCATAAAATAAAAATTATGGAAAAAAAATAGCCACATTTAAAAATAAACATTTTTGTTTGGCAAAAATCTGATTTTTTTTCATTAATTTTTACAAAAATTGTAAAATTTCTCAATAACATGCCCCCATCACCTTCTTTTTTTATAACTTTAAGTTATTCTTCATTGTATTAGGAACCTAACGGTAAAAATTGCATGTTTTTAACTCAACCCCAACATTTTTTATCAACTGTCAAAGAAAGGCCCAACGCATAGCTATTGTTTAGCAGGTAGATAAACTTTCTTTTGAATGTGCGCAGGTCGGGGAGGTAGGGCCAGCCAAAGGAACTTGAATTATGACAGATGTCAGACTGGCAGTCGCTCCGAATTATTCGCCGCTGCTACATGTGTTTCGGTACTTTCGTTCGCTGGACTTTCATAACTTTCGTTCGCTGCTACATGATGCCGCGTTTAAGTGAATTTTCCCCGGCACACATCGCCGACATACATTTTTATTATGGAGTGGGACAAGGAAGTGCCAGAGCTGCGCGCGCGGCTTACATAGCTGCGTATCCTAACAGGCAACCAGTGCCATCTGCCCGAAACTTCCAGGAAGTTCACAGAAGGTTGTCGATCACTGGACTTGGATCAAGTAGAGATCGTCGCGAGCCACCTCAAGTAATTATTGATGCGGCTACTGAACAAGCAGTATTAAGTGATTTGTTTGCTGATCCATCCATAAGTACTAGACGACTGGCTCTTCGTCACGGAATATCCCAAAAATCAGTGTGGCGTATTTTAAAGAAAGAAGGATTGCATCCTTATCACTATCAAAGGGTGCAACATCTACATGAAGACGTAGACTGGCGTCCAAGGTGTGTGATGTCCACATGGATTCAAAGAAAAACCAGAGCAAACCCAAACTTTCCAAGAAAAATACTATGGATGGACGAAGCGACATTCACTAGAGACGGTATTACTAACTGTCGAAATTTACACAGATGGTGCCGCGCAGGTGAAAACCCGAAACTGAAACGGTCATCTACTTTCCAAGTAAGATTTTCGATAAATGTTTGGGCTGGTCTTATCGATAACATGTTGATTGGACCAGTCATATTGCCGAGAACGTTGACTGGTGAAAGATTTTTAAGTCTATTGAGAGATGATATGCCCCAGTTATTGGAAGATGTCCCACTGGCTGTGCGTCAAAGGATGTTTCTTCAGATGGACGGATGTCCTGCCCATTACGCTACAAATGTAAGAAGATTTTTAAACGAAAATTATCATGACAAATGGATCGGCCGGCAAGGACCTGTAGGGTGGCCTGCGCGTTCACCCGATTTGACGCCCCTTGATTATTTCCTATGGGGGACCATGAAGCAACGCGTCTACAGTACCCCCATCAACAGTGAGGCCGATTTGCGTGACCGCATAATAAACTGTGCGAATGATATTCGCAATGATCCCGAAATGATAAGGAGAGCGACACACCAAATTCTAATTCGCGCGGCTTTGTGTTTACAACAACGAGGTGGACATTTTGAGAACCTGATGCATTAAATTTTGTATTTAATAATAAATGGGTTTCAATTGAACTCTTTTGCATTAATTATCATCCCAAACAAACCACCCTTATGAGAACAATACGATTCCGCGTTCGGAGTGCCATCTTTGAAACGACCCGCGCGCATTCACAACAAAGTTAACAAAAAAAAGTTTATCTACCTGCTAAACAATGTGCGTAGCTATGCGTTGGGCCTTTCTTTGACATTTGATAAAAAATGTTGGGGTTGAGTTAAAAACATGCAATTTTTACCGTTAGGTTCCTAATACAATGAAGAATAACTTAAAGTTATAAAAAAAGAAGGTGATGGGGGCATGTTATTGAGAAATTTTACAATTTTTGTAAAAATTAATGAAAAAAAATCAGATTTTTGCCAAAAAAAAATGTTTATATTTGATTATGGCTATTTTTTTTCCATAATTTTTATTTTATGACGACACCTAATTACTTCCAAACATTATGGAGTTTGTTTCATCGTGATAAATCGTTTAGTTTAAAAGTTACACAGTTTTGTATACACTGGGGTCACAAAAGCAAACAATTTTTTTTAAAAATCCATAAAAAATATTAATAAATATTTAGATTTTTTTTAACATTTTTTCCGTCGATAAAATTAAGCATAGATTCCCTCATTTCGATATGTGCAGATTATAAAGACTCACACTGTATGTCCTACTTCATCAATTCTATTATCGTCAAAAGATACCTATATTTATGTCAGGAGCGGTCAATCTTTGTCGAAATTGCATAATTTTAGTTTTATTTAAATTTAAATGATTATGTTCAAGCCAGTTAATTGATTGTTGCAATGCGTCTGATGTCACATTCATAGTTTCTATTTTTATTATTTCTTACTCTTGCCGTTCGACAGTTTATGAGTTGATCGCGTTCAATCAGACAGCCGCGGCGGGAGGACTTTGTTTAGTTAAAATTATGCCGCTCACGCTCTAATAACAAATAAGAAATAACTTTTGACTGAGTGGACCGATTAGAAATAAAAACTTATTTACTAAAAAAAAAACAACCGACTTCCAAAAAAAAAGACACTACAAAGTGAAAAATAACTTTAATTTCGGAAGTCGGTGTCTTTGGTTTAGTATTTTCGTTTTTTGCCGCCGACTTCCGAAATTAAAGTTATTTTTCACTGTATAGTGTTTTGCTTGGAAGTCGGTCGTTTTTTTATTTATAAGTAAATAAGTTTTTATTTTCCACTTTTTAGTTGTGGTACCTACCGCATCCAAATTCGTATACCACTACTTGCTAAGTAAACAACAGTGACAGGAAGTTATTATAACATCATCAACATACACTAAATGGAAAAAAATACGTATTATTGAAGCAAACTCAAAAACCTCTCATCAGAATTTGACCAAATTTATATGCGACCACAGGAGTATTATCCTTTCAAATAAAAACTGCAAAAAGGCAAATATACTCGTATGTCGCGTTAAGTCGTATCAGGTTTGGAAGCCGTCGTCGCCAACAAATGATGTAATCAACCACACGACGACAGATCGGTGACGAAATCTGTCTTCTGACAATCAATTCCACACATAACATACGACTCAAGTAGCGCAATGTGAAGCATATTACCATTAACTCTTCAAACGTCGATTGCACACCATGTGTGCAGATAACAATAGATTCTTAATTGCTTCTTAATCATTTATAGCCAGAGTGCATCTCATGACAATTCCCATAAGCCCAATCACGGCTAGGATACGTTGTTTTATTACGGACTTCCAGTGCCTACCTTTCGGCTTCATCATCAGATCAGTTCGATGGTACCATTTTCATTTATTTAAATTTGCTTCGTCATAGTCGCTTAACTATTCTAATCGAGATATCATCGCCACCCGTGAAATTTGATACTTATCATTGAGGAGTTCCCGTAGACATATGTGGTCTTCTTCATCAGTTCCACTTCACCAAATGCTACTTTCTGAATGCAAATGCTTGACTTGTTGATCAAAATACCAAAATCGCTATGTATATGCCTATAATATTTGAGGAGTTCCGTCAATTCTTCATGGATGGATGGATAAGAACTGGATTTTGATAAAAATGAAACCAATCTGGAAGTTTGTCCTTTCAAATACAAAATAATTTTTCAAATCGTTTTTTAAATGACGGAGTACTGAGGCAACAAACATTAAAAAAAAAAGAAAAATAACATACAACCGAATTGAGAACCTCCTCGTTTTTTTTAAGTCGGTTAAAAATAAAGACTGAAATGTTACCTCAAGAAGTCAAGATACGAACTATGACTACTGTACAACCACCCCTTAATAAAGGTTGCGGCTGTACATGAACATATGGTAAATTAAAAGAACCTAAACTAAGACCTATAAGCCCTACAGTCCCTACGACCCTAAGCCCTATAAGCCCTACAGCCCTAACCTACCATATAATTTGTAATAGATAAATATATAAATAAGTACAGGATGTCTGCACCAAGAGACCTAAGGTAACAGACGGATAGTGGTTAAGAATTCCAGGTGAGGGTGAAGGGTAAACTCACTGCCAGTCCAGCAGACTCACAGGACTGATCAGAGATGGCTAAAGGTGTCTTGGCCACAGTGAGGGGTAATGAGACAAGAATAAATTCTAATCTGATTTATTTTACAAATATTACAGCTTATATACTACTTTTTCTTAATACACACAAATGTACAAATATCTTAGTATTCTATGCGTGTAATATGCAACTATGACAATATTTGAAGTAGGCCGCGCGTCCACCGGCGAAGTGCTGAATCAATGGTCAAAGGTAGCATTGAACAACTACATTTCCAATCCCTTAAATCTCTTAAAAAGAGGTAGGTACCTACCTACACAAAAATTTTAATATCATTTGTGATTTTTAAAATCAACCCCTATTTTACCCCCTTAGGGTATGATTTTTCAAAAACACTGAACCATATAATTCTTTATTTCCTACCAAAAGCATAAATCTAAATTTTCATATCCCTAACTTAAGAAATGTTGGGTTTCCCATACACACTTTCGTCCCCTATATCACCCCCTGACAGTGGCGTGACAGGATGAAAAATGTTAGGATGAAAAATATTAGGAAGAACATTTTCGGATTTCCAATTATCGGAGTTGAAAATTTAGGTGGGTGTGGTTTAGGTAAGTTTAGGTGTTTGGCTGATTGTGAACTTTGGCGCACACAAAAAGTAACACAAGAATCTTCCAGGAAACTGCTGTTGCACTGAGTCTTAGCACTTATGATTGTTGTATGATGTTAATACGGCGATATTGGTGCTCACGGCCTTACTGAATGTCAATCACTAGTTAAGTAGATTTTACTACTAGCTTTTATTTTAGCAGTCATTATGTTCATATCTTCAAACTATAACAACGTATTGCGGCCAGATTATGCACATATAACTATTTTTAAAACTATTATTTACTGGGAGCAAGTTAAAAGACGTAAACACACGTACAGCGCCACCTAGCGTAAAGATATACCGTGTGACATATCAAATGAAAGGGCTTACTGTGGGGGTCTCGAATAGGGTTGTGAGGAGGAGGATGCGGATGAGGAAGTATTAGAAATACGTTTTGAGGAAGTGGATGAGGATGAGGATACGAGGAGGAGGAAGAGGATGCGGATGAGGAAGATAGAAGATTGTGATTTCAAATTGAAAATTTAAGTAAAAGAAAGACTGCGAATGGGCCTTTTAATTTTTAGAAAAAAAAAAGAATTTAATTGTAAAAATTCACAATAGGGCGGTTGAATTTAATGAAAATTAACTTTGAAGCTGTTTCTCCAGATAGACGGTTTCGTAATTTGTCTGAAAAGGCGCTCACTCACTTGATGGAAGCGAGGGGCTAAAAGATACTGGCGCACAGCTCCGTAAAGTTCAAATTATTTGGGCTTCATTTTCCACCACAAAAGGCTGTCTTCTTGAAGACCTTCTTTTTAATATAATTTATTATTAGCGACGACTGGCTACTGTGGCTACGTAAACACTAGCGTGCTGTATTATATTTCTACAACACGTTGAGATGCGTTCACGCCCGATTGTGAAAGTAGCTACCTAATTCATATTTCTTTTCACTGTAATTATATCTAATACAGCGAGCTAAAGACGGAGATTACTTTTAATTTCATTGAATACGTCAACGACACTTCCTCATAAATTCCTCATAACGAATGAGGAAGCGGGAGAGAAAGAGGAATATTTTATGCCTAATTTTGGGGATGTGGATGAGGACGAGGAATCGTAAAAAAAATGAGGAACTACCGCATTATGAGGATGAGGAAGAGGAATCCTCATCAACCCTAGTATCGAATAGATTTTTTTTTAATAATTTTAAAATAAACAGTTTTAAGTTATCTAAGTAAATCAGAGATGTCAGTACCGGAGATAAGGTGGGGGGTATGCCCCCCACCTTATCTCTGAAGCTACTAAGTCAAAAATTTTGAAAAAAAAATACAGAAAATTGTTATTATATTGGCCTATAGATTACAGGAAAACCTATAAGAAGTCTATGGTCTTAAAAGTAACGGTAAATCTCTCAATATTATGTGTACAAACTTACATTTGTAATTTGAATGTATGGGAGAACATGTTTTTCAACTACAATGTTAAGTTTGTTCTTGGGATATTCTGTCTCTTCTTTCTTCATGGCAACTACGAAACCCTTCATTGTGCGTGTTCCGACACTCATTTAGCCGGTTTCATTTATTTTAGAAAACAATGTGTGTGTCAGCTCCGACGCACGACTGGAGTTTACTCTGTAAAAGTGCGTTTTAGGGTACGTTGCGCAGAAAAACTTAACGCTTGTACGGTTTACGTACATTTGCCCTAGTTTTAATTTAGCTTACTTGTCAATACGCCGACCACAATGTTGGAATTTAATATTTTATAATCAGTGTGCATTTAAGCGACCACGCCAACTAACGTGTGAGAATCGCCAACAAGAACCTAACTGTGACGTACGGGAATAAACTTAAATATTTTCTATGAGACTTTATCTTTAACACACTCAACAAACTACAACTACAACTTCATTGTCAATGTACAATCCCACTAAGACTGTACATTTAATGGTCCTTCGAGCCGGATTCAGGGTGTTTACTGTGTATTTCAACTGCGATAGCGAATCGGTTTGACTGGCCTCCCAGAAGCGGGTCTCACCAGATCAAATTGAGAAGTCGAGTGTCACAGCGGATACAGGAACTCCTTGGGTCTAATAACAACTATTCAAAGGATACCGAAGAACACTTGAAGCAAGAAACTACAAGAGTGCTGTCGACGTCTTCGTGTCCTGAGCTGAACCATTTCCTTGGGAATAACCTGCAACTTAACTAAGGTACTTAATCAACTACTATCTGCTCCTCTGCTACCATGAAACTGCTGAACAAACAAGTCGCTACGTTTGAGGAAATAAAAACCCTCAGGGACAGTGTAACAAGAAAAACTTCAGATTACTTGGAGAAGCGTCTAAAGAACCTAGAGAAACTATGGGTAGTCTTTGACGGACAACATAACATACTTTTGGAAACCATCGAAAACAAAAATATTCCATACTTTACTAATGACATTTACGAAAAAACTAAGCAAATGTACGAGTCTACTATGAGGAATATGATGGAATTAAGGAGTCTTCAACGAGAACAACAACATATAGACTTTGATCTAACTGGGATGCTGGTTGAAGAAGCCGACGACAAACTAAAACAACTTGTGAATCATCAAGAACGCAACTTTAAGGCTCTGAGTAGAGCTATGTCTAAAATAAACATCGCGTCAATAACTGAGAAGTGGGAGTTTGAAGAACATCTTTCAACTCTTAAGGCAAAATGGGATCCCATAGACAAGATACATTGGGAACTAGACACTGAACTAAAAGGGTCTAGTATGAAAGAAGACTACTATAACAAGTTCGAAGAGTTTGAAAAGAAATACGAGAGTGAAAAGAAATCTCAACAGTAAAATTTTTTCAAACATTCAGTACCAACAATCTGCGCCAAAAATTGATATTCCGGAATTCGCAGGCAACTACATACAGAGGCTTTCGTTCAAGGATATCTTTCTTGAAACTATTCACAGCAACTCCAGCATCTCGAAAACGCAGAAAATGCAACATCTTAAATCGAAACTTAAAAGTGAAGCCGAACGCCTGGTGCAGCATCTGTCGATCAGCGCAGATAACTACGACTCATGTTGGGACATACTGTCACATCGCTACGACAATCGCCGATTACAATTTACTTCCTTCATGAATACTATGCAACAGTTATCCACTATACAACAACCCAATGCTAACAACTTGAAACGAATGCATGACGTTATAACAGAAAGCATGAATGGACTGTCCAATATGGGCGTTGAAGTGTCCAGTTGGGGGCCGATCATTGTTTACTATATGTCACAGAAATTGGATACAGCAACATTCAACGAGTATTCAAAAGAAATACAGAACAACAGAGAGTTACCCAACCTACAAGAATTCCTGTCATTTTTGGAAAGGACGTTTCTTGCTTATGAAACTGCAAAAACCTGGTTAAAGGACTCTCCAACTTCTCAAAAACAAGGAGTTGGTAAACCTTTCCAAAGACCAAATAACAAGAGCTGGCTGAATAACAAACATAACTCCAATAATACGCAAAATTACGGAAATAAATCAACGTTTCCTGAACATAATAAAGACTCATCGAAAACATTTCATGCGTCATACGGACAATGTCCACTTTGCGAGAGCGATCATGTGCTGATGCAATGTGATAAATTTATTAACCTGAATATTCCGCAAAGAAACAAAACTGTCACGAAACTCAAACTTTGCAAAAATTGTCTATACAGCCATGGCAACGCTAATTGCACTTCTTGGAAAACGTGCAGAGAATGCAATTTAAAACATCATACGTTATTGCACATGAAAAAGGTCAACGACTCGGACTCTACTTCAAAAAGCGGAGATAACAACAACAGCTCGCGCCCATCAACATCAACGCAACAAGGGGCTCATCACTTATCAACTAATAACATAGAAGTTCTCTTAACGACTGTTCAAATCAAGATAAAATCAGCAAACGGAACTTACATAAAACTGCGGGGTCTGTTGGAACAAGGATCGCAAGTAAATTGAATAACGGAAAATGCCGCTCAACTACTTCGTTTGCCTCGCTCGAAATTCAATGCTGCTATAGCCGGAGTAGGATCTACATCGAGAAACTGCAAAGGACTCCTGCGTCTCGAATGTCAATCCATACATTCCGATTATACATTCGGCATGCAAGCATTAGTACTTCAAACCCTAACAAACAACTTACCTAATCGTAATTTCGAGCAGGCAGAGTGGACACATCTACAAAATTTAAAACTTGCTGATCCCGACTATAATGTCTCCAACTCAATTGACCTGTTACTGGGAGCCGACGTCTACGCAGATATTATCTTAGACGGAGTCCTTAAAGGCGAATGTCACTCACCAATAGCCCAGCAGACACATCTCGGTTGGATTTTATGCGGGAAACTGAAGACATTCAACTGTCACATAACTTTAATCGACACCACAGAATTGTCTAAATATTGGGAGAGCGAAGACATAATCCAAAACACTGCGGACGTCAATCAAAACGACCAATGCGAAAAATACTACAAGGAAACTACGAAACGATGTTCTGATGGGAAATATGTGGTCAAAATGCCGATGCTGCAGTGCTGGGAAAAAGATCTTGGGAAATCTAAGTCAGCTGCTATTGCGCAATTTTTACATCAAGAGAAAAAGCTAGCCAAAAACCAACGACTTTACAATATGTATAAAAACTTTATTGCCGAATATGTGGACTTACAACATATGAAGCCAGTGATGTCACAGAGTGAGGAAAATAACAATGATTGCTACCTACCACACCATGGCGTACTACGGGATCACTCAACCACCACCAAACTAAGAGTGGTTTTCAACGCCTCACATAAGACGTCAAGCGGCAAAAGCTTGAACAGCCTAATGGAAAAGGGGCCTAACCTACAAAAAGACATTCAGGCTCTTATTCTTAAATGGAGAACATACAAATACGCATTTACAGCTGACATAGAAAAAATGTATAGATGTATATGGATAGCTGAAGATCAGCAAAACCTTCAGAAAATCATATGGCGAAACTCTTCCAACGAAAAACTGCAAGAATATGCGTTAAAAACTGTAACATATGGGACCAAATGTGCTCCGTGGTTAGCTATGCGAACATTACAACAGCTGGCAACAGACGACGGGCACCTTTACCCTGACGCAGCAAAAACACTGTTGAATGCGTTTTACGTTGACGATTTGATTAGTGGGCACAATTCACTAGAAACCGCTAAGAAACTACAAAATGAATTGATCCTGTTACTGCACAGAGGTGGAATGAACTTACGGAAGTGGTCGAGTAATAGCGCCCAGCTGTTAGAAACGTTACACGAAGATCAAATTTCAAGCACTAACTTTGACTTCAAGCAAGAGGATTCCATGAAAACACTAGGACTTGGTTGGAACTCTACATCTGACATGTTCACCTTTAACTGGAATCTGAAACAAAATTGTAAGAAGGGACTAACTAAGCGATCCCTACTCTCGCAAATCTCTCAACTCTACGATCCACTAGGATGGTTTTCGCCTGTAACAATAAGCGCAAAACTTATTTTTCAGCGTGTTTGGACAGAAAACTTGAATGGGATGACCGGTTACCTACACCCATACAAGAAGATTGGCTTAAACTGGAAAACCAACTACAAGAACTAAAGACTGTGAAAATAAAAAGATGGATCGGTGGTATTACAAACAACATCGAATTACTTGCATTTTGCGATGCAAGTGAAAAGGCTTACTCATGCGTCATCTACACGCGTGTAATTAATGAGCTGGGGCTGCCTGTACTAAGCCTGCTTGCAGCTAAAACTAGAGTTGCTCCACTTGCACAAAAACTATCACTTCCACGACTTGAGCTAGCGGGAGCTTTACTGCTGACGCAGCTAATTAAGAAAATTTTGGAGACACTTAAGGAACATAATACTTGTGTATGGGCCTGGTGCGACTCCCAAGTGGTGCTAGCATGGCTTCAAGGAGAACCATCCAAACGGGAGAAATATATAGAAAACAGAGTCATCAAGATCAGAAAAGTGATATCACCGGCTCATTGGTCATACATCGAATCGAAGAACAATCCCGCAGATTGCGCAACCAGAGGGTTATCCCCGAAGCAGCTCTTGAATGCTCAAATATGGTGGAAGGGCCCTGAGATACTGCAAACATTTACCGGGAAACAACAAGACGATTCAATCAATTATATTTTTGCAACTACTGCGCAAAATGAAAATTTTGAAGAAACTACAAAACAAACGGAAAACATAGTCAGTGATTTATTAAATAATCACAGTTCATTGACTCGGGTGACCCGAGTCATTGCTTGGATTATGCGATTCAAAACAACTGCACGGAACAATAGCACAACATTGAAGAACTGCGACGCCAGCAATCTTGCGTTGCCCAAGTACCTACTAACTAATGAACTAGAAAAATCAACAAACATAATAACGAGAAACGTACAGCGACAGGAATTTGAAACAGAATACGACTTGTTATCAAAAAGTCAGCCTTTGACCAACAAAAGTAGCATATGCAAATTGCATCCCTTCATAGACGAAGAAGGGATTATGCGGGTTGGCGGCCGCTTGAACAAAACTAATTTACCGCTTGGAATGAAAAACCCGGTAATTCTATCAAGAAATGGTAGATTAACGCAATTATTGATAGAACAAGCTCATACTGCAACTTTACATGGGGGTCCACGACTCACGCTCGCCTACATCCGTCAAGAATACTGGATCGTAGGAGGAAATAGAGCAGTGAAAACTTATCTACGTCGCTGTGTGCGCTGCCATCGATTTAAGCAAACTGAAAACTATCAACTCATGGCCGACCTCCCATCACAACGTGTAACACCATCTCGCCCCTTCACTCATACAGGAGTTGATTATACGGGTCATGTGGATGTCAAATTGAACAAAGGGAGAGGAGTCAAAACCTCAAAAGGTTATATCGCAATCTTTGTTTGCTTGGCAACAAAAGCGGTTCACATCGAACTGGTTTCAGATTTGAGCACTGAAACCTTCTTAGGCGCTTTTCAAAGAATGTGTGCAAGACGAGGAACGCCAAGCCACATTTATTCCGACTGCGGAACCAACTTTATAGGGGCCTCAAAAATGCTGAATAGCGAGTATGAAGCATTCACTAAAGAACTGCCCTCCGATTTCTTTAACAAGATGAGTCAAATGAGAGTAGAGTGGCATTTTAATGCTCCGGCTTGGCCCACCGCTGGAGGATTATGGGAAGCTGCTGTTCGCTCAATGAAACATCATCTCCGTCGGGTCTTAGGGGAACAAAAACTCACCTACGAAGAGTTTTTGACACTGTTGACGAAAATAGAGGCATGCATGAATTCACGACCACTATGTCCTATGACCGAAAATCCAGACGAATTCTTCAACTACTTAACTCCTGGGCACTTTCTGGCCGGTAGTTCTACAATGACACTACCACTATCTAACTACGAAGATGATCGCTACTTAGACCTACGTCAAAGATGGCAATTAACAGAAAATATGTTCCACCAATTCTGGAAGCATTGGTCCAGTGACTATTTAACATCATTGCAAGCCCGTAGCAAGTGGTTAAAACCTTCACCTAATATCAAAAAAGATGACATTGTCCTGGTCAAAGAAAACAATCTGCCTCCAGGAAAATGGGCACTAGGTCGTGTGATCGAAGTTCATCCTGGCCGCGATGGACTAGTTCTTGTCACAAGTATAAAAACACAAACTGGCTTAATGAAAAGACCCATTACGAAACTATCGCTGTTACCGATCGAAACTTGCAACGCAGAAACAAACAATCCAAATAATAATCAAGATATTTCGTCATCGAAACGAGGGCAGCGACGTACAGAAAAAAAAAAATACATTTTTCACAATGTTAACCACATTGCTACTTCTATTTGCCCTTCCTGCTGAAACAAACGGCATCGTGACAGAAGATTCGTCGTCAAGTGTTCGGATTACAAGTCTGGGAAGTGATCGACCTATCTGTTACGACACGATCGGGAAGGTGCAACTAATACATGACGAGTGGCGATTACTTATGTATTATAATCTTTCTACATACTGGAGTGGCGTTCGGGATATTGAAAACTACTTACAAGGAATTCAAGATTTGTGCAAGAATCTGGAGCCTAGATATTGCGAAACCACAAGTCAGCAGCTGGCTCATGAAATGGATCTTTTGAAGTACTACAACAATATACTTCTGACACCAAACAAACATCTATCAGGGCGCAACAAACGAGGATTAATCGACGGCGTGGGCTACTTAGCGAACGACCTATTCGGAATACTCGATCAGAGTTTTGCTGAAAAATATCAATCGGACATCCAAGCTGTGCAAGAGAATGAAGATTACCTCCTAGAACTCCTACGTAACCAAACTTCTATTGTCGAGATCGAAAATGATATCTTGAAGAAGAGTGAAGCAAATATGAATCGGCAATTTGCACTTATAAACGACTACATGAAACGAACTGAATTGAGATTAGCAGAAATCGAATCTGGAATTGAGATAGCCATGGCCACCAGCTACTTCAGCTCCGCGTCGCTCACTGCACACTTACTGCTGACCAATTTGAAAACCATGCAAGAAACTCTCTTCAACACTTTAGTCGACACATACAAAGGTCGGATGGATGTCCACTTGCTTAGTCCAGCACATTTAATTCGACAACTGACTGTAATCTCTGGAAGACTGCCGAAAACATTAACCTTGCCAGTAGACAACATTCAAGATGATATAAAGGACATCTACAAATTACTCTTCGTGAAGGCTAGAGTAACTGACAGCTATTTTATGTACGAAATTCATATTCCACTGGCAAGTGACGAAGATTTCATCGTATATCACGTTCTACCTCTGCCCTTAAGGATAAATAATGAGACAACCGCAACTGTCCATGTATCATCAAAATACATAGCAGTAAATCTCGAGAAAAATACTTACGTGAAGCTAACTGAAAAGCAAATGACTAATTGTATTCAACGCAGTCCGGACAACTTCATTGGCATAATAAACTTGCCTGTTTACAATCTACAAAACGCTGACGCGCCGTGTGAAGCTAAGTTACTAGGTCATCAAACGTCCTTGCCATGCACTATAAAGAAAACGGAATGTGAGACAGCCTGGATCGAATTACATACAACAAACACATGGTTGGCGGTGTGCTGCGGCACGTGCGCTATTCGAAGCGTCTGCGACGGTGACGTCACATCACGAGTCATCAACACATCGGCTATACTAACGCTGAAACAAGGATGCTTTCTACAAACCAACGAACTCAAAATTCATTCTCGTAATAAGTACGACAGTAACGCGAGAATGGACTACAATCTGCAAGTACCTTTTCTCAACAAAACGATCAACAGCATAATAAGCACAAATTCGGCACCGCAACTGAAGATAAGTCTGGACGAAGACATCACTATGGTAGAACACCAGCTGCGCCAATTGAGAAATAAAGAGGTGCTGCCAATGCAAATAACCACTCATGACATTCACCAGTTTGCCATTTGCTACGTTCTTTTGGCATTGATTGTAATAGTAGCCATTGTGTGGATAACGAAGAAACGAAAGATATTATGCGCCAGGAAAGATTCACAAAGGTCTAGACAATCTAATAAACTGGGAGACGTTGAATTGCAGTCCCGCAAACCTGATAAAAGGTTCCGTTCTCTTTCGCTAAGAAGACATCCACGTTCGAAGGATGAGTCACGAACCGAGGCAGCCGAGTCATCAACGATGGGACACCGGGACGACATTCGATCAAAGCCTGGGCGGGATTCTGCGGTCTCCTCTCGCGAAGTTGAATTTAATTTTAATACTTACGAGTAATTTTGTATACTTTACTTTTTACTCCTATCTTTTACTTACGTCAATCTTACTATATTTTGTTTACATTCATACAATACATTGTATACTTATTTTAAGTACCATTGCTATGTACTGGGGATTCTCACTCATTTTTTATGTTATCCTTTCGGGTTGGGAATATGTACGGTTTACGTACATTTGCCCTAGTTTTAATTTAGCTTACTTGTCAATACGCCGACCACAATGTTGGAATTTAATATTTTATAATCAGTGTGCATTTAAGCGACCACGCCAACTAACGTGTGAGAATCGCCAACAAGAACCTAACTGTGACGTACGGGAATAAACTTAAATATTTTCTATGAGACTTTATCTTTAACACACTCAACAAACTACAACTACAACTTCATTGTCAATGTACAATCCCACTAAGACTGTACAACGCTTTTGAGCTAATTTCACTCCTCATATAATTTCCATACCATGCATGGGCCTTATATGAAAATCAATTCTTAAGGATTAAATAGTCCAAAAGAATTAGGGCTCCGCCCAAAAAAATAAAAACCCATAATATTGTGAACACAGTCCGATCCAAATAGGGAAGTATTGACATCCACGCGGGCGAAGCCGCGGGCAACAGCTAGGTCGTAGTATAATTCATTTAAAAGTTAAAAAAAACATTCATTCCAAAGTCTGAAGTTTCACTTCCGTCGGCAGTCCCCATGACTGCTTATTTTTTAAATTTAAAACAATTGACTGGTCAGTTCAGTTTGTGTGGGGTAAACCTCGGACGCAATGCTGCCGCTAAAAGCTACAAAAACATAATATTGGAGTCAAAACTTCAAGTACTAGGGCTGATAACTGATGAGAGTTATGTAACCAATAAAAGGATTTATTCTGTAAGTGTGATGTCGGCTCGGTTGCAGACGGCGAGGTGATGATCCGCGAGGGCGACCTGCACTCGGACGGGTACCACCTGCTGGGCTGCGACCTGCGCTGCCTGGCCGAGGTGCGGCGCAAGCTGGCGGCGGCGGGCGCGGGCCCGCAGGCGCCGGCGCTGCTGCTGGCTGAGTGCGTGCTGGTGTACCTGCGGCCCGACGCTGCCGAGGCGCTGCTGCGCTACCTGGCCGAGAGCTTCCCGCGCGCCGCGCTGCTGGTTTACGAGCAGTGCAACCTGGGCGACAAGTTCGGCGAGGTCATGGTGCGCAACTTGAGCGCGCGTGGCTGCGTGCTGGAGGGCGTGCGCCTGGCGCGCTCACCGGACGAGCAGGCCGAACGCCTGCGCGCGCTGGGATTCGACGGCGCGCGTGCCTGGGACATGGAGGCCGTGTGGCGCTCCTTCGCCGACGAGGACCGCGCGCGCGTGGAGGCGCTGGAGATGCTGGACGAGCGCGAGCTGCTGCTGCAGCTCAACACGCACTACGCGCTTTGCGTGGCCACGCGTGGCGACATCTTCGCCGACATGGACCTCAACGCGTAGGCGCCCGTGACCGCGCGTAGTTTACTTACCTGCGATTCGTATCCGACCGTCGTCGCTGTTTCGTGTAATATTTCAGCGATTACCGCGTTATTGTAATTATATGTATGGTCGATATCGAATAGAAGACGACTCTGCCATCATTTACGACTCATTCAATTATAAAATGAGTTACTGCAATCAGTGGTGCACATACATTATTTGTCCGAAGACACTGTGTATTGTATATTGTAGGTAGCTTACGTGTGCACTAGAGACGCTGTATAACAGGGTGACAACAAAGCGATCAGGGATCCAAAATTGTTGATAGAGCAAAATCCTTTAATTTTCTAAATAAGTACACCTGCATTTAATGGTTTTTGAAATATAGCTTGCTTCATCTGGGAAGCAAGCTGAGCCGACAGAGATTCGCAAAAATAATATCTTGTATTTTTTTGCCATCAAAATGTCAATATCACTAGTTTTAGACAAAATCATTGTTACCCGATTTGTTTTTATTTTTCATAGGATTGTTTATTGGATGTTTGTAATATTTGTTAAAGGGGGTATGGTTGACCCTATCGATTGGTGCAAAACATTGTTGTACACATTTGTATTTATTTATTCAGTTCCTGGGCGGCAATAGGCGAGAGTACTGCGTGTTCAGATGTTCAAAAAAAGCGTACAATTAATGTATTAGAAAAAGAAAAATTTTTGTCACAATCGACGCCGTTTATCTGAATACCTCGCAAAGCTTGCTAGCTTTGAACGCTCGCGGAAATAGGTTCGTTTGTCTGAATACCTCGCAAAGTTTGCTAGCTTTGAACGCTCGCGGAAATAGGTTCGTTTGTCTGAATACCTCGCAAAGTTTGCTAGCTTTGAACGCTCGCGGAAATAGGTTCGTTTGTCTGAATACCTCGCAAAGTTTGCTAGCTTTGAACGCTCGCGGAAATAGGTTCGTTTGTCTGAATACCTCGCAAAGCTTGCTAGCTTCGAACGCTCGCGGAAATAGGTTCGTTTCATACTCTACATCTAGAGTAGTTCTTCTTCCATATTTTTAGATAAGAAATTTGGCCTTTGGCTGAAGAAAGCTCAATTCTTTACAATGCATGTGCTCGAAACGAGCGTTTCCCAAGCAGCCAAATTGTGCGGAAAGTGCCACTTTTTCACACTAGTGTTTTTACTTTCAGTTCTTTTTCTTAAAATTTTTAACTCCGTCGTCAGCCCGACACAAAGAATTTTTATTATTTGAGAAAAGTTTTATAAATTCGTCAAGTACAGATTATCATTCATATAAAAGGTACAATAAAACTAATACTTCATTAAACGCCGTTTTCAATATATTTCTTTTATTTCCTCGCACAATGCATAGTAAAACGTGGTATGATACACGTGCGTAAGATGATTTCCGCACTTGTAGCATAAATAACTATTAAAAAGCAGTTATTAAAATTACCTAAATATTTCCTTGGAGTATTGTTTTAAATTTGAATAAATCAATTTTTAAATGTAAGAATATTCATATCCACCACCACCCCTGGCCATTGTTTGCACCCTGTGAGTACACACCCTGCGTATTACTAATACTGAACATGTACAGTACAGTACCTCAGCGTCACTAACGGCCGAACCCAATAACTTATTTTCAGTAAAAGACATATTGTTATTGATGGGAGACAGTATCATTCAATTTGTCCTTATGTGAGGCCAGTAACCCTAATCTCTTATAAATTATTAGGACGTTAAAACCATAGATAGATAGGTTTTTCTATCTCCAGTATGCCAAAACTATTGATAGATAGGTTATTGGGTTCAGCCGTAAGAGAGAAGGTGCAATTTTATTCCAGAGCAATACAAATATTTTGTATTGCTAATCTAAATTCGCATTGATTATGTAAATAAAGCAATTAAAATAAGCAGTCAAAATTGCTAAATTAAAAACACTTCATGAATTGTTATTATTTATTAACGTATAAGCATTTAAGAGTTCACACCTAAGTGTTTGATATGTGCTAATAAATGGAACTGTTCAGCTAGTGATTGTCCATCTCAATGTAACGCTCTACACGTTAGGTTGCACACGATGCACACGATGCACAGCGGACCGATTCATCCAAACTGCCGGACATGGGACTATAAAAATATAATTGCAACAATTTTGAAGAACAAATGATGCCAATGTGCTCTCCCCAATAATCTAAATTGAAAGTACTCTTATGGTTTTTTTCGATTAAACCCTAATTTTAGAAGTAATGTGAGTAAAACTGATTGCAATGTATGGAAAAATAAATTTAAAAAATGTTTTCCTGCGAACATACTTATGTCCCCTAGTGTTGTCCCACCTTGGAGATACACAGGAAATATGTTTTATAATAATATTAAAAAATGTTTTCCTGCGAACATACTTATGTCCCCTAGTGTTGTCCCACCTTGGAGATACACAGGAAATATGTTTTATAATAATATTAAAAAATGTTTTCCTGCGAACATACTTATGTCCCCTAGTGTTGTCCCACCTTGGAGATACACAGGAAATATGTTTTATAATAATATTAAAAAATGTTTTCCTGCGAACATACTTATGTCCCCTAGTGTTGTCCCACCTTGGAGATACACAGGAAATATGTTTTATAATAATATTAAAAAATGTTTTCCTGCGAACATACTTATGTCCCCTAGTGTTGTCCCACCTTGGAGATACACAGGAAATATGTTTTATAATAATATTAATATGGCATTTAATGGAGAAATTTAAATGAAAGAAAATGATATGTTTTCATTATTTTTGTAGGATATAAAAATAAAGAACATAAATGTAAATGAAAGTGTAATAAAGAACCAACAAACTTATAACATATACTAAATAATAGCTGAATCATATTTGTACGCCAGCGGAATGTTGTCGCTTTTAAGGATTTCGGCTTGACAGATAATTAGTACCTCATCTCGTGTAATTGTGCCCGAAATTTATAATTTGTGCGTCCTGACGATCCAAAGATATTCGAAAATCAGATTCCGCTGGAGTAACGTTACCCCAGCGGCATGTTTTTTAACCGGTGGTCGTAGCTAAATACAAGCTATCTACTTAGAAAGATATAATTTGTGCATGATTGTGCCCAAAAAATTAAATTTGTGCGTCTTGAGGTTTCAGAGTTATTCAAGATGCCGCTGGGGTAACGTTTAGCAAATTGCTGTATCTCTTAAACGGTATGACACAACTACGATGTTTTTTACGTCGGTTGGTCTTCATTAAAATTACGCACTTCTAGTTGAAGTTGAGTTTTATCTTTATCCCTTGAGTGCCATGCGAGGTGGGGGAGAGGAGGGGTTAAGGCGACCTATACCAAATATTGCATCACTTTGATTCAAAAATAAACAAAGAAATAGTGATTGTTTAAAGCCAAAAAAAATATATATTGTAGTTTACTATATGTACTTTGACTTTTTGTGGTTCAAAACATGATATCGAAAACTTCATCATCAAAGATCATTCAAGATCAAAAAAAAATCGGAAGTGGAGTCTAATCGATGATTTTTTTGACGTTTTTCTAATTTTGCTTGAAACCTATGAACGCAATACTTCCAAAAAATATATCTGTAAAAAGTTCATAACAAATAGAAGAACAATTTGTGGTTACATTTTGCAAAATAGTTAAATTCATTTAATAATAAAATATTATATAATACAGCGGCTTGCGCACGGCGATTCAGTCGCCCTTGACGAGGACGGACCTATGTCCGTTTTCCTAGCGCACGGCTGTTCCGTTAATTTATCGAACAATTCATTCGTAGGACATAGTGTAAATAAGTCAGTATGTTTTTTTGGGTTTCGTATGTTCGAATGAAAAACGGAACCCTTATTTAGGAACGAAGTTCTGTAACGCGGCTTGCGGTAGGAGTTAACTGGTAGAAATCGTCACGACTCGACTTTCAAAGTATAAATTTGGTCAAAAAGAAAATCCAAGATGGCGGCCGTGAAAATTTCCAAATTTTCCTTCATGGGTGTCGTTTTCAAGGTTTCCGAGGGTGCTGAAACCGATAGTAAGGTCAAAATGAAAATCCAAGATGGCGGCTGTGAACATTTTCAAATTTTTCATCATGGGTGTCGTTTTCGTGGTTTTCGAGGGTGCTAAAGCCGATAGTAAAGTCAAAATGAAAATTCAAAATGGCGGCTGTGAAAATTGTCAAGTTTTTCATCATGGGTGTCGTTTTCACGGTTTTCGCGGGTGCTAAAGCCGATAGTAAAGTCAAAATGAAAATCCAAGATGGCGGCTGTGAAAATTTTCAAATTTTTCATCATGGGTGTCGTTTTCATGGTTTTCGCGGGTGCTAAAGCCGATAGTAAAGTCAAAATGAAAATTCAAGATGGCGGCTGTGAAAATTTTCAAGTTTTTCATCATGGATGTCGTTTTCATAGTTTTCGCGGGCACTAAAGCCGATAGTAAAGTCAAAATGAAAATTCAAGATGGCGGCTGTGAAAATTTTCAAATTTTCCTTCATGGGTGTCGTTTTCATGGTTTTCGCGGGCGCTCAAGCCGATAGTATAGTCAAGAAGAAGATGGCGGCTGTGAAAATTTTCAAGTTTTTCATCATGGGTGTCGTTTTCATGGTTTTCGCGGGTGCTGAAACTGATAATAAAGTCAAAATGAAAATCCAAGATGGTGGCTGTAAAACTTTTGTTTTTATTTAACATCATGTAAGAGTCATGACGTAACAAGGATCCCGGGAGGATTCCGGGATCCGGGGGTTCGGGGAGGGGGGTGGAGGGGGGGAGGAGGAGGAGGAGGAGGTCCTGTCGGTAGTCCCCCGACGCACTCGGTTTTATAATGTTTTACTATTTGAATTTTGTTTCCTTCTAGAGCTTTCGCCAATCCTTGTTTTGATACTATTATGGGACACTAATTTCGACAGTCGTATCATTTCCAATCAACCTATTAGGCATGGCCCTAATATAACACTTGGTTTCGTCAATATATAATCCGTAATAAATAATAAATATCCAAAACTAATTTGTATATAGGTACCTACTTTAAAATAAAACCCCACCATCAGCATCACCTTTGTACGTATTTTTGTATTTCTTTCTTCTGGTCTGTTTATGTGTGTACGTAAACTGTTAAATAAATAAATAAACAACATGTGCAGTCGGGAGACACCGTCAGTCCGTTCATCTCAAATATGATTTAATACAAAAACAAAATTTTCATTTTACATTTTGACCTCACTGTCGACTTTAGTATCCTCGAAAACTAGAAAAACTACACCCATGACGAAAAATTTGAAAATTTCCGCAGCCGCCATCTGGATTTTCATTTTGACTTTACTATCGGCTATAGCACCCTCGAAAATCATGGAAACGACACCCAAGATGAAAAACTTGAAAATTTTCACGGCCGCCATCTTGATTTTCATTTTGACTACTATCGGTTTCAGTACCCTCAAAAACCTTGAAAACGATACCTATGACGAAAAATTAGAAAATTTTCACGGCCGCCATCTTGGATTTTCATTTTGACTTTACTATCGGTTTCAGCACCCTCGAAAACCTTGAAAACGACACCCATGAACGAAAATTTGAAAATTTTCACGGCCGCCATCTTGGATTTTCATTTTGACTTTACTATCGGCTTTAGCACCCGCGAAAACCAGGAAAACGACACCCATGATGGAAAATTTGAAAATGTTCACAACCGCCATCTTGGATTTTCATTTTGACTTTACTATCGGTTTCAGCACCCTCGAAAACCTTGAAAACGACACCCATGAAGGAAATTTTGAAAATTTTCACGGCCGCCATCTTGGATTTTCATTTTGACTAATATCGGTTTCAGCACCCTCGAAAACCTTGAAAACGACACCCATGAAGGAAAATTTGAAAATTTTCTCTCTTGATAGAGAGAGAGAGAGTGAAAGTGTGAATTTTAAAGAAGAAAGTATGAACGCGCTTTTTCGTTAGTGAAGATTTCTGCCAAGCCGCGTCAAAGAACTTCGTTCCTATGAGTTGACCTACTGCCTACACGACACGCTTACCTATACTGTGACACATTTTGGGTTCATGTGAGTTCACGCTGGCGACGTAAGCGCACGGCTCGCTCCGTGGGTAGGTTGGTAGCGTTAAATACCTACTTCGCAAGGTCTACCTCGCCTTAAGTAAACAACGTGATGTGTACTACTCCGAGAGGCAACTGCACCTTCTCCATTAATTGGTGGCATATACATAGATCGTATGTGACACTATGCTAATACTAAGGCTACGAACACAGCTTATCCACCTTAACTTAAACTACGTACTATACGTGACGTGCTGATGAACGTGACTTCACACCACATCACCCCTCTTAAAGTAAAAAAAAAAACTAAATTACGTTTTTTTTTTCTTATACATTTTAAACTTTCATTCTAACTTACAATATAATTTTGTTCTATTCTTATGTATTATTGTATTGTGTGTAAAGATAAAAGTCTTTTATCTTTATCCCTTGAGTTTGTCAACTTCAACTTTACTAGAAGTGCGTAATTTTAAACTTCAGTATTTCGTGCGAGTTGGACATCGTTTTTAATAGAAAGTAAGTGCACACTTGTTTATCTTAGATCAATATTTAATTTTATCGTTGTGGAATGTATTCAAATGTACGTAATATTTTGTAGGAATGGAAAGGCGTGCAGCTAGAGTGCCTGAGGCACGATGGAACGTTCTGCTCGACCATCGACACTGACAGCAGGAGCTCTGTCGGTGTTGAGCCCCGCATCGAGATCACTGCAGCCCCAAGTTCTGGCCAGACTCGTGCGTCAGCACCAAGCCCTGCCCCGGCCGATGCTACAACAGTGCCTCCGCCTCGTCGAACTCGGCAACAAAATACCGCACTGAGTGGAATTTTCTAACCCTACAGCTATTCATATTGCGGTTAAGGGGGAAGCGCTAAGGTAGTCGCGAAATTCAAATTTTCTTACGATTTTTGCAATTTGCAGCTTAGTGCCTGGGTGTATCTGTATGTTGATTAACCCTCTGCAACTGAGGTGCCATTTTTATGTCTATTATATTGAGTAGTCTGACAGACGTGTAAGTAGAGTACTATTTATGTTGTAGGTATTATATATTTTGTCATGGAACTTGAATTAATATAACATTTGACATATTTTTAAATGGTAATTACAATGAGAGTTGCAATAAAACTCAGATTTAAGAATTTATAATTATATTTGTATCACTTACGAGATCAAGGAACTTTTGGTACAATGACTATTAAAAATTAACAAAATGAAAAATATTAAAAAAACATAACAATAAAAACTTAGTTTTGCCTTCTTCTGGCTTGAAACTATTCATAAAAAAATAAAAAATAGAAATTCTTAGAGTACTTTTGTTACAATACAGTCTCAAAGTTCAGTCTTACAATCAGCGCAAACTTGAGCGGCGCACTGCAAACAAATCGGTTTTGTGCAAATGCAACAAATAAATCTCGTTTGCCGCTTCAATTTACTTGGACAGATACGACACAACTTTCTTGTTGATGATGCGCCAGTGTCGTTTGGTGGCTGAGGAGGTGGCAAATCTTGTCCTAAAACGCGCCGAAGAGTCATACGCAATTCTCATGGAAGTTTTTCATTATAAACTCGCTGTTTTAGAGCTGGCAGTACCAATTCCCTTGCAAGGTGCATAAGAAAGTCAGCTCTTCTCATTTTGCATTCTGGATACTCACTGTAAAGCACATATGCATTAATACCAGCTATATCCAGTAATCGATAAAAAATTGCTTGTGGCCAACGTCGAGTTTTGCGGCTACATGAATAAATGGCGCATTTTTTGTCTATTTCATGCACACCTCCTTTACTATGATTATAATCCACAATCATGGAAGGTTTATTAGTTACTTCATCGGTACTGGCATGGTGGTGGCAAGAAGAGAGCAGGATCACTGCCTCGTCTTTTTTTGGGACATAAGAAACTAAAACTAAATCTCTGTTTTCCAAAAGTTAGGGTTAAGGTAAATTTAAACAATAAAATAAAGCGAACGTGGATAAGTAAGGGACTAAAACAGAGCTCTAAAACGAAGCGTTTCCTACGATATAAATATTACAAGACTAAAAATATAATAAACAAGAGTATATATACCTCATATTCAAAACTATTACAGAGGTGTATCTACAATGCTAAACGCAATGCTAACATAAAGTTTATGAACAATAATGACAACAAATGTAAAGCCGCATGGACAGTCATTAGAAGCGAAATACATACGGACCCCAAAGACAACATTGACCACATTAAAACTGACAACACCATACTTACCAAACCAGCGGAAATAGCCTCTGCCTTCAATAGTCATTTCACAAATTATATTCCTACTCAAAATTGTACAAATAGTTTCCGCAGTGATACCGTGACTGCTAACTCGATGTTCCTCACACCTATATCCGAAAATGAAGTGACGAAACAGATTTTATCGTTAAAAAATACCAACTCCGTAGGCTATGATGAACTTAACACCAGAATTATTAAAACATGTGTTAATGAAATAAGTGGGGTGATGACTTATCTCATTAACCTGTCCTTTTCACAAGGAGTCTTTCCTAGCGCTTTAAAAATATCTGTTGTCAAACCGATATTCAAAAAGGGTCAAAAATGTGACATGAATAATTATCGCCCCATAACACTGATACCCATCATGTCGAAAATCTATGAGAAATGCATGTATCAAAGAATAGTTAGCTACTGTGAGAAATTTAATATTATAAAGAAAGAGCAATTCGGCTTTCAAAAACATAAATCCACATCCTTAGCCATCTTTTCACTTTTGAAAGAAATATTGACCAATATTAACAACAAACAGCTAACGACAGGGCTATTCTTTGATCTGAAAAAGGCATTTGACTTGGTTTCACATGAAATATTATTACAAAAGCTGGAGACTATCGGTATTAGAGGACTGCCGCTTCAGTGGATATTGTCGTATTTAACTAACAGACAACAGAGAGTCACTGTCACTAAACTTGATGAAAATTGGGACATGATAGAATATTCATCTGATTATATAAGTATTAAGCGCGGCGTCCCCCAGGGTAGCATATTGGGCCCTATCTTATTTCTACTCTACATAAACGACATTGTTAATGTAACCAATCACAAATGCTTTCTTTTTGCCGATGACATTTCGATAATTGTGACTACCGATAAAAAATATAAATCAATTACGGATCATGAAGCGGACATAAATAAAACAATAGACAATCTAATTAACTGGCTAAATAATAATAATTTATCTATTAATCTTAACAAATCAATATATACAACGTGTTTCTGGATGTACGACGTTAAATGAAAACGAGCACAGTACTAATCCATTGAAACATTTTAAAACACGAAGATTAGTAGTTAATGGAAAATTTTAAAAATGCAGTTTTCAAACAAAATAAATAGCAGAATCAACTGCATAAAAGTAAACACGCTTTATCTTCGAAAAGTCACTGACTAACGGTGCGGTGCGGGGTGCGGGGCGCGGCGGCGGCAATGTTTACCTATTATTACGGACTCAAATCTACATCATGTTGAAAAATAAGAAATGATAAATAATTTCCTGTGGCTAAAGTATTCATTGGATTTGATGGATTTTTTGTATACGGGTAAAGAACATGATTTCCTTTACGTGGTTTAAAGGAATGTCAATCCTCTTGTTCCACATGGTATACAATTTAATCAATCTTATAATAATACATTTAATTTTAAAATGGACATTCCGAAAATTACACAAGTGGCTCGAGCCAAGTTTTTAGGAGTAGTAATTGACGAACATTTAAATTGGAAAGCACAGGTTGATGCTGTATGTAATAAAATAAATAAATTTGTCTATGCTTTGAGACAAATCAAAAAAGTTACTAATATAAAAACGGCTGTGATGTCATATCGCGCATATGTTGAGTCCTCACTACGGTATGGACTAATGATGTGGGGAAATAGTACTGATCACAATAGAGCATTTGTCGCCCAAAAGAAATGTTTACGAGCTATATACGAGATTCCATCTGACGAATCATGTCAACCTATATTTAAAGAGCTTGGTTTGCTACCGTTACCTTCGTTATATGTATATGAAGCATGCATGTTCGTTCAAAAACACAAAGAACTATTTAAAACAGCAGAGGAAGTAACCTCTCGAAGTCGGCGTGACCAACACAGACTTGTGTTGGATGTGCTGCCTCGATCAGCAAAATATAATAAAAACTCTCTGGCTATGTGTTTACGTCTCTATAATAAATTACCAAAAATGTTTAAAACATTAATAATTAATAATTATTAAAATCCAATTATATAAATGGCTCAATAATAATAATTTCTATAGCATTAATGATTTTTTTTAATATGAATTCAATGTAATATATCTCAATGTCATAACGTATCTTTAGTAAGTAAGTTTGCATGCTTTAGTATTAAGCAAAACATGTTCGGTCTAATATATTGTATATATCATGTATATTTTTTTTTAACACCTTGTATACCATGTTTTACGCAAATAAAATATCTTATCTTATCTTAAAGTCAAATCTTTAGTGAATCCATATAAAGAACTTCCAACAGCTCTATTTTTGCTTTAGTGTTCCTAAATACGTCAATTTTTTTTGCAGTAAAAGTTCAGCCAAGGGTATGGAGCTAAACCAATTATCAGCTGTTACGTTTCTGTTCGAATTTTCTATTGGTTTCACCAGTCGCAATACAGACTGCGTAGGCACAGCTAACTTCTTCTCTGCTTCGGTAAGCCCCAGACCATCAGAACTCTTCCCATGATAAATGTAGGCATTGTAAACGTAAAATTGACGAGCATCACTTAAAATCATAATTTTAATACCATATTTAGCAGGTTTATTGGGCATATAAATAACAAATTTGCAACGACCTTTGAAAGCTAAAAGCATTTCATCAATACAGGTGTAAGGACCGGGTGTAAAATGAGCTTGACAATTCGCTATAAACTTATCGAAAAATGCAGAAACAGGAGCAAGTGGATCTGTTTGCAAGCGTTCCTGTCGGTCATCAATATTATCCAATCTCAAGCAGTTCAAAAGAGTGTTGAACCTATATTTAGACATTACACATCTAAATATTTCGTGACCTGTTCCATCAGTTGCAAACAAATAGTTTGAATCGGCATCATTACATTTAAAAACCGAAGAGTAATATAAGCACCCAAGTAGTGATTTCATTTCTATAGAAGTTGTATCTTTGAGCTCATGCTTGGCAAAATTTGCGAAGTGTCTGCGATAGGTTTCAAGTTTTTTATTTGTGCAGGAAACCAATGTTTCTATCATCTCGGCATCAAATAATTTTTGCCATAGTTTTTCAAATCCAAGAAATACATGCCCCGAAGTTGGTCTTGGCAAAGATACAATGTTATGTGCAGGTGTTCGTGAGGTCCTTGAAAATTCAGTTTTCGTCCAAACGAAACCATTCTTACCTACGTACTTATTATTACCTCTTGAATTTGGCAAAACAACCTCTTCAGAGTCTATGCTTCCAGGACTGGCCGGCTGCTCCTGGAATGTTTCTTGTTCATCACCACTCGATATTTCACTGTCTTCATGTATTTCCTCCTCAATGGTGAAATTCCGATCGGCAACCTCATCGTCGACATCACTAAACTCTACTCGTCTTCTTCCTCCAACCATTGCTGAATATGGTCGTCAGTACACTTTCTCTTCCTAGACGGTCGGTCAGTTGGTTGTTGTTGGTTACAATCCATCTAAAAATAATAACGCATATATATTATATTTCAAAATAAACAATGAATTACGTAAATATCAACTATTTTGCTGTCGTGTAGTATAAAATACACTATGAAAATACTGACGTTACGTCCATAATACAGTATTGGGATATAATCATTTTACTGACAATACGTCTACACGACACATCACTTATTACTGACCTTACGTATCACGGACACCGCAGCTGTAATACTCGTCACGTACGCACGCTGCGGCTGTCGTCGCCGCACTGACGGGAGGGGCGCGCGGGCGCAGGAAGCTACTGAGCGGCGCAGGACGATTCTCGGAAAAATGGCGGCATAGGAACCAAAATTTTATGTTGCGTTGTCTGTCAGACGTAACCTCAGCGGCAGAGGGTTAAAGTATGATACGCGACCGTAACAAATATGTGTTTACAGAATTATAATATTAGAATCAGTAATACAATCCATTAAGTTAGTATAATCTTGAAATGTTAATATTTCATTAAATAGTCATTCAATAGAATTATTTGGTCATAGAGAGTTGTATTGATGACTTTAATTTATAATTCTGTAAATACATATTTGTTTTGGTCGCTAATCATATTTTAATCAATATACAACCTAATACTGACCTGCAGATTGCAAATAAAATATGAAAATTTGAATTTCGCGGGCTACCCTGACGCTGTACCCTAAGGCTTATAATGGCTTGATAACATTGTTATTAATATGATTATGTTATTTATATTACGTAGTTTAGTCGCCCGCTGGCTCCACTGGATGAGGTTCGGAGAGTTTTATCTCAGGCGATGCAATGTGCTGCAGCTGATATGATTACTGCTTGTGGGAACCAATTAATAACGCATAACCTTGGGAGGATTGCGGATGTAGTCGAAAGATATTTATCCCATACTTATTGGTGTTCCTTAAAGGTAAAGTATGAATTTTTTGAACATGCAATAAGAAAATGAAGTATATTACATTCATGTAATTATAGAAATGCAAAGAGGAAAACAAACTATTTTTTTCTAACATTTTAACTAACACAAAAACTTAAAGGCAAAAAAGTTATTCGACTCCGTGTTATCAGTGTTGATCTCAGGGGATAACCTGAGTCACTTGAAACACATTTTATTTTTACTGTTACTGTTAGCCTGCATCATCCCACTGCTGGGCTAAGGCCTCTCCCATGACTTCCAGCACTTTCGAGGGCTAATGTGGACCATTTTTATTGTTTTATCACTCAAAGTAAACAATGATGTTTTCAATTTTATTTTATTTAAACGTTAGGTACTTTAATTATTAACTAATAAATAAATAAATAAAAAAATAAAAATCTTTTAATTCAGACAAGGTCCATTTGGTTAGTACAACACACAACTTAGAAACTAGTGTTAGTACTTACATCTACTAGAAAAAACAAAACAATTATTAATTATACGCCACAGTGGCATGTAGGCGTATCCAATGCCCCAGTATAGGACCGTCCCACCTGTCCGCTACAGTGCTCAGGATGCTGTTGGGGCTGCCGCGTACCCTGCGCATGATGGAGGCGCATCGCTTGCGCATGATGGCGTGAAAGCCATCTATGCCCGCTTCTGCGAACATGCCAGAAGCACTGCAGTAGCGCGGCAACCCCATCAACACCCTGAATGCATTGTTGTATTGAACGCGCAGAGTGCTGTATGCCCTCTGCGTGTAGTTGACCCACAGACCGCATGTATAGAACGACTGACAGTACGCTCTGAACAGTGTGGCCTTTACTTCAGTTGAACATTTCGCAAATCTGCGAGCCAACATATTGCAGCGGACAGCCAACGCTCTGCGCTCACGCTCTATGTCCAGGCTGTCTTTAAGGTCCTCGGACACCCAGTGGCCCAGATACTTGAACGATGTGACCTGGTTTAAGGGGCTTCCGCAAAGTTTCAGCAGTGGTGCAATCGGGTAGGTTTTAGTGCCTGCCTTGAATACCAGTACTTCACTTTTCTTAACATTGTATCTGAGCCCATGGGCCTCCGCGTACCCTTCACATATCATGAGCAGACTCATCATTGAGTTAATCGATGGGCTCAGCAACACCATGTCATCAGCATAACTAATATTGTTTACACATATTCCGTCTACATAACAACCTTGATAAGTGTTGCTAAGCTCAACGATCAACCGGTTAATGTACAGACTGAAGAGGCGGGGGGAGGTCAGGCCACCCTGTCTCACTCCGCACTCCAGCCTATACACATCCGATAACGAGCCTGCCCACCTCACACAATTGGTCTGGTTGTTATACCAATACCGTAGTATTGATATCACTCCCCTATCCACTGTGGTATCGTTCAGCAGTTTCTGCCACAGTAAGTCGTACGACACCAGATCGAATGCTTTGGAAAGATCCAGGAAACACGCGTTAACTGGCGTTTTCCTAGACGTATAATACTGGACAGTATGCTTGAGAGACAGTATGGCACTTTCCGTGGATAGACCAGGTCGGAACCCAAACTGCGCATCATGTAAATCGATGCGGGTCGCCATATGCCTATCAAGCAGGCTGTCCAGCACCTTAGCAATGACAGTAGCCAGCGATATGGGCCTATAGTTCGAGAGATCTGATGTGTCCCCAGTCTTATCCTTCACAATAGGCACAACCACAGTCTTCATAAGATCGCTGGGCAGATGAGCATGACTCAGGCAAAGTGAGAAGAACATCGCCAGCACCCTTGGCAGGTGAACTCCTGCATGCTGCAGGTGTTCGATGCTGAGGTAGTCATGCCCCGGAGACTTGCCCCTAACCATATTTTTAATTACATTAGCGACATCTTTCGCTGAGAACCTGACATTTAAATCCATCAGACATTCCTCAGCAGCGACCGCCTGCGATGCTGAACCAAGAGAGGATTCCACTTTAAAATGTTCCACAAACAAATTTGCTATTGTGGTTGGCTCATGTTGCCCCGCCACACTCACGGGGACGCCCGGCTTCGTATTCAATCTGTTGGTGTTTTTCCAGAATCTTGAAAAATCTTTAGCCTTGTGATGTTCAGCTAACATATCCATTTTTATTTTATTTTGATTATTCTGACACCATCTTAACTTTGATTTAAAGACTTTTCTGGTGTCGTACATATGTTTATACACATGACCAGAAGTTGGTTTACCAGATATACTCCAGCTTTGAAATGCAAGCCGGGCATCCGCGTGAGCCTGTTTAACATACCTATTCCACCCGACAACACGCTTACCCCTTCTTCCCCCTCCCGCGTCCATGCTACTGGAACATTGGGCAGCCTCGGTAAGTATGCACACAATATTTGTGTACATATTATCTAATATGGGTTTGTGATTCGCATTCGCACAAAACCTGTTTGCACATTCCTTAAATTCTAACGGAAAATTAATCTCCCTTAACTTAGTGTGACACATTTCCTTGTATTTATCTATTTTACTAGCATCCCTTTCACCCCATATTGTACAATTTTTGCTCGGATTAGGTGTTACAATTGTAGGTTTTATCATGTTAAAATTACACAATAATTGTATAGGCATGTGATCCGACCAATATGTATCATACAACACAGCTGCACTAACGAGCAGACACCTCGCGGCCTCAGTCACTACACAGTGGTCGAGCCAGCGGTGGCAACCGTGCGCGTCACTCATAAAAGTGTACGTACTTCGTGGCAGTAGGTCCAGATCCACGCAAGTCCAACACTGCTCCGCACAGAAACTTAACAGTTCACCACCGAATAGCTCGCCGGGATGAGCATTAAAATCACCGAGTATGATCACTGATTGCACATTATGACTTTCTATTATTGCACTAATTTCACTAAGACAGTCCGTAAACTCAATGACGTTATCGTTAGAATCCGTAGGCATGTATACTGAGAATATTAGTACGGAGCGATCCTGCGACACTATCTTGATAGCTACAAGGCGTACGTTGTTACAATCAACTACTGTGACAGACGGAAATAGGCTCTTCCTCCACAACAATGCCACTCCTCCATAAGGTCTTCCACGTAGTACGCCCGCCGAAGTGTCGACTGCCGAATTGCCAGTAAAAGCGAACTCATCGTTAATTTGTCCTAGAAAGGCGACATCATGTGGCAAAAGCCAAGTCTCTTGCAACGCGATAACATCGGCTGCTACACACAAGCGTCTAACACAGTCAACAGATCTTTTAATACCTTTACAATTGAAACTTATCAATGTTGTATTGTCCATTTAAGTTTTGTTCGTGTGTTCATTCTCAGAGTATTTCTCTGTCTGTTTTCTTCTTGAAAAGTCTATAAACCTACGGTATGATATACCTTCAGGCCAAAAATCATCCCTCATGAAAACGTTATATTTGTGTTTTGGAACCGAGATCTTATATGCATCATAACTTTTGGGTACCTTCATTATCATTTTTTCAATGTCCACATGTATTTTGGCTTTTTCTTTAACATATTCTGTGATGTCAGTCTGCGTTACCTGTTTATCCACATTATAGATATACAGGATTAATTTTTCATTAACAGCCTTAAATTTGTCCTTGGGTTCTATTACAGCTTTTCCTATATTTCCGATAAAGCGATTTTTCACTTTCCTTCTCTGTTTCTGTACTAAGGTCCACTCACTTTCACTAACAATCTGAGCAAGTGTTTTACATTGAGGCTCAGAAGTCGATTGTATGACCGCAGCGGCCGTGTGTCCCGGGTACTTCGTAATGTTGTTATTATCACTTTTCTGCGACGCCGGCGCCGTCGCCACCTGCCCCAGCTCGGTGTTGTTGTCGATGCACAGATGTGAGCCTAAACCGGTTTTACATTCTTTCCGATTTTGCTCATTTATTGAATTTATATTATGAATGTCCTGGTCAACTGATATTGACGAGATGTGGGTAGGCGGTGATATAGTTTCACTTTGAGTTATTGACCTTTGATCCGCTGCGCTTTTGTTGATAACAGGAACATGCTGCAATCCCATCGGCCCACTATCATAATCACAACTGTCCATCATATGCTTTCCACCTCTTCGCCTTGTGTTTACATACGAGTAACAAGGACTTTTTGCACTCGTACATTTTTTCAAATCTGCAATGTCACGCTTGATAGGTTCAAGTTGACTGGCAGATACATATTTCGATTTCATTTCTTCAATTTCACTTCTCATCCTTGTCAAATCCTTAAGCAGTTTGGTCACGTCTACGTGATCAAATAGTACTGGCGGTAGTTTGTGCAAATCTTTTGCAACAAAGACTGGCATGTCATCAGGACGAGTTACTTTTAATAAGCTAATTATATCCTCAATCTCACGTAGTTTTTTCCCCTCTTTCTTCCTTGTAATATTGCGTTTTGAAGTTGTTGTTATCGCTTCAAAAAGGAGGTTCTTTGCTTCAGCAATATCACTATCCGAGAAGGCACTAATACAAATACGACTCAGGCTTTCCTCATCCATTATGTCCAGTTTATTACACACGAAAGCTAACACTTCGTTAATAACGACATTACATCTCGCACATTTTACTACATTGGAGGAATTCATCCTGCACTTACTTAACCACGCATACCACGTCCGATCGGTAAGACCATCAATATTAAACTCTAATGATTTGACTTTTCGTTTTCAGCCTGGTAGAGTTGTTCCAAGTGCAAGGTGATCCTATCCAAAGGAGTCATGGTTTGTCCCTCCTCGAGTCACAAACCTAAATGAAAAAAAAGATTGATTATTAATTATTATGTTTCTGTTGGATTCATTTGTTAATTTAGTAAAATATTGTTCCTGTCAATATTGATTGCTTTATTTTAGTAATAGGTACAATGAACACACACACTACCGCCCAAAAGTTTGGAAGCAGCAAGGTAAAATCAAATAAAACAAAACTAAGACATTTCAATTTCAATGAATTGATCAAAAAATCAAAATATAAACAAAAACTAATTTTAAGGAAAACAAAAATTTTACATACAATATAAAATTAAATTAAATTTTAGCTTCATCAAAGCGTCTTCCTTTTTCCTTTATTAGCTTCTCGCATATTCTAGGCATTCTATTCATTAATTTATGGTCTGGCACAGTTTAGAAGAACGCTTAGGGTCATTATCCTGTTGGAAAATGAATCCAGAACCAATTAGATTTAGTCCACTACTGGGTACGGCGGAATTTTGGAGAGTTTTCAAGTAACCTTACTTGTTTAGTTTTCCGGTTATCCTCACAAGATTTCCGGGTTTATTGTTGCCAAAACACCCCCAAACTATGACATTACCTCCACCATGTTTGATAGTAGGCACAGTACATGCCTCTGAAGCCCTCTCTTCTTTTGACCGGCGCACAGTATTTTATTTTATCTCAAAATTATCACCTCCCTTATTATTAGTGAATCAGATAGAGCTTTTTATTCTAATTGCAAGAGTAAAACTCCCACGAATCCATCTTAACTAGTTTAGGAGATATCCGGGGGTAAAACTTTTTACCCATATTTTGAAAAAATAATTAAAAAAATATAAAAAAAATTATTTCATCTAAACTTTTACAGTTGCTTTATTTTTTTAGCTACATTTTAAAAGGTCTTGTTTTTATCTATTTTACGAGTCCTTTATGGCTGCTCTAGACCTCGTAGGAACCGAGAAATCAGCGATTTTGTGATTTTCGTTTTTATTTTTTTTTGCCCATGTTCCTCAGTATTAGAATCTGCAATTTACTTTAAAAAAGAGGTAATAAGGTAGACTACCAACACAAAAAAAAAACAACAATTAATTCCGTGGAATCTCGGAAATACTAAAATTTACCCGAACTTACCCGAACCCGGGGTAATTACCCGCAATTTTTTTAAATTAATTCATTAAACCCCGAGCGGTAACCAGTTACCGCTTGCTATTGTCTTTCTATTGTGTCTCTAATTACGGTACTTGATAGGTTAACATAGGTTACATTTACGAGAACTGCCTTTATTTGTGTTTTTAGTTAGTTAACTAACTAATTTGGTCCAGTGATAGGTAATAGATTTATGTCGGACAATGAGTCTTATTTATCTGCTAACGAATTTACTGCCTCTTCAAGCGATGAAAGCTTCTGTTCTTTCAGTGATACCGTTCGTGATTTTGTACTGCATAATTTCAAGGATCAGTCTAATCGGTTGGTGAATGTGTGTCACATTAACGCTCAAAGTGTTCCCAGCCACTATAGTGAGCTGTACGACGTGTTTAATAATAGCAACGTTCACGCCATCCTAATCTCTGAAACATGGCTTAAACCACATCTCCTGTCCACCACTTATCCTCTTACTGGTTTCGTTCTGATACGGAATGATCGGATTGGTAAAGGAGAGGGTGGTGTAGCCATATACCTTCGCAGTGACTTTCCTTATAAAATACTTGCAACTTCCTCTTCACACTATTCTGCTTCTGCTGAGTTTATTTTCCTTGAAGTCTGTGTCAAGGGAGCCAAAACCGTTATTGGTGTTGTCTACTGTCCTCCCACTGTTGATTACTTCGCTGAATTCGAATCGGTACTTGAATCTTTGGGTTCAGAATATGCACATCACATCATCATGGGTGATTTCAACACAAACCTCCTTGCCCACAACTCCCCTCGATCCCGTAAGCTCCTCCATATTATCGAGTCAGCTAGTCTGCACGTGTTGCCGCTCCAACCTACTCATCATAACATTGTCGGCGATGACACCTGGCTCGACATGATCCTCACCTCGAATCGTTCCCTCGTTTCTTCCCATGGTCAACATGACGCCCCTGGCTTTTCCCATCACGACATAATTTTCATTTCCTATATCCTGAAACCTCCCAAACCTAAACCCAAGGTTCTGTACAGGCGTTGTTTTGCGCGGATGAATGTTGAGAAACTCAAGGAAGATGCGTCTGTAGTCGATTGGAACTCTATGACGGAAGCCATTTCGGTTGACGACAAGGTTGCGAATGTTGCGATCTTCAATGATGTGGTGGTCAACCTGTATGACATCCATGCTCCCGTCAAAAAAGTGAAGTTAAAACGCCCACCTGCACCATGGATGACAAGAGGAATTCAGATGGCAATGCGACGTAGGGACCGTGCATTCCGTAAATTTAAAAGGGATCGTGCTGATGAGAACTGGACACTATACAAGGCTGCTAGGAATAGATGTAATCAGATGATACGCAATGCTAAACGCCGCCACATTCTAGATACTATCAATTCTTCTTCTTCTGCCGATACTTGGAAATTTCTTGGAACTCTTGGTATCGGTAAACCGCGACATTTAGATCTTCCTAATTCAATTGACTTGAACGATCTCAACCGTCATTTCTCCACTGTTCCATCCATGGATCGTCTAGTCAAGTAACAAACTTTGTCTCTAATTTCTGGTCTAACGCGTCCTCATATTAATCCTTTCAGATTCGTTCCAGTTGAACCGGGAGAGATCAAAAATATCATCCTATCCATTAAATCAAAAGCGGTAGGATGTGATAATATTACCCGTGGTATGATCATAACTATACTGGATCATCTCCTACCCGCGATTACCCACATTGTAAATTTTTCCCTATACACCGGAGTATTCCCTTCCCTGTGGCGCAAGGCCTATGTTCGTCCGCTACCTAAGGTTCCTAATCCCTCTCTTCCTAGCGACTTCCGCCCCATTTCTATCCTTCCCTTCCTATCCAAGGTGCTCGAGGCCTGCGTTCACAAACAATTCTCCACTTTTATACATCTTAATTCACTCATTAGCCCTCTTCAGTCTGGGTTCAGGCCCGGGCACAGCACCGTTTCCGCCCTCCTTAAAGTGACTGGCGATATAAGGGCAGGACTGGAAGACACCAAAGTTACTGCACTAGTGTTGGTCGATTTCTCGAATGCCTTTAATACCGTCAGTCACGACATCCTGCTAGCCATTCTGTCCTATGTTTTGGTCTCTCCCGAGACACTGGGATGGTTCTCCTCTTACCTTCAGGAACGTCAGCAGTCCGTCCAGGTTGGGGATTCTTCATCATGCTGGTGTGATTTTTTTAACGGGCGTTCCTCAAGGCGGTATTCTTTCTCCTCTTCTGTTTTCTATATTTATTAATCTTATAACTTCTGAACTTCAGTGTGCGTATCATCTGTATGCTGATGACTTGCAGTTGTACTGTCAAGGGAAGGTTGATGAAATACCTGAAGCTATCGACAAATTAAATAGAGACTTGATAGCCATAAAAACCTGGTCTGATAGATTTGGTGTTGCAGTAAACCCTAATAAGTGTCAGGCAATTATCATCGGTAGTTCTCGGAGTATGAGTAAGGTGGATAGTACAACCTTGCCACCAGTTCTCTTCAATGGTACAATCGTTCCATTTAGCAATGACGTGAAGGACCTAGGCTTGCACATTGATAGTACCCTGAACTGGCGTATCCAAGTCGCTAGGGTCAGCCAGAAGGTTACTGGAACATTGCGGGCTCTGTACCGACTGAAAAATTTATTACCAACGAGAACGAAGACAATGCTTGTGCAGTCCTTAATTTTCCCTATCATCGATTATGGTGATGTGTGCTACTATGACCTGAATGCAGATCTCCTCGACAAACTTGACCGTCTTCTCAATTACTGCATTCGATTCGTTTTCAATCTGCGTAAATATGATCATGTCTCTGCGCATCGGTCGCTTCTTAAGTGGTTGCCTATACGCCAGCGCAGAGAGCAAAGGGCGCTGACCACCTTGTTTTCATTTCTTGACTCTCCCACTTCCCCTAGTTATCTTGCCCCCCACTTTCAGTACATTTGTGCCAACCACAATAAAAATCTACGTTCATCAAATAATCGCCTTCTTCAATGTCCCTCTCATCGCACAGACTTTATTCACTCTTCCTTCTTCGTTCAGTCTATCTCTCTGTGGAATGCGCTCCCCCTGGAAATCAGGATGGCTACCAACCGATTATCCTTTAAAATAAAAGTTCGCGAGCACATTCGTAAGAAGCTGGCGGTATCATCACAACGTTAACGTTTTCCCATTGTTTGTCTTATTTGTTTTAGTATATTCGTGCATTTATGTATATATTTATTTGCGCTTATTTATATATAATTAGGTATATATTATTATATTTATAGTTTGTAATAGGTATATGTGTATCTTTATATTTAAATAAATATGTATTCCACAATTTCTCATAACTGCACCTACCACTGTTTGTCTCTGCATCACCCAAAGGTTGACTGGTAGAAAATGCCTATGGCATTAAGTCCGCCTCTGTACTTTTCTGTGCATGAAGTATTAAATAAATAAATAAATAAATAATATGGTGCGGGAAGGAGTCCACCCTCGAAAGGCAATCGCTGAAACCCCGTATATACATATTACTCTGGAGGACACGGGGGTGAGGCACTATGGAGCCGTCAAAGACTCATAGTGCCACTTTGCCTCAGCACGGCTTGACCCACCATGCTGAGGGATGTCACTCCGAGCTCCGATCGGATGACTTAATGCTAGGAGGGCATGAGGGCGCCAACCCTCATGTTGGTCGGCGAGTGGCAAGTGAAGCTACGGATTGCGCCGTAGCCGGTCCTTCACATGCTCCGGAAGAGACCGCAAATACACGAGGAGTACACCGAGACCCAGATCCTCCATTAACCAGATTACAGGCTTTTAATATTTTTATTGAAGAGAGTAAAAAAATAAATGGACGATTGGGTAGGCCAACGAATCTAAGTAAACCCGAGAGGGTATGTTTGATGTCATTAACTCTTGCAAAACATTTGAATTCTCCGCTTTCCAATGCTCAAGAGGAAAAATTTGCTATGGCTATAGGATTATTTATTTGTAAAGCAGAAATAAAATTCAAGACTTGTAAAAGCAACTATTCCCATTTCGTGAAAAAGAACAAAGACTGGTTGAACAAATCATTTATAGATGATATTCCTCAAGACTTAGTTCGCTCACGTGTTGATGTTTTTCCTCAAAATTTTACGCAGAGTGCGTTGCATATTGAGGAAGAACAGCATATAACACCTACAGTGAGTGCTAATGACCTTGAGGAACAACATGTAGATACATCATTTACTACTACTCTCAGTCCCTATACAGAAGATAGCAGCAAAAAAAGATTCGAGGAAGACAAAGAGCCATAAAAAGACTTAAAGCGAAACTGAAAGATGAACCACCTGAAAAATTGACAAAAACGTTTACTAAAACAATTACTGTTGGAGACGAAAAATTAAGTAAAAAAAGTGCACGTGATTTGGAGATAATTATTAATAAGTGTATTGAAACTCCGGACAAACCAACTAAAATACTAACTATGATAAATCAAGAAACTCATCCTTATACTCCAGAAGAAACTCTTGGAATAATGATTGACAGAAGATTAAGCGTCGAAACTTATAAATTTTTACAGCAAGACTCCAAGAAAAGAGGATTTAATCTATATCCACCTTATCATCAAGTAGCGCAAGCCAGACAATCATGCTACCCTTCAGAAGAAATATCTGTTTCAGAAATCGAAGCTTCTGTTACCCTGCAGGGTTTACTGGCCCACACACTCCAGCGTATCTTAGATTTAAATGATGAATCTGTAAATCATTACATGGAAAAAGAGAATATCAGCCAATTGGCTTGTACTTTTTATGTTTCTTGGGGATTTGATGGAAGTACTGGGCAATCTGTATACAGACAGGAATTTAGAGAACATTCTGGTGACCCCGATTTTGACGAAAAGTCAATAATTGCAACAACTTTGGTACCATTGAAAATTCAAGAATGCGGAGGCAAAAACAGTTTAATATGGTTAAATCCAGCCCCACAGTCATTTCGTTCTTGTAGGCCTCTTCACATCCAATATAGAAAAGAGACGCAAGAAAGAATACTATCTGAAAAAGAATATATAGAGGAACAAATAAGGCTTTTGACTCCTATTACAACACTTACATCAAAAGGGTTTATTGTCTTCACAAACTGTAATTTAACGCTGAGCTTAATTGATGGAAAAGTTTTTAATATAATAAACAACACGTCTTCCCAATTAAGATGTGCTATTTGCTAACTGACCTCCACGAATTTCAATAACCTAGACCTTGCTTTTTCAATACCAATTACAGAGGAAGCGGCACTGAAAAACGGCATGAGTCCTTTACATGCGTATATAAGATGCCTGGAATTCTTGCTGCACTTGGGATATAAAAATGACCCAAGAGTCAGACAGTGGCGAGTAAAGAAAAATTCTGATCTGGGACAAATTACTGCAGAAAGAAAAAAAGAAATCCAAAACCAAATTAAGGAAAGTATGAGTCTATTGGTAGACGTTGTTAAACCTAATTCAGGCACCTCAAATGACGGTAATACGGCTCGGCGAGTATTCAAAAGTGAACAAAGCCGCCAAACGTTTGCTAATATACTTGGCATTGAAAAATGGCTCGTCGATGACCTAAATGTAATTTTAATAGCCATCAATTCGGGATTACCAATAGACGCAAAAAAATTCGGTACATTTTGTAAAAATGTGGCTTATAAGTATGTAGAGAAATACAACTGGCACCCTATGACTACTACTATACATAAAATCTTAATTCACGGAGAAAAAATTATAGAGAATTCAGCGCTACCCATAGGACTACTCTCTGAACAGGCTGGAGAGTCGAGGAATAAATTTTGGCGTCAGGATAGGGAACATCACAGCCGGAAAGATTCTAGGGTTCATACTATGATGGACTTATTCCACAGGGCGCTTGAGTCATCCGACCCTGTCATATCAGCGATACGGCTAAAACAACGCCTAAGTAACCGAAGGAGAATGCCACTGCCAGAAGCTGTTATAGAAATGTTACAACCGGACAATTCTGAATGTTTAAATGAAGATAACAGTGATGTCGAAGAAGAAACTGCATGTACCGAGAGTGAAGAAAATGAGTTTACAACACTTCTTTACAACGAAGATAGTTTATTTAACGCAGATGATGTTTAAGCACAATTATTTTCGAAACACAAGCCAAAAGAATTCTACTATATTTATAAAGTAAAAAATATAAAAAATACGTCTTAAAAAAATTTGCGGGTAATTACCCCGGGTTCGGTTAAGTTCGGGTAAATCTTAGTATTTCCGAGATTCCACGGAATTAATTGTTGTTTTTTTTTGTGTTGGTAGTCTACCTTATTACCTCTTTTTTAAAGTAAATTGCAGATTCTAATACTGAGGAACATGGGCAAAAAAAAATAAAAACGAAAATCACAAAATCGCTGATTTCTCGGTTCCTACGAGGTCTAGAGCAGCCATAAAGGACTCGTAAAATAGATAAAAACAAGACCTTTTAAAATGTAGCTAAAAAAATAAAGCAACTGTAAAAGTTTAGATGAAATAATTTTTTAAATATTTTTTTTATTATTTTTTCAAAATATGGGTAAAAAGTTTTACCCCCGGATATCTCCTAAACTAGTTAAGATGGATTCGTGGGAGTTTTACTCTCGCAATTAGAATAAAAAGCTCTATCTGATTCACTGATAATCAGGGAGGTGGTCATTTTGAGATAAAACGGCGTACAAACACACGTCTATTGGATCCGAAAATCTGAAACTTTGATTCGTCACTCCAAAGGACATTTTCCCATTGCTCTACTGTCGTTTTGGTGCGCTTTTGCCCATTCTAGCCTATTTTTCTTATGTCGAATTGTTAGTTTTGGTTTTTTAGCTGCAACACAACCTCTTAGTCCCGCAGACAATAAACGTCTCTTAACAGTTGTTTTTGAAACTGGTGTTTCTCGCGTTTCATTCAGAGCTGCGGTGATTTGTAGTGCAGTTAAGCGTCAATTCCGTATCGAGAGAATCCTGATGAAGCTGTCTTCTTGCCTTGTTGTGGATTTGGGCCTACCAGATCTCTTTCTATCTTAATTTTTCCCAGTTTCTCGTTTTCTAACAAGGGTATAGTGGACACCTATACGAGAGATTCCGAGCCTTTCTGCGATTTGACGTTCACTGTATCCTTCCTCAAGTAGAGTACAAATAGCGCTTCTCTGTTCGAGCGTGATTTGCTTGCGTTTTGCCATTTTTAGAAGAAAAAATAAGATCAAAGGAGTCGTCGATATCTTTCGAATACGGACAACGTTAATATCACAACTTTCACGTGCCAAAGCTCCAGTTGAACTTAACAGGGTCCTAAAAAGTTAAAATCACCAAATATTATCAATAAAACCACACCATTGCAACAATAAAGTACCCGACGGATTAAGTCATAAAACACGTGTTTCGTCAAAACTAAGGAGTTTGTTAAAACCTCATGAATGTGGAATAACAATCCTTTTATTTTTACGTAAACAATCGTAAAAGCTTGTAAGACGATAGTTTATTGCTCATTTTTGCCGCCTATAGTCGATATTCATTTAATTTTGTTTTGTTTGAAGACAGGTGTGCTTCCAAACTTTTGGACCGTAGTGTAAATCATAACATCACGCCTGTATTCCCCGAAGGGTTAGGCAGAGGTGTGCCTATAGTACACCCACATTTCGGAAGTTATGTTCAAGTCCCATGTAATAGGGGGCGAGCCTATTGCCATCGACCAGGCACGAATGCAGACTCCAGGCAAGCAAGCATAGGTACAATGTATGTCCTCTTTTATAGGTACCTACTACCTAATAAAATTGAAGTACTACAAGTAAGGTAACATATATAATATCACACCTATATATACCCGAAGGGTGAGCCAGAGGCGTACATTTAGAGTATACGCATATTTCGCTAGTGATGTTGTAAAGCCCCATTACCCATGTGAGAAACAAGATAATATTAAATACCTATCATGATAAATGATTTTATTTCTGTAAGTAGGTTTGTACAAACACTTTTACACGTCAAACATTTTTTTTTAAACTAGATGAGGCTGGCGTTTCCTATCTGACTACTCTGAGAAGAAAGGCCGAAACAAACTCAGAGGTCACAGTCTCTTTTAAAGTCCAGACATAATCTTGGTCAGATCATGTGAAGACCATGTACTTAGATTGGTGTCTGAAATGGTCTTTTGAGGAAAGAACCACACAGATTGAGTGGACCTGTCCAGTCAGTGCAAGCATCTGTCAGTAATCGTACAGCTCAACATAAAAGTTAAGGAGCTCAACGATTCGACGAACAATACCAAAGACATTTGGGTAGGCCGCATAATTTACTCAAACTGGCAAACTATGATTAAATAATAATAATTTGTGGCCCGACTGTCAAAACTGACGGTCAGAATTTTTTTCTCTCCATATAAATTTTTCTAGAGGAGCTCGTGGCTAAGTAATAACAGCCGAACGGGTCGATCCATCAGGTTAAGCTACGCTTGCCGGGGTTGTCCGTGGATGGGTGACCATCTTTACATACCGACACTCCTCCGTGCCTCGGAAAGCACGTTAAGCCGTTGGTCCCGGCTGTCATTCGTAGATCTTTGACAGTCGTTACGGGTCGTCAGAAGCCCGAAAGTCTGACAACCAGTCTTACCAAGGGGTATCGTATTACCCAGTTTCTGGGTTGTGGAGGTCAGATAGGCAGTCGCTCCATGTAAAATACTGGTATTCAGCTGCATCCGGTTAGACTGGAAGCTGACCCCAACATAGTTGGGAAAAGGCTAGGCAGATAAATTTTTCTAGTATTTTTTTTCATTTTAAAACAACAATGCTATCATAATTTATTGTTTGTACATTATCTATGATGACTCCAAAAGTGGCATCAAAACAATCCAACAGTGTACTAGGATGCGAAAAGAAAATACCATGATGACAAGGAGAACAATCCAACAGTGTACTAGGATGCGAGAAGAAAATACCATGATGACAAGGAGAACAATCCAACAGTGTACTAGGATGCGAGAAGAAAATACCATGATGACAAGGAGAGTACTTTAACCTACTTTAACAACAAGAAATGCTGACTCGAAGCCGGGCAAGATTGAAAACAAAGACACACCCACCATCTCCGGACTCGTCGCTCAGCTCGGCCTCACAGCCACCAGTACGCGCCACAATCGTGAGCGCCGCGTCACCGGGTGCTGCAGCTGCGTCGAGCTCGAGCGACGAGTTTTTCTCCCCACTGTCGTCACCAACACCACCACGACGGCGAGGAAGAGGACGGCCACCAGCGGGCTTGGGACCTCGAGGCCAACAGGCCCCGAACAGGGTCCCCGCTGCCGGTGGAAATGTGTCACGCATGCGATGGACCCAGTCCATTAATGTGTCGCGCATGCGATGGACCCAGTCCATTAATGTGTCGCGCATGCGATGGACCCAGTCCATTAATGTGTCGCGCATGCGATGGACCCAGTCCATTAATGTGTCGCGCATGCGATGGACCCAGTCCATTAATGTGTCGCGCATGCGATGGACCCAGTCCATTAATGTGTCGCGCATGCGATGGACCCAGTCCATTAATGTGTCGCGCATGCGATGGACCCAGTCCATTAATGTGTCGCGCATGCGATGGACCCAGTCCATTAATGTGTCGCGCATGCGATGGACCCAGTCCATTAATGTGTCGCGCATGCGATGGACCCAGTCCATTAATGAAAATGTGATGCGCGCATAATATGGGGCTACAGAGGGAGGAATTAACCTTACAGCGTACCGAGGACGGATGCTCTCTTTTTCAGGTGCTTGAACCTGCCGTCAACGTCTCGGCCCAACGATTGTCAGATCAGGTGCGCGTCATTCAACACAACCATAGATTGGATAACGCTACACTTGATCGGCTGCGCTCGGAAATGCAGAGTAGCTCTGCTAGTAACCCTCCCCCATCCCAGAATGTTATGCAAGCGCCTGTGGAAGTTCCACTGCGGACAAACCAGCATGATGAGGAGGAGGACGCCAGAGCTATATCTGCAGATAACCTGTGTAATGTGGAATTAAGGAGTGCTCTGGAGGATGTGATCCGTGAGTACCGATTCACGTCACCTGACCTTAGACCACGGCTACCACGTTTGCCCATGAATAAAAAAAACAGAGCACTGGTGTGTGCCCTGGATGCGCTGTTACCAAATTTTATTGAAAGCAGCGCAGATCTTTGCGATACACACTCCATCTTGTATTGCACGGCTGTTGCGGCATGCCGTATAGCTCGTGTCAATTTCCAAACACTGACCGAGCTATACGGCCGAAACCCGCCGCACCAGCCTGGCAGTGCAGGATTGAGCGTCGTATTAATGAGACCAGGGTACTCATCGGGAAGCTCACCTGCTTCAGGGAGGGCAATACACGCCCAAGGGTGATGCGCTTTGTGAGACGGGCGTTCTCGGGAACTAGTATTAGTCCCCGTGAATATGTGTCCCGTGCCACAGAGCGCATCACTTCCTGAAGCAGAAAGTTTATGCATGGGCAAACCGTATTCGCCGGTACAGGCGAAGAGTGGATCGGTACACTCAGAACCGCATGTTCCAGAGTGATGAAAGGTGGGTATACAGAGCATGGGAGCGGCCCATTCCTACTCAAGGTGTGACTGACGTGCGTCTACCGGATAATGAGGCCATGAGTGCTTTTTGGCGAAGCATTTGGTCGGTGCCCGTAAATCACACTGAAGGTGATTGGATGCGTGTTGTTGAGCAGACGTGTGATTCAATACCAGACATGGAGCCTGTTATAATTAGCCCTTTGGACGTAGCCCGTGCAGTCCGCCCGTTACCTAACTGGAAATCTCCAGGACCGGACGGACTGCACAATTTCTGGATTAAATGGCTACAAAGGTCACACGCCTGCTTAGCCTCGCAATTCCAGTCATCTGTAGAGACTGGGTCGCTGCCACTGTACTTTACGACAGGAGTTACCCACCTGCTCCATAAATCGGGTAGTACTGCGGAACCTAAAAAACTATAGACCAATTACATGTTTACCGACGGTCTATAACGTTCTTACATCCATTCTTAGAGCAAAAATTGCACACTACATCGATAGTGGCTCAATTATGTCTGTGTCTCAGAATGGGTGTAGGAACGGGTCTCGCGGTACTAAGGAGCTGCTCCTTATAGACATGACCATAAGCCAACAGGTTCGTAGATTCCGGAAGGATCTGTCGACATGTTGGATAGATTATAAGAAGGCCTGACTCGGTGCCACATACATGGCTCATTAAGGTGCTGGTGTTGTACAAAATAGACGCAACTCTACGCACCTTCTTGATGTCATGTATGGGGCAGTGGAGGACGGTCCTTCTCCATCCAGGATGTCGACAGATCTGGGGGATCAATGAACCGATCAGGATGAGCGGGGAATATTTCAGGGCGATAGTTTGAGTCTGCTTTGGTTTTGCTTAGCTTTGAATCCTCTAAGCACACTGCTGGAGGATTCAGGTGTAGGCTGTAGGTTGAGAAGAGGTGGTGTTCGGGAATTTTAGGTGACTCTTCAAAGAAACTCCAAATATGCTGACATTTAGTCAAACTTGTATTGCCTCGATGACGAACAAAAATGGAAGAAAAAAATGACAAACAAGTACAAAATCCTTACATCTAATTACGAACTAATTAGTATGCAGCGTTGATTTGCTCATTGTAAACGAGCAGGCGTTTGGCTCGAACATGCCCCGGACGTTGGAAGCAACAGAAGCGCTTTCAACCAGACGCAGAATCAACGGGCAGTGGGCAAATCCTGTTAAAGGCTCTTCTGACGACTCCAGCGGATGTTTTGACGTCTGCCACACGAACAATTCCATCTGACTCTGGATGGATGGCGATGACTCGTCCCAATCTCCATTTAAGAGGAGGAAGGTGGTCCTCCTTTATGATGACCAAGGAACCCAACTTTAGTGTATTTTTGCAGGTATGCCACTTGGTCCTTAGCTGCAGCTCGGACACAAACTCCTTATTCCAACGAGCCCAAAAATGCTGGCGTAGCTGCTCGATCCGTTGGAAGCGTAACAATGAAGCAGTGGAGCGGTTCTTTAGATCTTGCTGCGGAAGTGACGTCAGCGGCCGGCCAACAAGAAAATGACCCGGAGTCAGTGGGGTGCAGTCCGCTGGATCGGATGACAGTGGCGTCAGTGGACTTGAATTTAATATCGCCTCAATCTGGACTAATGTGGTGTTAAGCTCTTCAAAGGTTAAATTACAATTTCCCAACACTCGCCTGAGATGATATTTTGTTGACTTAACACCCGCTTCCCAGAGTCCGCCAAAATGAGGAGTATACGCCGGCCGGTATAAAATGAAATTGAATTCCGTCATTAGCCAATTGCTCGCCCAAGGAATTGCAATCAGATTTAAGGAACTTCGAAAGTTCGTTGCAGGCACCGACGAAAGAGGTACCGTTGTCGGAGTAGATGTCACTGGGTTTTCCCCGTCGCGAGATAAACCTAGATAAAGCTAGTAAATACTTACTGGTGGTTAAGTCACTCACCAGCTCGTAAGTGAATAGCCTTGGTGGTGAAGCACACAAAGATGGCTATATACACTTTTACCAGCCTACATCCCCGACCTTGCCTACTAGCAGCCATGATAGGACCAGCATAATCCACACCAGTACTTTCAAAAGGATAACCACCTGGAAGGAGACGCTGCTGTGGCAAATTACCCATCACAGGAGTAACTGTTCTACCCGACATGCGACAACAACGTACGCAATTACGATAACAACTCTTTGCTTCGCCCGCCTATGGGCCAGTATGAATCCCTAATCGAAGCCAGCAATAACTGAGGGCCTGCATGCATCAGCTTTACATGTTCAAATTCCCCACTACACTGCGGTGAACGGACGTATCGATAATATTAATCTACACAAATAATCACTTGCGAAATCGCGAATCGCTTTTATAAATAGCCGGTAGTAAAGCAAACTGAGTCATTCTTTTGGTTTATGTAAGGTGGATTTATGAAGATGATCAGTGATTAACAAGTAAATAACTTGTTACACAATGGAGGATAGTCTCTTCAGCCCGAAAAGTAGGTGTGCTCGCTCCCCGCCGCCTACACCCGCGCGCGCAGCCGCACCCGCTCCTGCCCCTCAAGCGCCGAGCCAAAGGCACGATGACTTTGAAGCAATAACGACATCAGAAATTAAGAACTGGATGACGACCATTGAACAGAGCCTTCAGGAGGTGTGTACTATCGCAGCGGATGGCAAGCTGAACTCGGACCAGAAAATGCGCATCAATGCCTTATGCCGGAAAGTTGGACATGGAACATCGCAGATGGCTGTACAAATACAAATACCGAGACGAAAGACGACATCGAGAAGTTGAGGCAATCGGAGCAGCTAACAAAGTCAGGCCTAACAGTCGACGAGCCGTATAAAAGGAAGCCTAGGGTTGTTATCATAGGAGTGCCGACATCCATGGCAGAAAATGAGGTTTTTACGTGTTTGTACAACCAAAATCTTGCCGAGAAACTACAGGACTGCAGCCTTAAGACGTTTTTGACCTCAATTAGGTTAAGCCATAAGTCAGGCAAGAAAGACGCTGAGTACTGCAACTACGTAGTTGAAGTACCTGCAGTCATACGCAAAGCGCTGATCTCAGAAGAGAGAGTATTTGTGAATTGGTCATCATGCCCTGTGAGAGATTTCACATTGGTCACACGATGCTATAAGTGCCAGCAGTATGATCACGCTGCCAAGTTTTGTCGGCAGACGTCCTATACCTGTGGCCACTGTGGCGATCAAGATCACTCAACCAAAGAATGTCCAAAAAAGGGAGATGAGCCAAAATGCGCTACTTGCTTTCATTACAAAAAGCCAGACAAGCACAACACAGGCGCTGCTGACTGCCCGGCGAAAATAATGGCTGAAAAAAGGTATATTAATTCTATTGATTATGCAGGCGCCTAAGAGCGCCGTTAATAAGTAATTTATTTAGTCCATTTATTTTTTTTTCTTAATTAATGAGTTAGATAATTTCTCTGTATCCGAGTCAAAAGTTTGTGAAGCTGAAAATTGCAAACAGTATCTGTCCGACTACAAAACTCCATTGACTGTACTAACACAAAATATTCGCAGTATTTTTAAGAATTTTGATAGCTTTTGCACCTTTCAACAACGGTTAAGAGGGTTGTCACATTTTGCACCTCTCTCGCTCACACGGGACCAAATTTTTAATAACGTTAAATGAAAAGATGCATTTTTGAAAAATGTAATCAATGGGCAGTCTACAAAATAATATTAGTTTAATAGGTAATTATTAAAAACACATTTTTATTGTGGCATTTATTTACATCATCTCAAAAACAGATCATAACACTTAATTACATAAGTTTATTAGATAACACAATAGAAATGTGTTTTTGAATAACTACCTATTAAATTAATATTATTTTGTAGACCGCCCATTGATTGCATTTTTCAAAAAAGCATTTTTTCATTTAACATTCTTAAAAATTGAGTTTTGTGTGAGCGAGAGAGGTGCAAAATGTGACAACGCTCTTAAACATAAATTGTGACGTTATTGTTTTAACCGAATGCTGGCTTGCTAAGCAATATAACATACCACTAATACCGGGATATAATATGTACAAAAGTAATAGGAGTTACAATCAAAATGATGGGGTGATAGTTTATGTAAGGAATCATCTGGAGGTGTCTGTTGAGGAACCTAATATGCACGACTGCAACAGTTTGGTACTGAAGATTGGATCAAACTTTGCAATATTAGCATTATATCGACCTCCCTCCTTTAAAAATATTAGCAATTTTATTGAATCGCTGAATGATGTCTTGCAGAACCCGTCATCCATCAAAAACTCGATTGTAATTGGAGATATTAATATCAATATTCTGCCAGTGCCAATATTATCTCAGGACTACCTCAACCTATGCGCATATCATGGCCTACTCCCCGCACACAGCTTTCCTACACATCATAGTGGCTCCTGTTTGGATCATGTCATGCTAAAATCAAATTACCCCTCACTTGCACTTGTTGTTAACTCGACAATAACTGATCACGATGCTGCCCTACTAACTCTAGATTGCAACATACCTAAGCAAAACACTCGCACAATTTCTAAATTGAATGTACTCGTAAATAAACTTGATTTTATAAACCTTCAAACTGTTGCTACACTACGGATTAGCCTTAAATAACTAGAAGTCTAAAAGACTCTGAAAGACCCCGCCAAGCCACCGCTTTCAGGCCCCGCCGTGGTTATTTTATTTTAAACCCCCGAAGCGCCTAGAACCCCCCCCCCCCTATTCTACCCATTAAAAAATAGCTACTATAAAAAAAAACTAGCTTATATTATTTTTTTCTAGGCGCTGGTTTTGCGCACTTTGGGGTTTTCAAATATACACTAAAAAGGGTATATTGTACCAAAAAAAAAAAAAATTGCTACTATAAAAAAGCGACCGAAATTTTCATAACGGGCTAAATCTGCCATCCATACTATACTATATATTATATACTATACTATAATATTATAAATTCGAAAGTAACTGTCTGTCTGTATGTTACCTTTTCACGCCTAAACCACTGAACAGATTTCGATAAAATTTGGCAAGGAGATAGAAGGCATCCTGGGGAAGGACATAGGCTACTTTTTGTCTCAAAAATAACCCCACAGGGGGTGATATAGGGGATGAAAGTTTGTATGGGAAACTGCATTTTTTAAGTTACGGATATGAAAATTCAAATTCATACTTTTGGTAGGAAATAAAGAATTATGTGGTTCAGCGTTTTTGAAAAATCATCCCCTAAGGGGGTAAAATAGGGGTTGATTTAAAAAATTATTTGTGATTTTTTAAATCAACCCCTATCGCCCGCGTGGATGTCGGTAAATATCCCACGGGAACGTACCGGGATTAAAAGTACCTACCCTATGATCCGTAATACTCTATTGGTTTTCGCGGCGGACGCCAGAAAGCTCCCAGTCGGCATGATTTTTGGACATCTTCAACAATCATCATATTTCAGCCAATTTACATGAAACCTTAATGAATTATACACCTAAACCTTCCTCATGAATGACTCCGTCCATTGGTGAAAACGGGATAAAAATCCATTCGGTAGTTTTAGAGGTTATCGCGTTTAGACAGACAGACGCGGCGGGAGGACTTTGCAAAAAGAATTTGCAAAACTATTATGCCGCTCAATAACAAATATGAAATAACTTTTGACCGAGTGAACCGATTTTAACAAAAACTTGTTTATAAAAAAAAATAAAAAATACAACCGACTTCCAAAAAAAAAACACTACAAAGCGAAAAATAAATACTTAACTTTAATTTTATAAGTCGGTGTCTTTGGTTTAGTATTTTCGTTTTTTGCCGCCGATTTCCGAAATAAAAGTAATTTTTCACTTAATAGTGTTTGTTTGGAAGTCGGTGGTTTTTTTTATAAATAAGTTTTTATTTTCCACTTTTTAGTTGTGGAACCTACCCCACCCAAATTCGTATACCACTACATGCTAAGTAAATAACAGTGACAGGAAGTTATTATCACATCATCGACATACACTAAATGGAAAAAAAAGTATTATTGAAGCTAACTCAAAAACCACTCAACAGAATTTGACCAAAATATGCAACCACCTCAGGACTATACCTACCCTTTCAAATAAAAAGTTTACAAAAAGGCACACTAACGCACGCGCACAAACGCGCGCTAATGTACGTGCGCACATGTCGCGCTAAGTCGTGTCAGAAGTTTGGAAAACGTAGCTTCATCAGGATTGGACGCCGTTCGCCAACAAATTATTAAGTCAACCACACGACGACAGATCGTTGACCAAATCAGTCTTCTGACAATCAAGGCCACACATAACATACGACTCAAGTAGCGCAATTTGAAGCATATTACCATTAAAATAATTTATAGCCAGAGTACACCTCATGACCATTCCAATAAGCCCAAACACGGCTAGGATACATTATTTTATTACGGAGTTCCGGTGCCTACCTTCCGGCTTCATCATCAGATCAGTTCAATGCTACCATTTTCATCAGAACCATTTATTTAAATTTACTTCGTCTGAGTCGCTTAACTATCTTAATCGAGATATCGCTATAGAGGTATGAGGAACAGGGTGTGGAGTTCACTCATCCGCCATAGAAAAGGGAGGATCCTCCGACCAGACGGGTGTTGTGTCTGGTGGGCTACTGCCCGACGGTTGATGTCGGGATGTTGTATATATGCTAGTCGCGCGGTAAACTCTGTTTGCGCGATGCAGGATTTTGCGTGACGTCAGTGTGACGCGTTCCATTGTGGCGATGCCGCCACATCACTCCCCTCCGGAGACCGGAGGTCGATAGTGGGCAGAGTCGTGTATCTTGCGATGCTTGCCAGGGCCAGTTGAGGTTCCACTGAGTCGGAACCGGGTGCCACATAGTTCACGGTGAGTCGGAACTGTCTGCGGAGATGCCCCCAGTGAGTCGGGGTGGCGCTGCGTTATGCTCCAGTGCGTCGGATGAGGTATAGCGCCGGGTTGAGGCTGACTGCTGGCATCGACCAGGAGAGGTTTGAAGGGCTCTGCTTGTTGACCGGCCGAGAGTGCAGTGTGCTGTGCCAAGGTTGCTGATGAGGCTGAGGGTGATGACCAGGTATGCGCGGTCGCTGCATGCTAGTGGTCAGGATACCCATTGAAGCCGTGGGTGCTGGCTGGCTGTGTGACTCGCCGCTCGAGAGCTCGAGGAAGTAATGCTGATGACGTCACGCTGTAGTAGTTGCACGAAGGCTGCGCTGACGATCACGTCGGGGTCACCAGTATAGAGGCATGAGGAACAGGGTGTAAAGTTCACTCATCCTCCATAGAAAAGGGAGGATCCTCCGACCAGACGGGTGTTGTGTCTGGGGGGCTACTGCCCGACGGTTGATGTCGGGATGTTGTATATATGCTAGTCGCGCGGTAAACTCTGTTTGCGCGATGCAGGATTTTGCGTGACGTCAGTGTGACGCGTTCCATTGTGGCGATGCCGCCACATCGCCACCCGTGAAATGCTTATCATTGAGGAGTTCCCGTAGACATATGTGGTCTTCTGCATCAGTTCCACTTCACCAAATGATACTTTCTTAATGCAAATGCTTGACTTGTTGATGAAAATACGTAATTAATATAATTTAAATGCCTATAATATTTGAGGAGTTCGCTCAATTCCTCATGGATTCTATCATCAGAACTGGATTTTGATAAAAATGGGACCAATCTGGAAGTATGTCCTTTCAATATAAAAAAAGAATTTTCCAAATCGGTTTAAAAAAAATACATACAACCGAATTGAGAACCTCCTCCTTTTTGAAGTCGGTTAAAAATAAAGACTAAAATGTTACCTCAAGAAGTCAAGATACGAACTATGACTACATTTTCGATCCCTTAAATATCTTAAAAAGAGGTACACAAAATTTTTAATATTATTTGTGATTTTTTAAATCAACCCCTATTTTACCCCCTTAGGGGATGATTTTTCAAAAACGCTGAACCACATAATTCTTTATTTCCTACCAAAAGTATGAATTTGAATTTTCATATCCCTAACTTAAAAAATGCAGGGTTTCCCATACAAACTTTCATCCCCTATATCACCCCCTGTAGGGTTATTTTTGAGACAAAAAGTAGCCTATGTCCTTCCTCAGGATGCCTTCTATCTCCTTGCCAAATTTTATCGAAATCCGTTCAGTGGTTTAGGCGTGAAAAGGACACACAACAGACACACACATACAGACAGACAGACAGATTTACTGTCGAATTTATAATATTAGTATGGAGTATGGATATATATATATAATAACCAGTGAATAAAGCAGTGACCTAAAAATATATCGACTATGTCTGGGAAATGTAATAATTGTGACTTTATATTGCGGAAGACTGGAAAACGAAAGAAAACATTGCAAACCGAAGATGAAGTGCGAAAATACAATGTTCCTCAAATGAAGCTACTTAAAGTTGGAGATGTTCTGTGTCATAAATGTCGATTAATTCCGTATGCTAAATCACCGGCTACTGACGACACACGCCCAGGACCTTCCCATATTGATATAGAAACAGAACGACGTGATATTTTACAATTTGAATCAGCGGACGAAGAAGAGGATTATTATTATGATGATAATGATGAAGATAAAGACTTTTGTACACGTCACAGTTCTGATGAAGACACCATGATACTGCCGTTAAAAAGAGTAATTTCAACTCATAAGTAGGTATTGTATTTTGTGTAGCTCAAAATCTAATATTAAAACGATACCAATAGAAGCTCGATATCAAGCTTTTGTTAAACGAAGAATTTTCATTCCGAATGGAGATCGTTGTTGCTCACAACGTTTAATAAAAAACAAGTTTTTTGAAGATGAACGCTTGCGCGTTCACTCCAATTACAGTGTTTTATCTGCAAAAGAAGTCTCAATATTTTTAGATTTACTTTCAGAAAAAATAGGTGATTCTACCATGCCTGAAGAAAAACTAAAAGTATATACTGGACTAAGTTGGGAAAACATCATGGAACTGTCGAATCTTTTAACATCATTAAAGTCTTCTCCTTCGCGCAATGTTATTCAAGCATTATCAATCAATCTGCCTAGCCTTTTCCCAACTATGTTGGGGTCGGCTTCCAGTCTAACCGGATGCAGCTGAATACCAGTATTTTACATGGAGCGACTGCCTATCTGACCTCCACAACCCAGTAACTGGGTAATACGATACCCCTTGGTAAGACTGGTTGTCAGACTTTCAGTCTTCTGACGACCCGTAACGACTGTCAAAGATCTTCGAATGACAGCCGGGACCAACGGCTTAACGTGCTTTCCGAGGCACGGAGGAGTCTCGGTATGTAAAGATGGTCACCCATCCACGGACAACCCCGGCAAGCGTAGCTTAACCTGATGGATCGACCCGTGCGGCTGTTATTACTTAGCCACGAGCTCCTCCACGAGTTATTCAAGCATTAGTGATTTTTTTTAATGATATTACGATTAGGTATTTCAAATAAAATGATATCTTCAATATTACAATTGGAACGAGAGCAACAAATAATAAGTTTCGAAGAATATATTTTAGCTCCATTTTGGTATCAGTTCAGTCTCAAGACAACAGCTCATTCAAAATCATACGACCAATATTTTAGCTTTCCATGTTGGTGTCAGTTCAGTCTCAAGACAACAGCTCATTCAAAATCATACGACCAATATTTTAGCATTCCATTTTGGTATCAGTTCAGTCTCAAGACAACAGCTCATTCAAAATCATACGACCAATATTTTAGCTTTCCATTTTGGTATCAGTTCAGTCTCAAGACAACAGCTCATTCAAAATCATACGACCAATATTTTAGCATTCCATTTTGGTATCAGTTCAGTCTCAAGACAACAGCTCATTCAAAATCATACGACCAATATTTTAGCTTTCCATGTTGGTGTCAGTTCAGTCTCAAGACAACAGCTCATTCAAAATCATACGACCAATATTTTAGCTTTCCATTTTGGTATCAGTTCAGTCTCAAGACAACAGCTCATTCAAAATCATACGACCAATATTTTAGCTTTCCATTTTGGTATCAGTTCAGTCTCAAGACAACAGCTCATTCAAAATCATACGACCAATATTTTAGCTTTCCATTTTGGTGTCAGTTCAGTCTCAAGACAACAGCTCATTCAAAATCATACGACCAATATTTTAGCTTTCCATTTTGGTATCAGTTCAGTCTCAAGGCAACAGCTCATTCAAAATCATACGACCAATATTTTAGCTTTCCATTTTGGTATCAGTTCAGTCTCAAGACAACAGCTCATTCAAAATCATACGACCAATATTTTAGCTTTCCATGTTGGTGTCAGTTCAGTCTCAAGACAACAGCTCATTCAAAATCATACGACCAATATTTTAGCTTTCCATTTTGGTATCAGTTCAGTCTCAAGACAACAGCTCATTCAAAATCATACGACCAATATTTTAGCTTTCCATTTTGGTGTCAGTTCAGTCTCAAGACAACAGCTCATTCAAAATCATACGACCAATATTTTAGCTTTCCATTTTGGTATCAGTTCAGTCTCAAGACAACAGCTCATTCAAAATCATACGACCAATATTTTAGCTTTCCATGTTGGTGTCAGTTCAGTCTCAAGACAACAGCTCATTCAAAATCATACGACCAATATTTTAGCTTTCCATTTTGGTATCAGTTCAGTCTCAAGACAACAGCTCATTCAAAATCATACGACCAATATTTTAGCTTTCCATTTTGGTGTCAGTTCAGTCTCAAGACAACAGCTCATTCAAAATCATACGACCAATATTTTAGCTTTCCATTTTGGTATCAGTTCAGTCTCAAGACAACAGCTCATTCAAAATCATACGACCAATATTTTAGCTTTCCATGTTGGTGTCAGTTCAGTCTCAAGACAACAGCTCATTCAAAATCATACGACCAATATTTCGAAGGCTTTATTTAACACTACTGATGATCAATTGATAATTATTTGTGATGGCACATATATTTTTCATGAAAAAAGCACAAACAACGAATACCAACGCAAATCTCACTCTGGACAAAAGAAATCGCATTTATGTAAGCCATTTACTATTTGCGCTACTGATGGACACATAATAGATTTCGCAGGTCCCTATTATGGAACACAAAACGATGCTACAATAATGAAAATCGTATTAGACGATTTTCTTGGTTTGCGAACTCTTTTGCATCAAAACGATCTTATAATTGCGGACCGTGGATTTAGAGACGTTGAGTCATACATGACCAAGAAAGGCTACAAACTGCTTATGCCAGCACTCAAAAGGAAAACGAGAGAAACTTCTGAAGCTAATGAGTCTAGGAAAATGACAAAAGTACGATGGGTTGTCGTAGCGGTCCACGGCGTAATTTCGCAAAAGTTTCGGCTCTTAGATAATGTTTTAGACAACAAAATATTACCGAACGTAAGGTCTTTTTGTCGCATTGCTGCATTCCTACAAAATAAATATGGTAAGAGACATATTTCTGACATAGGTTTACATGATAAAATAATTAAAAATATGAAAGACAGACAAACTATGAAAAATACACTTGTCGACGAGGTGCTGCTTCACAACTGGGATCGGCGAAAACAACCCTTTCAACGCCTTCTAGCTTCAGAAGTTCAGGACTTCCCTGAGCTTTCTGAAGAGGAATAAAAATACTTCTTACTGGCACCTACCAGCTTTCACAAGCCATTTCTTATTTAGCTGAACTCATGGGGAAAGACAATAATTTTCATGTACTATACGTCAAAAATGAGCCTAACATTTTAAAAGTGCAAGTACAATCGCGACACATTAATAGCAAAACCTACAGATGTTACATTGACTACAACCCCGATGGAAAAAGCCACGAAGATATTCGGCGTTATTGCTGTAACTGTGCAAATGGAAACCGAACAGTTGGGTGTTGCTCCCACGTGGCGGCAATTATACAGGGTTACAGGGAAAGTCGTACTGAATATTAAAGGATGTTATTATTCAGGTCATTTCCGATGAATTTCATTCTGAAATAAAATGTCCGAAACTTAACCGTTATGGAGATATTAAATTTTAAAGATTATTTTTAAAAATCCTTTATTTTTTGGCTTTTAGTCGTTTTCTTTGGGATTAGAGCTCCTAGAGTCGGTTTTTTTGATGTATCTAGTTAGAGGACATGTGCATTAATAAAAATGATCAACAGAAACTGAACCTACTACTAACAGCTTAAAAAACTGCTCGACAACGGTTAGCATTATGAATTTTCTAATAGAGTGTTGTATGTATACATACAGGTCAAACACATAACTCTCCTTTTTTGACTTCGCCGCAGTCGGCTACAAACTATTCACCGTTAGCCACAGATACCACAAGCTGCCAGCGGCTCTTCGATCGAGGAGCGATTTATTTTGTTAAGGGTAGGTTGCAAGTTTCCATGTTTTCTTCATTTCCTTAACACATGATGTTCCCTCTTTTCCTTCTAAAAACAAGTACCTAATCATAAATTAATAACAGGAGTGAAACAAGTTAGTCTCGTCTTGAATCTCCATAGAAACAAGTTAGTCTCGTCTTGAATCTCCATAGAAACAAGTTAGTCTCGTCTTGAATCTCCATAGAAACAAGTTAGTCTCGTCTTGAATCTCCATAGAAACAAGTTAGTCTCGTCTTGAATCTCCATAGAAACAAGTTAGTCTCGTCTTGAATCTCCATAGAAAAAAGGTGGAACAAATAATAAAACCAGTACCTAGTCATATAGATGCTATAATATAATAAGTATTTATAGTTAAGTAAGTGCGGGGTGACGTCACACGTGCGGCAGGCAGGCGGCGATGGCGCGGCGCAGCGCCTGGCGCACGTCGGCGGCGCCCTCGCAGAACACGTGCGTGGCGTGGCGCTCCACGTGCACCAGCGTGTCGTGGCGCGGCAGGTGCACGATGCAGCCGTCCGCGCCGCGCTCCACGCGCGCGTCCGCCACGCCCTCCCGCGCCAGCGCGCGCACCAGCGCCTCCACGTCCGGCGCCGCCCAGTCCAGGCGCGGGGCCGCGCCGCGCGCTGCGCCGGGCGCGCCGGGCGGGGCCACGTCTAGCGACACGCGCGAGTCGCGCACGCGCAGCGCGGCGGCCAGCGGCGCCGCGCGCAGGCCAGCGCGCACGTCGCGCGGAGCCACGCGAGCGGCCAGCGCGCCGCTGAGCGTGGCGCGCGCCAGGCCGCGCCGCACGCCCGCGGTGCGGGCCGCACCTCGGCGCAGCAGCACGGTGGGCACGTCGGCCGCTATGTGCGGGCGCGGCGCGGCGCCGCCGGGCGCGGCCGCGTACTGCTCGGGCAGCGCCAGCTCGCGCGGCCGCAACTCGCGCACCAGCTTGTTGGCCTGCGAGTAGTTGAGCGACGTGTCGATAGGGCAGTGGAACGCTTTCATGGCGAGCGGCTGGAACGGCGCCAACGCGTCCAGGTACGGGAAATCTGGCTCTGCAGAAACGTCGGCGTCGATTAGATTAGCAATTTAAGAATGCGATTAAAATAAAAATGCCGCAACTCACCCGTGAATATAATAGCATGCGCCGGGTTGGAGGCCCACAGCTCCACCAGGTGCACGGCAGCGCCGAAGCGCAGGCTGGGGTGTCCGCAGAACACGACGCAGGGCTGCGCAGAGAACAGCGACTGTATGGCCTCTAGGCACTCGTGAACCAAACAGTTAGACATTGCGTTTGACGGTAACGGAAAGCCGACAACGCCTACACATTCGAGCTGACCCACATAACTTACGTCCCACCAAAACACCTACAAGGCTACAAAAGCCGACAACGCCTACACATTCGAGCTGACCCACATAACTTACGTCCCACCAAAACACCTACAAGGCTACAAAAGCCGACAACGCCTACACATTCGAGCTGACCCACATAACGTACATCGCACCAAAACACCTACAAGGCTACAAAAGCCGACAACGCCTACACATTCGAGCTGACCCACATAACGTACATCGCACCAAAACACCTACAAGGCTACAAAAGCCGACAACGCCTACACATTCGAGCTGACCCACATAACGTACATCGCACCAAAACACCTACAAGGCTACAAAAGCCGACAACGCCTACACATTCGAGCTGACCCACATAACTTACATCCCACCAAAACACCTACAAGGCTACAAAAGCCGACAACGCCTACACATTCGAGCTGACCCACATAACGTACATCGCACCAAAACACCTACAAGGCTACAAAAGCCGACAACGCCTACACATTCGAGCTGACCCACATAACGTACATCGCACCAAAACACCTACAAGGCTACAAAAGCCGACAACGCCTACACATTCGAGCTGACCCACATAACGTACATCGCACCAAAACACCTACAAGGCTACAAAAGCCGACAACGCCTACACATTCGAGCTGACCCACATAACGTACATCGCACCAAAACACCTACAAGGCTACAAAAGCCGACAACGCCTACACATTCGAGCTGACCCACATAACTTACATCCCACCAAAACACCTACAAGGCTACAAAAGCCGACAACGCCTACACATTCGAGCTGACCCACAAAACGTACATCGCACCAAAACACCTACAAGGCTACAAAAGCCGACAACGCCTACACATTCGAGCTGACCCACAAAACGTACATCGCACCAAAACACCTACAAGGCTACAAAAGCCGACAACGCCTACACATTCGAGCTGACCCACATAACGTACATCGCACCAAAACACCTGCAAGGCTACAAAACACTACGTGACTCAACGTGTCTTGTCGCGCTTGTGGCACAGGGTCGGACTTGGGCTCACCTGTCGAAAGTCTGCGCTGAAGGCGTCGTCGTGCAGCGAGCGCGCGTGCTTGAGGCGCCCAGCGCGCACCAGCGCCGCGTGCGGGAACGGCTCCTCCGGCAGGTACACGCGCGCCTGCGCACATACACACACACTTCACACCGCATGTCACTGCGTAATATAATATAATTATATTGATTTCTCTTTAGGGGAGTGAGGTATCATTCGCAATATTCCTGATATAACTATAAGAAACTGATTGACGGGCGTCAATGCGTTCAAGCGATACTTGAAATCCCACAACGCCCGCAACCCGTGCTTTAAAGAATTTAGTTTAGGTTATGTTAGTACGCAAACTTTCAGCTCAATCGGATGCCAGGAAGTGCTTGAAACATTGATGACAAAGAGAGTTTGGCGATAGTGGCTAGGTTGTTGGTAGAAATAATGCTGCTGACTCCAATTTGTAGAATGTAGCGAAGAATGGTGATTTATTATCAAAATGTTCCCGCTTAAATAGTAAATTACAATTATGACCTAACCAATGAAAAGTACAGAATAAATATTTACAAAAATCTTAACCAATAGAAATAAACCAATCAAATCACAGCATTGTTGTTATCCCCTTTTGCCTCGCGGTGTCGCGTTAGCGCCGAGTCGCGGGCGCGCGCGTGCGCACCGCAGTTATAAATATGGGTGGCACGTAGTTCGCGCTCCAATTAATCCGATCCAGCATGTCCCCTTGCTGTCCTCCCCCCGCGACGCCCTAAGCCGAGCTCCGTACCCCACGGGGGTGCCCTTAGCGAGTAGTCGCTTAGTTTTAGTTTTTATGCCTGGCTGGAGGCCTTAATTTATTGAGGCATCCACAGGAAAGCCCGGTTAAGCAGTCGACAACCTCCTATAGGTTGAACTGCGAGATGCCATTCCCCAAAAACAAAAAACAAGTTCGCGCTCCATTCGTCGAGGTGGCGTTGTCCAGTGAAGATGTCTTGTGCTCGCGGCGGCGACAGAAGATTGACGCGAAGACCGGCTGCTGTTTCGAAGAATACGACGGCGACGTGTAGCGTCGGAAGTTCTTGCGCTGTTTCTATATCGGAGTTTTGAGTTTCTTTGGCAGAACGTCAAAACGTGCTGTTTCTTTAAACAGGGTTTGTCAAAACGTGCTGTTTCTTTAAACAGGGTTTGTCAAAACGTGCTTTGATAAAAGAGTTCTTTTGAGAACTGTTGCGTTTCTTTGTCAGAACGTCAAAACGTGTTAAAGAGTTCTTTTCAGAAATGTTTGCTTCTGTGTTTCTTAATCAGAGTGTCAAAACGTGCAGATTGTGCTGTGATTGCGAGGTGGCTACAAGAGTAACCGGAAGTACATACGAACGAAGCAAGTTAATATAGCTTGTATTACAATGTTTCGTCACGTCATTCATTAATCTACTAAATTAGTAGGATTCAGTCATTTGTTTAGGTTATGGAAATCGTCTTCCATAATTAAAGTAAACACTAAAACAAAGAACTCTATTTGCTAACTTTGAATATTATTTGCTTTTATGTTTATTGACGTTATTAATAAAAACTATCGAATATTATTATAATCCGACAGAAGTAATAATGAAGTTTATGTGCAGGCAATACTGAAGAAACTCACAGATTTGACAGAATGGAAGTAATGACGTTACTCAAAACGCCATGACAGTAGGCTCCGTTTTGACAACGAATATTAAATTACGTAAAATTTTTTTTTTGATAATGTTCGTATTTTTCTAATTTAATATTTTAAGTCAAATCTACACACATCACTAGTGTCTAGGGATCAAGTTCGTTTGAGAGTATCGCCGCAATTGAGGATTAGTATTTTAAATTTTTTGGATCGTTATTGATTACACTGGTCTGCAACGAAAAACTCCTTTAAACAAAAATATGATAAGTATGAAGTATTCAATATCCTGAATCTATATCTGCTTTTATTTTTTTGCTATCACGTATATATTCCTTTAAATATATTTTTAATAGCATAAAATTCTAAATTTTTACTGTTGTTCATGCGTTAGCACAACTGCATTTAGTTGTGTTAGCGGTTAGGCACAAAAAACCAACTCGTAATGATAGAAAGAGAGAGAACGGTACCGACTGAGTCATTTTTATACGAATACATGCGCCTGCGCAGTTATCTCTGTGACTTCGTGGCGCTCAGTACGTTAAAAAGTTGTATAGTGATTGTTTTGGATTTACACGGAATATTTTGGTAAGTTTCGAAAAATATTGATACGTGTGATGAAAATTACATAATAATCTCAGATGCAGTGCACAATAAGAATATCGCTTTTGGATTTTATAGCATTTTCTATTATATTGCAGGTACATAATGCCAAGAACTTGCATAAATTCTCCAGATGTATTTTGCTACATTTGTGGTGAGTTTACCATAAAAGCTCAGAGAAATGGTTTGTCTAGTCTCGTTAAAAGTGCCTATCAGCGTTATTTTGGTTTTCCGGTTGATGACAGGAATAAAAATTGGCTCCCAAAAATGTGCTGCAGCAGTTGTTCAAGAACCTTAGTGGTTGGCTTAGAGGAAGCCATAAGACCATGCCATTCGCAAAGCCTATGATTTGGAGTGAACCACAAAACCATGAAAATGATTGTTACTTTTGTATGACCAAAACAAAGGGATATACGAAGGAAATAAAAATATGATTCACTATCCAGAAATACCATCTGCACAAAAACCAGTTCCTTGAAGCAAAGATGAGCCTCCAATGCGTGTAAACAGCGATGAAACTCCGATTGATGGAGACTGTTCTCCTCAACTTACTCAATCAAGTACCACATCTATTTCTTCAGCGTCATCTACAAACTTAGAAAAACCTCATCTACTAACTCAGTCAGATTTAAATGATCTTGTTCGAGATTAATGTAGTGTAGTAATGTAAGTAATGTTAGAATATCTATGTATGTGTAAGCAAGCCTATATAATCGTATGTTATTCCAAATATAGAGAGTATTATTCCAGCATCGGTTGGTATCATTTCTCTCCCGAATACCTTCGTCACTACATGGCGACCCTGCCTTGGGGCACCGTCACGCGCGCGCTCGGGTTACTGACGCCTCTGTGCCATATATAGTATGGACTTATTCAAACAATCAGATAAAGTGAACACTAATTAAAATGTATTATTATAATAGTTATTTAACGCTCACTACGCTCGCGAACGTGATAAGTAGACTTGGTACTTTGTGCAAGTAAATTATCTAAGTAAAAACTCACGAAATGGGTGGATCGCAAACTAAGGAGGAGACCTTGGTGGTGCAGAACGCGGCTGGCGGAAATAATGATGCGGAGGTAGTAAAATTTCATGTGTCTACGATCACTATACTGCTGACTGTTATTGTTCTGGTGCTGAGTCTTGGCGTAATCTATTTTCTACTGCGAATGTATCGACGCTGTCATGTACGGTGGATAAATCAAGAAATTTATCGGAGAACCATTATCCGGAGATCTGATCGAAGAAATGCTGGAAAGTCGCCAGAGAAAGAGCGATCAAAAGGTGACATCGTTTGAAAACAAAGATAGCGGGTTCGACACACTGTTTTAGGCCTCCGGAAAAACCAAACGAGTTAAAGACATAAAGTGATAAGTGGTGAAAATAAACGTTGGAGTTTCGGTAAATTGCGTTAAAAAATACAAGTGTGCGGCTATTACACTAAATTCATATTCAGCGAAAACTGGCGCGATTAATGGACTTTGAGCATTATGAATTAAGTGTAAAATCTATTTTAAATAATGTGTAGTGAATAGGTAATAATATGTTATGTTATAGCGGTAACAAGATAGTGTTTAATAAATGTATCAAGGATGGTAAGGAATGGAAAATACGTTAGATTTATTGTTTAAAGATTTAAAAGGAATTAGAACATATTTGATAAAGGTTGGTCCTCTTCGTAGACAAGGAAAAATATCAGATAAAAAGTTGTGTGAAGCAAATGAAATTTTTGAAAGATATTCAAATTTAATACAGACGGTATCGAATGATATAGTCAAAGGAAGAGTGGGCCAAAACGAAGCAATATTGTTTGATAAAATTTGTATTGATTTTGAGTCGTTGTATAATGAAATTTTAAGTCTGTGTTCAAAGTCAGATACTAACAGTGGTAAAAGTAACGGTATAAAGATGGAATCATTTAATTTAAAGGTAGCTCTTAGTTTATTACCTATGATAACAACAGATAACGAATGTTCATATAAGCAATTAATTGACAATATAGAATATTATAGCACGTTATTGCCTAGTGATGACTGTAAAAAGAAATTAATGCAGTTTGTTTTAAAGAGCAGGTTGTCTCAGCATGCTAAATTGCAACTGCAATCAGATTATTCTACTATTGACGAGTTGATAACAGATATGCGTAGGGTACTGTTGCCTCAAAAGTCACATATTGCGATTCAAAATAAAATATGTCAAATGCAACAAAACGATATGACAATTCAGGACTACGGTAATGAACTGTCAAAACTTTTTGTTGATCTTACGGTGTCGCAAGCCGGAGGGAATTCAGAGGTTTTTAAAACGATTAAGCCCTTGAACGAAAAAATTCATAATTAAAAGATTCGCTGATGGCTTGCGAAACCGACGACTATCAACAATCATAGCAGCTAGGAACTACGAGTCAATGAAGGATGCGATACAGGCCGCGAAGGACGAAGAGACGTCCACAGCTGGGACATCTTCGAGCTCCAGTGAAATCCTAGGTATGTATTCTTATAGAGGACATCAGCAAAATTATCGCGCAGGTTCACAGAATAATAGAGCATATTTTAATAGAGGACATAAACATGATTTCAGTGCTTATGGAGGATACCCTAAGGCGCGTGGGGGCGCGCCGTTACAGCAGCAGAGCCGCGGAGCAGTGCAGCGTGGCCGAGGTTGGTCATCGCGCGGTAGAGGTCAGTCATATTATAGGAATCGCGGTAACCAAGGGTTAAGTCACACAAATAATCGTGACGTACATGTCATGACAAGTGCGGAAAATAACACAACGGAAAATCATGTAACGCAAAATAGCGTAATGGAAACCCCCGATGAGGAAAATCAGTTTTCCGTGAATAAGGTTATTTTAGCTACAGATTCTAATTTTTATATTAATTTAGCTTATAATAATAAGATATATTCATGGTTAATAGATACTGGAGCTACAATTTCGGCTTTGAAATACAAATACATTCTAGAACATAACATTCCTATCCAAAAAGAGGACATTGTCATAAATGGAATTGGTGGCAAAGTCCATGCAATAGGATATGTTTATTTAACGTTGACTTCGGGTGAACACCACCTTAAATGTAACAAGTTCTATGTTTTCAATTCCTTGCCATGTATGGCGAATGGCATCATCGGTCAGGATTTTATTGATAAATATAATTCCGTATTAGATTTTAGTAATCATACTTTTAGATTACAATCTCATAATAATTATTCATTAGTTTTACCTATACTAAGATATAATAAATCGTATGAAATTTCACCGAGATGCGAAACTATTCGGTACTTTCAGACAGATTTTAAGGACGAGTGTGTAGTGCATTCAGAGGAAATTAGTGAGGGAATATTTTTGGCCAGTTCCATAGCGACGCCAGTAAATGGGCTTATACCTATTAAGATATTAAATACAACCGAAAAGTCGTGCACGATAATGGACATCAAACCACATATAGAAAAATTAAGCAACTACAATATTTGTAGCTTTGACAAATCTAAGAATGATGCAAATCGAGTAAAACAATTATTTTCGGTATTAAATCTTACACATCTTAATAAAGAAGAGCAAATAGGCATAGAGAATTTGTGTGCGAAATATTCGGATATTTTTTATTTGCCAGGGGATAGATTAACTACATCTAACATTTATAAACATTCAATTTCGGTAAAGCCTAATGTCACACCTGTTTTTACTAAACCATATCGGTTGCCACATTCACAGAAGGGAGAAATTAAGCAACAAATTGATAAAATGTTACATGAGGGGATCATAGAATCCTGTCGTAGTGAGTGGTCCAGTCCGGTATTATTGGTACCTAAGAAGACCGACGGTACCGGACAGAAAAAGTGGCGACTAGTTATCGATTATCGGAAATTAAATAATTGTATAGAGGACGACAAATTTCCTCTTCCGAATATTACCGAAGTGCTTGATTCTCTATCAGGTTCTATTTATTTTTCACATATTGATATGTACCAAGGTTATTACAATATTGAGCTTGAACAAAATAGCAGGAAATACACTGCATTTTGTTCAGGACAATATCAAATGACACGCATGCCAATGGGTCTCAAAACGAGTCCAGGATCATTTTCTAGGATGATGACCGTGGCTATGTCTGGCTTAGCTTATGAAAAATGCTTAATTTACCTAGACGATTTAATTGTGTTTGGCCGTAATCTTCATTCTCATAATAAAAATTTGCAAGATGTATTCGAACGCTTACGAAAAGTCAATTTGAAAATTAATCCTCAAAAGTGTAATTTTTTAAAGAAGGAGTTGCTATACTTAGGTCATGTAGTATCTGGTAATGGGGTATTACCTGACCCGGATAAAATAAAAGTTGTACAAAACTACCCGTGTCCAACGAACGTAGATGAAACTAGGAGATTTGTAGCATTTGTTAACTTTTATAGAAAATTTATTCCGAATTTTGCAGAGCTAGCATATCCGCTAAATAGATTATGTGGTAAAAACGCAACTTTTATATGGAATGAAAATTGTCAATCATCATTTGAAAAGTTAAAAGAGAAAATATTGTCCCCACCAGTTTTACAATATCCGGATATTTCAATACATAATGAGTTTGTTGTTCAAACGGACGCATCTAAGTATGCAATCGGTGCAATTTTGTCAAATAAAAATGGTAGACCAGTATCTTTTGCTAGTAGAACACTCAATAAGTCAGAAATTAATTATCCAACAATCGATAAAGAACTGTTAGCTATAGTATGGGCTATCAAACATTTTCGGCCATATTTATACGGACGCCATTTCAGGATTCTAACAGACCATAGACCTTTAATTTCATTATTCAATATGAAAGATCCATCGAGTCGATTATTTAAATTCAGATTATTATTAGAAGAATATGACTTCACAATAGAACATGTTAAGGGTTCGGATAATGCTGCAGCAGACGCATTATCCCGAATCTCAATAACATCTAACGATCTAAAGCAGATGCATGAAATGTGTGTTTCGGTTATGACTAGAGCACAGAAAAAAAACTTGACTAACAGTACAACTAAGACGGATGTGACGACCGAAGTATGCCCTGAGCAACGAAACTCCTTTAGGACTTGAGAAATTGAAAAAGAGTGGTGTAATAAGCCAGGAGAGTAAAACGTTTGTTTATGTTCCTAGTGAAAGGACTATCTATATTAAATTTGTATCTTCTTCATCGCAAATCTCGCGAGACGAATTTGTGAAAGAGTTACAAGATTTTTGTAGACACACAAAAGTAAATGAAATATATTTGATAACAAGTAATAATAATAATCCCCATCGCCGTATCTCTACGTTGACGTCGTGGTGGGGCTTGCGCGCTTCGAACTCTAGGTCTGTGCCGGTAGAGGTTACTTTGCCGGAACAGGTCTAGGGTGAGGAGCCAGACCAAGAGAGATACAGAAACCCGCAGGGCAGCATGTGGCGAGCTGCTGGGCAGTAGCGACCCCACGTACCCTATCTCCCGGGAGAAGTCATGTTCCTCATCTCTGGCTTGCCTTTATTGGCCGGCTGGAGTGAACACTGACGAGAACTGACCTCCCACCTCATTCTTGCCTTTATTGGCTGGCTTGAGTAGAGATTCGCAAGAGCAAACGTGCTCGGAGGAAGGAAGTAGTCCAGTAAGATGCTGGTAGGGATCTTGACCGTACTTTCGGGATTGTCCTGATAGCCGTGGAATACCTCTCCACTCCTCTTAAGCACCTCAAGACATGTTGCCCCCTTGTCGCTACGACACTATGTGCTAGCGACCGTTTCCGGGGGCCCATTGTTGAGTGTGCAAGTCACCCCCTGCCATTTTATCCGTGAATTGTATTTATCACACATTGGTCAGGCAGGGGCCATAGTCCTTCCATAGTTTTAGATAACCAGTCCACTTTAGCCATCCAAACCCATAGCCCAATTTTTTTTTTGTCTCCATATTCTGCAATAGTCCTACACCATCCGGGGGTTGTCCTTGGGTGCACTTGCATAGTACGCACAGGGATAATCGTCGGTTAGTGCCTCATTTCCATTGAAAGCGTGTAACGGGCCTCTGCGAGTTGGCTTCGGCCCCTCATATGCCTTCTAAAGGTCCGGGACCCTGGGGTCCCGAGAAATATCAAAAAAAAAAATAATAATAATATTTTTGTTGATAAATTATTAAATGAAATAGATAAAATAAAGAAGTGGTCCGGTCCACACTTGCATATCATACAAGATGTGCAGCGAGTAGAGAATAAAGACGATAAGCGCGTTATACTGAACGATTTTCACCTCTTACCTACGAGTGGGCACGCAGGAGTGAGACGAATGTACAATAACATAAAAAAATATTACTTTTGGCCAGGATTAGAGAATGATATAAAACAATTTGTAAAACGGTGTGACAAATGTCAAAAACAAAAACATTCGGTACGGGATATTAAACAGCCAATGGAAATTACAACTACAGCATGCGCCGCGTTTGAAAAAATTTATATTGACCTAGTGGGACCTCTAGACAGAGATAATTATAATTATAGTTATATTCTCACGCTACAATGTGAACTCACTAAGTACGTTGAGGCTTACCCCTTAGTTACAAAAAGAACGGATGAAGTAGCGAAAGCATTAGTACATAACTTTATACTAAGGTATGGAGTACCACAGATAATAGCAACGGACCGTGGGACGGAGTTCCTCTCATCCACATTTAAAGAGGTATGTAGTCTTTTAAATATTAAACAACTAAACTCGACAGCTTACCATCACCAAAGCATAGGGGCTTTGGAAAATACCCATAAGCATCTAAACGCATATCTTCGTATCCAAACAGACAACCATCCTGAGGCATGGAGCGCATGGCTCCCGTTTTGGTCATTTTCCTATAATACTTCCGTTCATTCAGCTACCAAATATACTCCTTACGAGTTAGTCTTCGGTAAAAAGTGCTCTTTACCGAGTAACTTAACAAATATGGTAGTTGATCCACTTTATAATCATGATTCTTATCCGTGTGAGTTAAAGTTTAGATTACAAAAATCTCTGAAAGATGCACGAGACAACCTACTCAAAAGCAAATCAGTACAAAAAGAACGATATGATAATAATGTCAATTCTATTACATACCATCCTGACGATTTAATTTTAATTAAAAATAATATGGGAAATAAGTTAAGTACCGTGTATTCGGGACCGTTTAGAGTTATTTCTGATGAAACACCAAATGTCAAAATATTAAACAATGGTAAAGTGGATATTGTTCACAAAAATAGGACGAAATTGTATAATAGCTAAAACAAAAATAACTATATACGATACTTTGTAATAATTACAGTGTATTTTTCATTCATAATTAATAATATGCACTTATATAAAAAGAAAAAATGTATGTTTAGAAATAAAATAAAAACTTGTAATTTTTATTTTATTTCACCCCACCGTGGGAGGTGTAGTGTAGTAATGTAAGTAATGTTAGAATATCTATGTATGTGTAAGCAACCCTATATAATCGTATGTTATTCCAAATATAGAGAGTATTATTCCAGCATCGGTTGGTATCATTTCTCTCCCGAATACCTTCGTCACTACATTAAGGACTCTCAAAATCAAAGGCTCAACTTCTCGGATCAAGACTTAAACAATGGAATTTGTTAGAGGAAAATACAAGGGTCTCATATTTTCGAAACAGACATGAAGAATTTGGTACTTACTTCACCAAAGAGAACGATTTGGTATATTGTAATAATGCTAACGGTCTTCTACAGGAACTAGGTTTTCCTGATGAACCCAATTAAATATTCACAGTATATGTGGAACATTTGCGCTGATCTTAAAGTTGTAGCAATGTTAACTGGCCTACAAGGAGGATATACAAAATATTGTTGTTTTTTGTGTGAGTGGGATAGTTGGGCGAGAGATAAACACTACGTAGTAAAAAGCTGGCCACGAAGAACGAATATGATGACTGTTTAGTTCCAAGTGAAAACAAATTTCTTCTTCCACTCCATATAAAGCTGGGTCTTATGAAGAATTTTGTTAAAGCCATGAATAAGAATGGTGAAGGCTTTCAGTATCTAAAGACAAAATTCCCCCGCATCAGCGATGCAAAATTAAAAGAAGGAATCTTTGTGGGTCCCCAAATACGCGAGCTCATGAAGGACACAAATTTTACATTAAATCTGAAAGAACCCGAAAAAAGGGCATGGACTGCTTTCGTCGAAGTGTGCCATCATTTTCTAGGAAACAAAAAAAGTGAAAACTACCAGGATACTGTCACAGAACTTATTTCTTCGTATAAAGACCTAGGGTGTAACATGTCTTTAAAAATTCATTTTTTGGACTCTCACTTGGATTTCTTCCTAACCTTGGAACAGTATCATATGAACATGGTGAGAGGTTTCATCAAGATATTATGCACATAGAGAGGCGCTACAACGGAAAATGGTCAGAAGGAATGCTTGCTGATCTTTGCTGGTTTATTCGGCGCGAAACTCTACTTCCAAATATGAAAAGAAAGAAAACCACAAAGTAAAATAATATTAATAAGTAATAAACATTTTGTAATACAGTGTGAGTCTTTATAATGTGCACATATCGAAATGAGGGAATCTATGCTTAATTTTATCGACGGAAAAAATGTTAAAAAAAATCTAAATATTTATTTATATTTTTTATGGATTTTTAAAAAAAATTGTTTGCTTTTGTGACCCCAGTGTATACAAAACTGTGTAACTTTTAAACTAAACGATTTATCACGATGAAACAAACTCCATAATGTTTGGAAGTAATTAGGTGTCGTCATAAAATAAAAATTATGGAAAAAAAATAGCCATAATCAAATATAAACATTTTTTTTTGGCAAAAATCTGATTTTTTTTCATTAATTTTTACAAAAATTGTAAAATTTCTCAATAACATGCCCCCATCACCTTTTTTTATAACTTTAAGTTATTCTTCATTGTATTAGGAACCTAACGGTAAAAATTGCATGTTTTTAACTCAACCCCAACATTTTTTATCAAATGTCAAAGAAAGGCCCAACACATAGCTACGCACATTGTTTAGCAGGTAGATAAACTTTTTTTTGTTAACTTTGTTGTGAATGCGCGCGGGTCGTTTCAAAGATGGCACTCCGAACGCGGAATCGTATTGTTCTCATAAGGGTGGTTTGTTTGGGATGATAATTAATGCAAAAGAGTTCAATTGAAACCCATTTATTATTAAATACAAAATTTAATGCATCAGGTTCTCAAAATGTCCACCTCGTTGTTGTAAACACAAAGCCGCGCGAATTAGAATTTGGTGTGTCGCTCTCCTTATCATTTCGGGATCATTGCGAATATCATTCGCACAGTTTATTATGCGGTCACGCAAATCGGCCTCACTGTTGATGGGGGTACTGTAGACGCGTTGCTTCATGGTCCCCCATAGGAAATAATCAAGGGGCGTCAAATCGGGTGAACGCGCAGGCCACCCTACAGGTCCTTGCCGGCCGATCCATTTGTCATGATAATTTTCGTTTAAAAATCTTCTTACATTTGTAGCGTAATGGGCAGGACATCCGTCCATCTGAAGAAACATCCTTTGACGCACAGCCAGTGGGACATCTTCCAATAACTGGGGCATATCATCTCTCAATAGACTTAAAAATCTTTCACCAGTCAACGTTCTCGGCAATATGACTGGTCCAATCAACATGTTATCGATAAGACCAGCCCAAACATTTATCGAAAATCTTACTTGGAAAGTAGATGACCGTTTCAGTTTCGGGTTTTCACCTGCGCGGCACCATCTGTGTAAATTTCGACAGTTAGTAATACCGTCTCTAGTGAATGTCGCTTCGTCCATCCATAGTATTTTTCTTGGAAAGTTTGGGTTTGCTCTGGTTTTTCTTTGAATCCATGTGGACATCACACACCTTGGACGCCAGTCTACGTCTTCATGTAGATGTTGCACCCTTTGATAGTGATAAGGATGCAATCCTTCTTTCTTTAAAATACGCCACACTGATTTTTGGGATATTCCGTGACGAAGAGCCAGTCGTCTAGTACTTATGGATGGATCAGCAAACAAATCACTTAATACTGCTTGTTCAGTAGCCGCATCAATAATTACTTGAGGTGGCTCGCGACGATCTCTACTTGATCCAAGTCCAGTGATCGACAACCTTCTGTGAACTTCCTGGAAGTTTCGGGCAGATGGCACTGGTTGCCTGTTAGGATACGCAGCTATGTAAGCCGCGCGCGCAGCTCTGGCACTTCCTTGTCCCACTCCATAATAAAAATGTATGTCGGCGATGTGTGCCGGGGAAAATTCACTTAAACGCGGCATCATGTAGCAGCGAACGAAAGTTATGAAAGTCCAGCGAACGAAAGTACCGAAACACATGTAGCAGCGGCGAATAATTCGGAGCGACTGCCAGTCTGACATCTGTCATAATTCAAGTTCCTTTGGCTGGCCCTACCTCCCCGACCTGCGCACATTCAAAAGAAAGTTTATCTACCTGCTAAACAATAGCTATGCGTTGGGCCTTTCTTTGACAGTTGATAAAAAATGTTGGGGTTGAGTTAAAAACATGCAATTTTTACCGTTAGGTTCCTAATACAATGAAGAATAACTTAAAGTTATAAAAAAAGAAGGTGATGGGGGCATGTTATTGAGAAATTTTACAATTTTTGTAAAAATTAATGAAAAAAAATCAGATTTTTGCCAAACAAAAATGTTTATTTTTAAATGTGGCTATTTTTTTTCCATAATTTTTATTTTATGACGACACCTAATTACTTCCAAACATTATAGAGTTTGTTTCATCGTGATAAATCGTTTAGTTTAAAAGTTACACAGTTTTGTATACACTGGGGTCACAAAAGCAAACAATTTTTTTTAAAAATCCATAAAAAATATAAATAAATATTTAGATTTTTTTTAACATTTTTTCCGTCGATAAAATTAAGCATAGATTCCCTCATTTCGATATGTGCACATTATAAAGACTCACACTGTATACGTTTTAATGTTTTTTCATGGTTTGTATCCAAAATTATGATAATAAATAAATATATGATTAAAATATAATGCTAAAAACGCTATTTTATTTAAAAATTCCATTGTAAAAAAAATATAGGTGATAGAAAACTTTTTGATACCATATTTCTATTTAGTACTATTGAATCAATAATAATAATGGTTAGTTATGTAAAGGAGACAAAAAAAATATATTTTTGCAGACCAGTGTTATTTTTAGTGAATTACACTATTTGAATAAAGAATTTTTTGTTTTCATTTTGATTAAAAATAGAAAATCAACTGTCAATCAGGATGTCTATAAAAGTGTTTAATAGCGTTTTTTACAAAACCATTACAATTTCTGCATTGGAACTGAAAAAAATTGCATCGATATGGAGCGACGACATCATTTGACACGAGAAGAGAGGATGAGAGCCGTCGGAATGTTGCGAGCTGGTGCCAGGCAACGTACTGTGGCTGTCGCTCTTGGGGCTTATTCTGCTAGGCTGGAGAAAATTAATATTTTGTTCCGATCCGATCCCACTTTGTGGGATTCGTTAAGAATGTGGATAAAATTAATATCCGAACGAAATGATCCCCTGCTTGAATCGCTGAATGAAAATAAAGAGTACAGAATATTAAAAAAATATTGTTATTACTTTAACCTTTTTCACATTAAACAAAGCTTTTTAAAATGTGTACTTAAATACCAAATAAAAATATCGTACTTATATGAAAAAAAAAAACAGCGTGACGTGAATCTGGAAGACTAGATTTGGTAAATATTAATTGGATATTTTTTTATAGTTAAAAATGTACTTGATCCCTAGACACTTTTGATGTGTCTATACAAATAAATAAAATTAAAGTGTCTGTTTGTAATGTCAAAATAACAGATTTTTACTAAATGCACGTGAACGTTCCCTACGTTATTGTGAAGTAGACCATAGGGAACATTATTGTGAAGTAGACCATAGGGAACGTTATTGTGAAGTAGACCATAGAGAACATTATTGTGAAGTAGACCATAGAGAACATTATTGTGAAGTAGACCATAGGGAACGTTATTGTGAAGTAGACCATAGGGAACATTATTGTGAAGTAGACCATAGGGAACATTATTGTGAAGTAGACCATAGAGCACATTATTGTGAAGTAGACCATAGAGAACATTATTGTGAAGTAGACCATAGGGAACGTTATTGTGAAGTAGACCATAGGGAACGTTATTGTGAAGTAGACCATAGAGAACGTTATTGTGAAGTAGACCATAGGGAACGTTATTGTGAAGTAGACCATAGGGAACATTATTGTGAAGTAGACCATAGGGAACGTTATTGTGAAGTAGACCATAGGGAACATTATTGTGAAGTAGACCATTTAGATACTATACAGTTTCAAGTCCGCGCCCCGGCACGTACCTGCTTGCCAACGGAGACCCACTCGGCCAGGATGTTGCTGTAGGCCAGCGAGGAGTCGGCCACCGGCGACACCACGTACATGGGCACCGTGGCCAGCCCGGCCGTGTCCAGGTGCGCCGACAGGCACTCCAGCAGGTCGTACAGCACGCCCGACGGGTACACCGGGCACAGCACGGAGCCGCCGCCGCGCAGCGTCACCGTGGCGTGCACGCACAGGTCGCCCAGCATGTGGTCCGGGTTGTGCGCCGGCGTCTGCGTCAGCGCAGCCAGCACAAGCAGGTCCGCGCCGCGCAGCGCGGCCTGGTTGATGGGCCGCGGGTGCGTCGTCAGCGTGGACGAGCCGCTCACGTACGCCACCTTCTCGTGTGCGGAGCGCAGCACCCAGTTGGCAGAGCCGAGGCAGAAGCCGGAGCTGACGGCCGTGGCGTCCAGCGCGCCGTAGATGTCCACGCGCTCGTCGTAGCCCACCACGCGCACGCGCGCCAGCGCCCGCGCGATGTTCGCGGGCGCGAACAAGCGGCGCCAGGCGCGCGGGCGCGCGGCGTGCGCCAGCGGCGCGGGCAGCACGTGCAGCAGCTCCTTCCAGCGCCGCGCCGCGCCGCCCGCGCCGCCCGGCCCATCGCCGCCCGCGCCCGACACCCACTCGGCCAGCTCCTCCAGGTAGAAGCGCCCGATCTGCAGCGTGGGCTCGGTGGCGTACACTTGGCCCTTGAAGCCCGTGTCCTCGGTGATGAACGGGAGAGCCATCATGCATGTGTAGTTAGAGATGAGGATCACATCCAGCTGCGAGAAGTCCACGACCTTGTCTAGTGGTGGACAGAATTCTGGGATGCTGTCTACGAAAACACGCCCACAGCATTCTTTTAATTCCTAAAAACAAAACAATAAAACATCATTAGAAACCTGATTACCTAATAGTAATTTTCATTTCTTGCTATAATACACTTCTGGACACATCTATTGGCCCACCTTAGAGTTTAGGTTTCGATGGCCCCTACCGAAATATGATTGCTAGATTGAACAAAAACTGTTGATGCAGTTTTAAACCTGATACATTTTACCATCTTTTTCGATCGTATTGTTTTAAATTTGAATTCAGAATACCATACGACATGGAGCTACGCCTAACAAGTCGGATATGCGCCTTGTTAAAGGCAATTGATTTTTGAATAAAAAACATGTTTTATCAAATAAAGGTTTAATTTAATAACGCATGTTGCCTCCATGGGCATCTACCACAGCTCTCATACGATTAGGCATAGAGTTTATCAACCGCTCTATGAAATTTTGAGGGATCATCTCCCATTCCTCTTCTATGGCAGTTTTCAACTCCTGCATCGTCTGGGCAACTGGCTGACGAGCCCTAACACGTCTTTTTAGCTCGTCCCACAGTGCTCAATGGGGTTCATGTCTGGGCTTCTGGCTGGCCAGTCCATAACTGTGATGTTCACATCCCGAAGATATTCCCTGACGATGCCGGCCGCATGGGCTCTTGCATTATCATGCATAAAAAGGAAATTTGGGCCCACATAGTCCGCGTATGGTATCACGTGAGGTTCTAAGCACTCACGAATGTACCTTTCAGCATTTAATGTTGGCAGCCGTAGTCCTGTAACAACCTCAAGTTGAGTTTTGCCGCTCGCGGATATACCGCCCCAGACAGTCCATGAGGCACCGCCATAAGCAACCCTCTCTTCAAAGCAGCATTGTGCGAAACGCTCTCCCTTACGTCGCCTTACCTTCTTCCTTCCATCATTGCCATGTAACACAATTTTAGACTCATCAGAAAAGAGTACACGGCTCCAATCTTGCTGTGTCCAATTTAAATGACTGCGTGCGAAATGAAGGCGCGCTGTTCGGTGGGCTCGCGTTAGTTTGGGCCCATTAGCTGGCTTGTGTGGTACCATATCGCGTTCTTTTAACCTTCTCCGAACAGTTCGAGCGCTCACAGATACTCCGTGGAAGTCGCGAAGTTGGTTTTGTATCTCAATGGAGGTAAGGTGACGATTTCTCAAGCTGGTCGTCACGATGAATCGATCCTGCCTTTCAGTTGTGACCCGAGATCGTGGCCTTCCTTGGCGACGAACAAAGCCGCCAGTCTCTAGGTACCTCCGATAAACATTTCGGACCGCAGATCGACTTAAATTAAGTTGAGCACTCACGTTTCTTTGGCTGTGTCCGGCCTGAATAAGTGCCACAGCTTGGGCGGCGACTTCAGGTGAAGTATCCATAGATTATTGATAGAACCTCACCTTAATGTTAAGAATAAGTAATGTTTGTTGCAAAACCAAAGATATCAATGACTTTTTCAAGAATTAAATCCAAGTAAACCAATAAAACCAAGTTTTCTTAGTATTCGATTGTTTGATATCAACAAACAGGCTCCAAATTGTCTTTTGTTTCTTTAAATTCTGTGTTCGAAATTCAAAAAAAGACTATTGAATGAAATTGTGAATGTGCCAGGTTCAAAACTGCATAAAAACTTTTTACTCGACCTAATATAAAATTTTAGCTAGGACCAAACGAAACTGAAAATACAAGGTGGGCCAATAGATGTGTCCAGAAGTGTATAACAAACATTAGCATTTTAACTAACTTCAAAAAAAGGAGGTTCAATGAGTTTTCATGTTTTTCCACAGATTTCTCACCGTCCGCGCGGTGGACCCATATCATTTCTCACCGTCCGCGCGGTGGACCCATATCATTTCTCACCGTCCGCGCGGTGGACCCATATCATTTCTCACCGTCCGCGCGGTGGACCCATATCATTTCTCACCGTCCGCGCGGTGGACCCATATCATTTCTCACCGTCCGCGCGGTGGACCCATATCGTTTCTCACCGTCCGCGCGGTGGACCCATATCGTTTCTCACCGTCCGCGCGGTGGACCCATATCATTTCTCACCGTCCGCGCGGTGGACCCATATCATTTCTCACCGTCCGCGCGGTGGACCCATATCATTTCTCACCGTCCGCGCGGTGGACCCATATCATTTCTCACCTTCCGCGCGGTGGACCCATATCATTTCTCACCGTCCGCGCGGTGGACCCATATCATTTCTCACCGTCCGCGCGGTGGACCCATATCATTTCTCACCGTCCGCGCGGTGGACCCATATCATTTCTCACCGTCCGCGCGGTGGACCCATATCATTTCTCACCGTCCGCGCGGTGGACCCATATCGTTTCTCACCGTCCGCGCGGTGGACCCATATCGTTTCTCACCGTCCGCGCGGTGGACCCATATCATTTCTCACCGTCCGCGCGGTGGACCCATATCATTTCTCACCGTCCGCGCGGTGGACCCATATCATTTCTCACCGTCCGCGCGGTGGACCCATATCATTTCTCACCTTCCGCGCGGTGGACCCATATCATTTCTCACCGTCCGCGCGGTGGACCCATATCATTTCTCACCGTCCGCGCGGTGGACCCATATCATTTCTCAACGTCCGCGCGGTGGACCCATATCATTTCTCACCGTCCGCGCGGTGGACCCATATCATTTCTCACCGTCCGCGCGGTGGACCCATATCATTTCTCACCGTCCGCGCGGTGGACCCATATCATTTCTCACCGTCCGCGCGGTGGACCCATATCATTTCTCACCGTCCGCGCGGTGGACCCATATCATTTCTCACCGTCCGCGCGGTGGACCCATATCATTTTTTTACTTTTGCTTGAGCAATTTTTGAGTTAGCTTCAATATACAATTTAATTTTCTTTTGTGGTCGCTTTTTCGAAATTAATCGTTTTTTTGTATTTTTTTTGTATATACAGAACAACTGAAACTCAAACTCAAAGCACTTATTTCTATTAAACCAATTACAGGGACATTTGAATTTTCAAGGGGTCGGTCAGTCAGAAAGTTGAAACTAGTTGTCCATTCCAAAGCACAGTAGGTTCCTACGGAGAAGTCACTCGGGTGTAGGTGGCGACGCGTGCGCCGACTCACTGGCTACATAGCTTGGGTCGGTCACTCGGGTGTAGGTGGCGACGCGTGCGCCGACTCACTGGCTACATAGCTTGGGTCGGTCACTCGGGTGTAGGTGGCGACGCGTGCGCCGACTCACTGGCTACATAGCTTGGGTCGGTCACTCGGGTGTAGGTGGCGACGCGTGCGCCGACTCACTGGCTACATAGCTTGGGTCGGTCACTCGGGTGTAGGTGGCGACGCGTGCGCCGACTCGCTACTTCTGCATAATCAGCCTATAATGTGCCCACTGCTGGGACACAGACCTCTCTGTGAGAAGGAGTGGGCCGCAATCCACCACGCGGGCCGGTGCGGGTTGGTAGATGTCACATGTCTTCGAGTTTTTGGTTCTAGGAAATGGTTTCCACGAAATATTGAAACAAGAACAGTGTGTGACGTGATTTAGATAATTGAATCAAACTGATAAATATTCAACGAAATCCTTGTACCGTATTTGTCGAAGAATCCTACGAAAATTGCTTTATCCTATTTTGAACTGATACAATAGATACTATTTAATCATAAATATAATATTTTAATCATAATATGGCAATACAAATATTACACTTGAATACAACGTGTGTCTGGACGTACGACATTAAATGAAAACGAGGACAGTACTAGTCCGTCGAAACATTTTAAAACACGAAGATTAGTAGTTAATGGAAAATTAAAAAATTGCAGTTCTCAAACAAAATAAATAGCAGAATCAACTGCATATAAAGTAAACACGCTTTATCTACGAAAAGTCACTGACCAACGGTGCGGTGCGGGGTGCGGGGCGCGGCGGCGGCTATGTTTACCTATTATTACGGACTCAGATCTACATCATGTTGAAAAATAAGAAAATGAAAAGTGGCTAAAGTATTCATTGGATTTGATTGATTTTTTGTATACGGGCAAAGAACATGATTCTTTTTACGTGGTTTAAAGGAATGTCAATCGTCCTGTTCCACCTTGTATAAGAAGTGCAAATAAACACTTTGATGAGCTAACAGTACTCTTATCTATAATAAAAATCAAATGCCACATTATAGTTTTAACGGAGTGTTGGCTGAGTAAAGTACGTAAAATTCCTATTTTAGATGGTTATACGTCACACTACACTAAAAACACTAGCAATCAAAATGATGGTATAATCATATACACTGATGACACTAAACTGCAACATAACTGAGCCAGTATTGAGGGATGCTAACTGTCTGATTTGTTATGTAGATCAGAAACTGGCACTTGTCACTATCTACCGCTCACCGTCTTATAGAACTAGGCAACATTTTGATAATTTTCTCGTTAGTCTAAACAGTGTATATGACAAATTATCGGAGTATAGCAGTGTTGCCCTCATATGAGACGTTAACATAGATATTAAAACGGATACTCTGGACGCGCGTTGTAATGACTACCTTGTGGCTAATGCGATACACGGACGCGTGCCAACCCATACTTTATCTACTAGACTTAACAATTGTCTTGATCACATTCTGCTGAAGTCTACACTACCTGCCACATCTTTAGTCATTGAAACATACATTACAGATCATACGCCAGTGATGCTTTCTTTAGATCACGTAAGTCCAAAACATAAACCGAACAATGTAGTCACTAAAATTGACTACCTGGCGATAAAATGTAAGCTAGAAAATATGAATTTTACCGAAATCCTTCAATCACAAGATGCAAACGAAAGCACTAATAAGTTCATATCCCTCTTGATGTCAGTAATAGATAAACACAGACGGCTTATCAAAGTCCCTAGAAGCAAAAGAAACGTAAAGCCGTGGATTACTCCAGGGCTCCTGAGATGTATTGCACATCGAAATAGACTACACAAAAAATTATCTAAGACCCCTAATAATCTAATTCTAAAACTAACTTATACGCGGTATCGAAATTTTTGTAATCGCCTTCTACGAAGGTTAAAAAGCGAGTGTGAAAAAAATCAAATTAAGATAGCAGGACGCAAAAGCCTTATGGAATGTTATCAAAGACATAACACATACTAGAAAAATTAAAACTTCGCCTTCAGATATGCTCAAAGTACAAAATAATCCTAATTTAGCTGTTAACCATGTATGCTCATTTTTTACAAATATTGGTCGGAACTTAGCACACACAATAATATCTTCAAATCAAAATAGGCAGTCAGAGCCATCCCAGAATAAAGCGTCTTCCCCTGTTAATTCCTTTGTTCACATGGAGACAGACGACACTGAGGTTGAATCAGTAATACTGCAGTTGCGTAGTAACTGAGCAACGGGTTGGGATAAAATAGCTTCCAATCTGCTAAAGCAGTGTAGGAACATTCTGGTAGCCCCCATTACACACATATTTAACCGATCTATAAACACGGGTGTTTTTCCTCAAGCTCTTAAAAAAGCTCTGATTCACCCAGTACATAAGGGAGGGGACAGAGACTGTGTCAATAATTATAGGCCAATATCAGTGTTGTCCGCACTATCTAAGATGCTAGAAAAAATCATGAATTCCAGACTAAATGGTTTTTTAAACCGACACAATATTATTGCAGATAATCAGTATGGCTTCCGCAGTGGTATATCCACTGAGGATGCTGTACTGGATCTGACTCAATCCATTGCAAGACAACTGGATAGCAAAAACAAATGTCTTGGCATCTTCTTGGACATGGCAAAAGCCTTTGACACGGTCTCCGTCCCCATCTTACTGTCCATACTTGAGTCCATGGGTATCAGGGGAAAACCTTTTCATATGTTTAAGGACTATTTGACTAATAGGACTCAACAGGTGCAAATTGGTTCCTATCTCAGCGATGTTGTCAATTTTGGAGTGCCGAAAGGCAGTGTTTTAGGCCCAACACTATTTAAAATTTACATAAATGACCTCTGTAAAATGTCCACACCAAATGCAAAAATTTACACGTATGCAGACAATACTGCTATTGTGGTACATGGTTCTAGTTGGGCTCTCGCAAAGCAAATAGATGAGGATTTCCTTGAGAGAATAATGTGCTGGCTCATCTCCAATCTACTGACACTTAATTTAGACAAAACTAATTACGTAGCCTTTAAAATAAGAGCAAATAACAAACAACCTGATGACTTTAATATAATTGCACACACTTGTCGAGATATAACACAGAACTGTAATTGTAAGGCTGTAACACCTGCCAGTGTTGTCAGATATTAAGGAGTACAAATCGATGAACACCTAAGATGAGATAAACAACTTAAAAAAGTAGTAGCAAGGTTGAGAAGCATGATCTTCTTATTTAAAACTCTCAGAGAATCTGCATCGCAAGAGCTTCTTATAAAAATCTACATCGCACTGTGTCAATATGTCATATTATCCCAGTGTGGGGCGGTGCCTCAAAGACGATGTTTTTAGCCCTGGAGAAAGCCCAAAGAGCTGTTCTGAAGGTCATAAATAGGAAGCCTTTTAGATACCCAACTAAACAACTGTACTCAGAATGTCAGGTGCTAACCATTCGACAGCTTTTTGTACTCGCATCCACTATGAGAAGACATCGAACAGTTCTCCCACCTGTTGATACTGGTAAACGCAGAAATCGAGCACCTTGTCCTAGAGTCATTCAGTCAAAACATGCATTAAACGCACACTATGTAGACAAGCATATTATAGGTTGAATGATTATATTATAGATAAAAATGCTTGGCTAAATGCTGGTCCTGCTCCACAGCCACTTGGGCTTTGTTAAATTTTTTTTTTTTGTTTGGAAGAAATGCGTCCCCTTTTTTTCTGACATTATGTTATTACTATAGACTTATTGACTATATATAGACTATACATTTAGTGTTTACTAATCTTTTAATTACAATCATTGCAAACTATAGTTTTGTATAAATTAGAAGCATTTTTTCAATTTTGTAAATGTGAGTACCATGGAGCGGTTTTATGTTATGATGTAGGTATGTTGACTTGAAAGAGTATGGCAGTTGAGAGTATGTCATGCTCACTTAAATGTCTCGCTGATGGTGGCGCGTATGTTGGATCATTCGGTTCCCTACAAAATGGTTGAGCTGGATGGTGCTGATCCACGCGTCATGTTCGTGAACGGGCGCCGTTAGTGGAGACCTGGTCATCTCTTAGCTGCCAGGGCTTATTTTTAATCTTATATTTTGAATTGTTTTTAACATCTATTTTTTACATTGTTCTCACATATAGAAGCAACAAGAACAATGTACCCAGGATTTTGTAACAATTTTGATTTAAAAGAGTGTCCATGGAGTTTCTTGCCCATTCTTCTCCATAGAGATCTACTTTTTGGAATGGGCGACTAGCTTCAATTTTCTGACTAACTGACTGACTCTTTAACAATTCAAAAGTGCCTGTAATTGGTTTAATTGAAATAAATGCTTTGAGTTGAGTTTGAGTTTGAGTCCCACACAGCACAACATTTGGAAAGCACTTTTACTAAGACACCTTTTATAATCATAACTACCACACACACACACACACATACACTTCCTCACTTACTTCACCACTACATCATTCACACACTTTCTTCCATTTCACCACTCATATTTACACACATGCCCACATCCATAACTCATATCTTCTAACTCACCAACAAACCCTAGCACTCTCTAATGGTACTTACTGAGACGAACTATATTAGTGACACACAAATGTCCTAATGTAAAAATTATAATGATAATAGCTGAACACTATCCCCTGAGATACAGGTTCCCGCCTAGTTCAGGGGCTAGGGTCAATACTCTGTGCAGCTTATCCTGATCACCACAAAAATGTGCAATACCTACTTGTACACTTGTACCTAATTGAGTAACTGTAAGTTTAAATGGTGAGATTTAAACGATTTTTATTTTATTTATTCTTTATTTATTTGGCAAATGAAAGCTATTTTTATATGAACTCTGACGAGCAAATATCTAAACTTTCCTTTCATATATTATGTAATAGTGAGTAGTACAGACGCCAGCACATCAAGCTACTACAGTTCGTAAAATTTATTTAATAGATTTTCGACTTTATTGCTAAAGCATTAGGTTCAAGGTTGATTGGGAAAATTTGACAGTTTCGGGTAGCTTGATGTGCTGGCGTCCATACATTGAAAGTGTAAATAAATAAAGACAGTTCGATATTTGAAGTCGATGCCAAACGGTAATTTGAGAACATACACCTTCACTTTTCACACTCGTCCGTGTTTTAATGGATAGGATAGCCCCACAGTCCATCCCTGGAACCACACATAGGTTTTATCTAGACTACTTTGTATACTAGAAGTTAAGAGCTTATCTATCTACATATATATATAAAAGGAGAAACTAACTGACTGACTGACATATCAACACACAGCCGAAACTACTGGGACTAGGAACGTGAAATTTTGCACACGGCTTCCTTTTATAATGAGCACTAAGAAGGGGTTTTTGGAAATTCGACTTTTAAGGGGGTGAAAAGGGATCCCCCCTTCGTTTGTTTGAAAAATCTTATTCCTAGAGTTAATAAACTTGAAACTTGGCCCAAATCTTAGTAAATTATGAACTTTGTAATTTTTGCTTTTTCTAAACTACCCCCACGAGGGGGATTGGAGGGTGTTAAAATTTGTATGGAAGAATTTTAACACGCAGTCCGATTAACTCGAAACTCAGTATTTATACTTAAATCCAAAAACAACGAATAACCTGTATCAAGGTTTTTCGAAAATCTACCCCGGACGGGGTGAAAAGGGGTTGTCAATTTTACAGGGGAGAATTTTATTGCGTAGCTTGATTAACTCAAAAATTGGTATAAGAAATCTTTTAGAACTCAAGTTATGGAAATATTTTAACGATTTTTTTAAATTCCACGCCTGTGGGGGTGAAAAGCGGGGATATATCCTAGACGAAAAATCTTATTCATTTGGTTAATAAACTTGAAACTTGGCACGAATATTTGCCTAAATAAGCAATAAAGTTTCTTACGATTGGTTTTTCAAAACTACCCCTGACGGGGTGAGAAGGGGTAGTTAGATTTTTAAGAGGATGATTTTACTGTGTGGCTTGATTAACTCAAAAATTGGTATAAAACATTTTTGATTTCAGTTATGGAAAAATCCGAAACGATTTTTCGAAATTCCACCCCTGTGGGGGTGAAAAGAGGGGATACAGATTATATGATAAATCTTATTCCTTTGGTTAATACACTTGAAACTCGGCAATATTTGCCTCAGGAAGTAATAAAAATTGTCACTCTTAGTTTTTTAAATCAAGTAAGGAACACTAGGACCGTAACAACAGTAAGGAAAAAATTTTAACGCGCTGTCATATTAACTCGAAACTCGGTACTAATACTTTTTCGGAAGTCGGTGTCTTTAGATCTGTATTTTAGGTTTTTGCCACTGACTTCCGAAATTGAAGTTATTTTCCACTTTGTAGTGTTTGTTTTGGAAGTCTGTTGTTTTTATTTTTCACTTTTTAGTGGGTCTGTTTGTAATTTATCTGAGTTACAATAGCCTAATGACAACTGCTCATCACCTTTTATAAAACATTGCTTTTCCCGATGCAGGGACGTTAATTGTTGAGGAGTTCTACACTACCAGCTCCACTTCACCATATGCATTGTGACGAGCTTCTATTACTTAGCAATACATTTTAAAGTAATTGAATCGCAACCCGTGAAATACTTATTATTGAGTTGTTCCAGTGGCCATCTTACCATCTGTGGTCTTCGTCATCAGTTCCACTTCACCAAATGTTGCTTTCCGAGAGCAAATGCACAAGTTACTATAAAAAATACCAAAATCGCTATAGGTGTGCCCATATTGAAGAGTTCCCTCGATTTCTCCAGGATCCCATCACCAGATCCTGACCTGATGACAGTGGGACCACTTGGAAAGTATACCCTTTCAAACAAAAAAGAATTTTCCAAATCGGTCCCGCCGTCTTCGAGTAATCGGGGCACCATAAAAAAAAAGATTCCGAAGAACTGAGAACCTCCTCCTTTTTTGAAGTCAGTTAAAAATAATTTATAGCCAGAGTGCGTCTCATGATATTTCCAATAAGCCCCAACACGGCTAGGATACATTATTTTATTACTGATCTGAGTTCAATGGTACCATTTTCATCAGAAGCATTTATTTAAATTTGCTTCGTCATAGTCATTTAACTACCTTAATCGAGATTATCGTATCGCCACCCCTGAAATATTTATCATTGATGAGTTCCTGTGGCCATCTATGGTCTTCTTCGTCAGTTCCACTTCACCAAATCATACTTTCTGAATGCAAATGCTTGATTTGTTCACGAAAATACCAACATCACTATGTGTTTGCCAATAATATTTGAGGAGTTCCCTCAATTCCTCATGTCTCCTATCATCAGAACTGGATTTGGATAAAAATGGGACCAATCTGGAAGTCCAATCCTTTCAAATAAAAAAATAATTTTTAAAATCAGTTTAAAAATGATGGAGTAACGGTAACAAATATTTAAAAAAACATACAACCGAATTGATAACCTCCTCCTTTTTTTGAAGTCGGTTAAAAATAGTAACGAACTCAGAACTGTGCATTGCATATATTTGAAAAGAAGTGATTGAACGAGTCTGTTGCGCACACTATAGTTTTTAGAATTTTTATCCGTTTGTTGTTTGTCGGGTTGTATGTTCGGGATTGGCGCAAAAACGGTTGATTGCATTTAGAGGAAATTTGGCATACAGATGTTTTAGAACCTGGATTAACACGTAGGGTAGGTACTAATTTGATATATTCCGACATACACGTGGGCGAAGCCGCGGGCAAAAGCTAGTCATACATAAATTCCTAACTGTCAGCGTTGGTTTCATTCAACTGCCACCATTATAAAATTAAATTTTAATTCAATCAGTATTAATTTGTTCATTTTCGATCAATAGTATGCTGATTAATTGTTACTAATAATAAAAAATACAACACAAAACATCAATGCAATGCAAGATAATTTACATAATTTTTAATTTTGTAATTTTGTAAATTTTGGAAGGAGCAATTTACCATGCCGAAGAATATTTGAGTGTTGTTTTATGTTCAATGATGATAAACAAACCCCCTCAAGCAGTGGATCGTTGAGATGCGGCGGCGTATAGTTGGGCAGTGAGGCGAGGCGCGTGCTGGGCACGGGCGGCAGCGGCAGAAAGTTGAGCACGGAGTGGGCAGATAGCCCGCAGTCCAGCATGATCAGCAGCTCCTTGAACGACAGCACGAAGCACGGCTTGGCTGCATCGCTGCTCAAGCAGTACTGTCGACGGTGGAAAACAACTTCTATAAGGGCACTATACAATTACAAACACATCACAAACCTTCAAAGTCACTTGATTGCCAGCAAATACTTACGAGCTTCATCTTTATCTAAGACAAAACTTGGTATAACCTATATCAAATTAATTTCATTATCTCCGCTGTATTGGAACGAAAGCTTAGCTTTGAACTACCGGAATAAGCACCATATTGTAAGGTTTTGATTGCCACTGTTGCACATAGGAAACGAAATTAAATGCAACACAACTCAATACAACTCTCTGAAAGTTCACTTTGGTCCACTTTCGTCAACAAACAAAATACCGACAGACAGTTTGACACTAGTGACAGACATGACCACAGAGTACAATAACTATGTAGAGAGAGACATGACACTGATCCTACGTTCCGAATTACGCTGTAATCGATTTGAGCGTGCTTACAGCCGCTAGCCGTTCCGAATTAGCGGCAGCGCGATAACAATGTCCCTTGAATCGTAATAGATGACGTCATGGCATGCGCCATCTTGCGATAACGCTGAGACAGTTGTGCTGTTTTGTTTTATGTCGCATCATATCTTTAACTAACGTGGCATTTTTGAAATTGTGTTTCTGGCTACGGCGGCCACCTAACCAATGAAAAAGAAAGGAGAATGGCGAGATTGGACCTACATAATTTGAAAATTATGGAAACACCGTTCACGTGCAAGTTTACATTGATTATAATAACAAGTATAGACTTTTATAAAAAAATATTGAGTCACTAGGGGTTGGGAATTAAAACTTAGAAATGATTTTGATTTATTAAAAAATAAGCTATCGTGCAGTTACGAAACGCGAGGTGTTTCAGATTACATTTCAATCTACAGTAGTAACTACAACAGATTCACCTTTTTACAGTTGAGTACATTTTTAGGTACATACTTGACGGTTTCCCTTTTTAACACGCTTTTCCTACTTAAATCTTGTTAATATAACACATAAACATATAAAACCAAACAATAAAATAAAATGTAAACAGCCCGTAAAAATATATAATGACGATTATTTTGTGATAACTCAAAACGGAAAGTTTTGCTGTCAATATAGGCTGGCTGGCAGTGTCAATTCTTATTCCATTATCTGTATTTATCGGTGTGTCTTGCGGTACGTTTTTTCGCCGCAACAAAAATTGTTTGTAAAAGCCTGCTTGCAAAAAAAAAGTCTTTGATCTTACAAACTCCTGTTTACAGAAAATACCACAGCAAAGCTCAGCTCTTTTACAACACTGTGCATCATCATAATTATACACCTAGGTGTCTCTGGCTAGAAACGTATACTATTTAGGTATACTATTGTTGTACTATTTAGGTATAATATTTATAGAGATTTGTATTCTAATTTCACATAAAACATGTTTGATACATCTTATATAAAAAAAACATTCTATTATTAAATAATGTCCTTTAAGTACTTTTGGATTAATTTTAGGTTAAATGTATAATATAGCTACCTTGCATATCTTTTTTTTCCCAATTTCTATACCTTTCTTTCCATTAGATTTTTTGTTAGCTTTATATCGTTCTTAAACTTTTATAAGTTTCTATTATGTACGCTACCCCTATCAATCAGTCCCAAATTACATGCAATCTCGCCATTCTCCGTTGTGGTGTATACACAAAGAAAAACTGTAATCCAACCATGAGTATTAACACGTTGACTGTCCCGTCTATTTTAGGTAATTTCGTGGTACGTCCAATGGGTTTTTTTAAAAACTGCTTTATTTCTTATGTCCCTAGAAAATCAAAGTTCTAGCTTACATGTCCAGCCCAGGAAATGCGGTTCAGTTGCCTATGACTAATGCATTACATGTAATGCATGAACGTCACAGCCAGACCAAAAATGTATTACATGTAATGCACGGATAGTCAACGTGCACTGTAAGCGCGTTCCGAATTGCTGACAGTTCTCAGCTGTCATAATCGTGATGTCTAAATCGGAACGCAGATTATTGATCTGAGCTTATGTGAGCGCTGTGAGCGATTACGGTGTAATTCGGAAAGTAGCCCTAAATTGTTATCACCGTGAGCGCTGTCAAAAATGACAGTTGTGCTGTTTTGTTTTAAGTCGCAACATATCTTTAAAATTATTTGAAATAAACGATGACTCAGGTCTAAGTAAATACCAGGATAATAAGTTTATTGTGGTAATATGGTCTAAGAAGGGGTTTATTATTATCTTTTTTTTAAATACTTATCAGTTTTTATTGTTTATACAGGCACTAAATTAACTAAGCAACTAGGTAAGTATTTAAAAAAAAGTATAATAACCTAACCTAACTAAAACTATTAACAAACTAAAATATGGCGTCGAAAAATTCCTCCGCATCGCTGTCGACTGGTAATGTACCCAAGAGACTGCCGGCATTGCCACGTTGTATGACAATGCTGCCTCTCGCCAAGGTAAAAGCCAGCCCTTGGGTCATGGGAAGTGTCAACCAGCCGTTTCGAGATTTCCTTGAGCGCCAAGCGGTACCGAACGCGATGTCCCCCCCAGCGCCAAGCTATAAATGTATAACGAATGTATAGTAAACAGTAGTGATGAGGGTAATTGTAATATCGATAAATGTTACTAACATGTTAATGTTACTTGCATTTCATATAAATGTACCAGATAAATAAAAATAATGACGTATTTTTATGTCTTGTTTTATTTCATTTCATTTCATTTTATTTCAAAACAATTTTCATCAAACAACAACAATTTTTCAATTTTTTTTTTACAATTACAGTTGTAATAAGAAAAAGCAGAATACACTTTAAATAATGACAAATCAGATACATAACTCAAACAAAACAACAACAAATCTACGAAACTGGCTACATCCCTATTGTCTTCTGACGTCATCCAGTTGTCTTCATACCAAGACCGTGGCGCTCGTAGCACGTAAAAGTTCAATTTTTATTAGGGATGTCTATGGTCTCTTTTCTTACATTTTTTTGTCTGTTCCATGTTCCACATTTCCTTCTTAATGTTCGTAGGGAATTATAATAATTAAGAAACATAATTTTCATCATTTTAATTAATTAATGTACCTAACTAACAATTTAAAGTTTAATCAACATAATAAAATAAAATTAACAATTTTGTGTTTCAAAAACGTCATTTGAGTGACATCCTTTGGCTTGATGAATGAATGTTAAAATCTTGGCATACATTTTCGTGCGAAGACACGGTTCCACTTGATTCATTTCTTCTTCAATCAACTTTGCAAAATAACTATTTCTTGTGTCCTCTCAGATTTTATTTTTAATCAGAAGCAATCAGAAACAAAACAAACTGTACGGGTAAACTGTTGTTGGTCTGAGCATCTTATATCTTGGAATATGAAATCACCCCGAAAAGTGGGAATCGATTTTGCTTGGTCACATTACGCGCTTTGCTTCTGGATCATTTACGTATTCGACTGAAAGACTTGTATCTATGGTCAAAAAAAATATTAAAAAAAAGTTTATTGATACGGCGCATTAAAGTCAAAGTAAGAACGCGGTATTTTGGTATGTTCTGCATTCTGAGATAACATACTAATTTCGCATGAGTACCTACCTAATTACGCTGAAATAATTAGGTTATTGAACGAAAATATTTATATATTTTAATTTTTCTTACCGTTCAATAATTTGCACTTACCTCAAAATCTTCGTCTGATGTACTCTCGCATTCATCTTCCGACTCCACACCTTGTAAGATATTTAGAAGTTCTTCAGAACTTAATTCACTAACTTCACTTATTTTTTATAAGTACAACAAAAACAATATAAACAACAACAATAGAGAGCTGCAGTCTGCACTATCTCACACTGACCTTGATGCGCTTACGTCTATGACGTCACAGGATGTCTTCTATTCATGTCTATGGCGCACGAGGCACCGATATCTACTAGTTTCGTAGTGACGAGATCTTTCAATATCGATATCAGTATTAACCAAAGTACGGCACTTAATGTGTATTAAAAGATTCGTGTAAATACATGTGTAAGGGCTAGCAAAATTAATTACATACCTTTTATGAGTCGCATTTTTTTCAAAACTCAACATTTCGATTCGAAATAAGTGTTCTTTTAAACTTTCGTGTCTATCGACACTTTAGAAACTTGATCAAGTAACTACAACACTAGACGTCTTCATATGAAGACTACGGCGCCTGGGACATGAAAAAAATTTTGCCTAAATTTTTCTGTTTTTAATATAAACAAAGACCCCTATTGAAATAAACATTTAAGTTTAGGGTTTTAGGCAATAGTAAGAATACGCACAAAGCATTTGTTCATGTATTTTAATGTAATAAACGTTATGATTAGATATTGTCTTCTAATAAAGACGTGGCGTGGGGGGCACGGAAACGATTGTCTTCTATAGAAGACCGTGGCGCTCAAAAGGTTAAAGAGACCATGAGCACTCAGACCCCACGGCCCGAGGGTTTCAACCCCAAACGGCTCGAAAATATAATTACCGGTAAGGTTATTAATTTATTATACTTTCGCCGCTTGAGGTTTTCTGCAGCCGAAGCAGCAGCGCCAGCACAGCATGCCGAGCCAGATTATCTGTTGAATAATATTTTACTTCTAAGTACTTATACGAGTATTAAAAAATAAGTATAAAATGTTAAAAACACATCTCATTCTACGTCGAATTTTGCATACGGAAGGTAGAGACTATCACATGGCGAGCAATAGCGATGGATAGGCGAGGCGCAGCGGTGCGTGGTGCGTCCCGGCGAGTCTCCTGCGCCGCCGCCGTCCGCGTATTCTGTGGCCGTCTGTGTCAGTCGGTCAGCTGTGAGCGAGTGAAGTGAAGGACGCCTCCCCGAGCTGCGCGCCGCACGCGCACCCCGGCGGCCCGGCCCCGGGTCCGACAGTCCCCAGCCAGCCGCCGCCAGAGCTACCCGCGCGCGACATGTCCGCCGCTAAGTTCACACGCAAAGAGATCGAGGCGCGCAACCACCGCAAGGATGCCGCCATCATCATTGACAACGTGGTGTATGACGTGACGCAGTTCCTCGACGACCATCCGGGCGGCGTGGAGGTGCTGCTGGACAACGCCGGCAAAGACGCGTCGCAGTGCTTCCACGACGTGGGGCACAGCGAGATCGCGTTGGAGTGGCGCGAGAAGTTCGTGGCGGGCGAGCTAGTGGACGAGGACCACTGGGAGGTGCGCGCGCGCGCCGTGGGGCCAGCGCACCAGACGGAGCCGCTGACGCTAGGCGCGCTGCTGAGCGTGTGGGGCCCACCGCTGGCGCTCGCCGGCCTCGCCGCGCTGCTCTACACGTACCTGTTCCCGTAGCGCGCGCAGCACTGCAGTGCAGTGGCTTACGAATGCCGATCCACCCTATCGAAGCAGTGTCGCTTTGTGACATTTGCAGCAGTGGAGACGGGTTAAGGTGGGGTTTGTGGTTTATTTAAGACCAAATAAGTGTTTTTGCAGTTAATAAAACAAATTAATGAAAGTCGAGTATGATCACGTCGGCCGACAGCCAGGCACGTGTGCGTGTGGCGACTGTGGCGAGTCGGCGGCCGGCGGACAGCCGACGCGGTTGCTCGGTGCTGTGACGTGCTTGTTACATATAAAAAATGTTATTAATGTGAACGGTGCCGAGTTCTTAGTGCATGTGGCAGCATGTAGAGAACCCATTGAAATGTAATTTATGATATATTAATAGTTATATGGAATAAAGGTTGTGTTTTATAATATTAATGAATACGCTCGCGGTGTTATTTCTTTCATTCGAGTTCTGTGTCAAAACCACCTACTTAGTTAATTATGCAATTAGACTTGTTGATAGGTAGGCACACCTACACTATGTTAAGATTAAACACATATCTTACAATACCTAACTTTTGACACGTTAAATACGTGATATGCTATGCATAATATTATGACGTGCAGTGGGCTCACAGATTAAGTAGTAAGTGGGCTGCATCAATCTCAAGATGTGTATGGAGTGTTGGGGCCGGGGGCGGGGAGGGAGGGGTGGGGGGGGGGGGGGGTGACGCCGCTGCGCTCAAGGTCAGCCGCTTCTCTCACGTGCACTAAATAGTAGGTACACTTAGATAAGTAGTATAACACCACACACACGCATCCTACCTCGCTGTTCCTGTCGGTGTGAGCGCGGTGTTCTTCTAAACTAAGCTATGCAACGGATTTTGATGCGGGTTTCACCATCATTTAGAGAATTTATTCCAGATGTTTTGTGTAAGTAATACATTAATATTAAACTTACATGTAAGTAATAAACAAATCTCGGGTTTGTCGTGTAAACTGTGTGAAGCAAGCGCGCGTGGCGGGGCGCGGGGCGGGGAGTGGGGCGCGGGGCGCGGGGCGGGGAGTGGGGCGCGGGGCGCCAGTTTATTACAAGTATTATAATGTATGCAATGACGTGTTACAACAGGTACCTACCTATGCCTACCTTTGTGAAAACAATTGGATTGTTTTTTTCGAATTTATTATGTAGGTGATGATAAGTTAACCTTTTAACCGCCCGACTTCATATCAGTTGTCGTGCCCGCAGCGCCGGGCAACTTGAATCATTACGATATTTGGTCGTAAATATACGACCCTGGCGAAATGGACACGAAAATATTTGTCGGATTAATCCGTCGTAGGCGGTTAAAGGGTTAAAGTGTGTAAATAGAAGTGGAGGTTAGGTGGGGCAAGCTCGTGCGTCTGCAAAACGATGTCATCATCGTCTAACAGTCTAATGTCGCAAGCAGAGCTACTGAACATTTAACTGAGTTTTTTCTTATACTTATCTATACAGGGTGTAAGGGACAGCCCTCCGCAGACTGATGGCGTGAATTCAGTATATCATACTAAGATGACCGGTATATGAAATTATTTCAGGAACGTTATGGGAGCGCAATAAATGTGATTTGTTTTATTACCTCACACGCAATGTATCGTTACCGTGGCGAAACGCGCGCATAGTATAAAGAGAGGAAGTAGGCTATCTCCGGCACAATCCGCGATATAATTGCCTACTGTCTCAGGGTTGTCACTTTTAGTTAAATTTTAATTCAGTGCCAATAAATTGGCAAGGGTCGGGAAGTTGTATTTTTTACTTGTATTGTCTGGGTACCTAAACGATGATGAAACCTTTCACGATGAAAGAAAGAGCGACGGGCCAGCAGACGGGCGGCGCGGGGCGGTGATGAGCACGAGTAAACGGTAGGTGATTCGAACTTTGCTCTATTTATCTGATTCACAATTAGTCAATTACTTATTTTTTAAGTACGATTTTATAACTGTAAGTAGGTACTTAGTTACTATACCTACAATAGGTACTGAGAAATCGGCATGACTAAACATAAACAAAGCAATAGCGGCAAATCAATTGACAGATCAAAAGTACCTAGTACATTCTAGTGGGAAAGTAGGCCTCTACTTCCTCTGTCTGATAGAAAAATAATACAACAAAAAATAAGTAAGTAGGTATCTCATCATCAAGTAAAAATGATATGCTAGAAAAAATGACTTTCTTACCTTTCCTGTTCAATAGGTAATTTGAACAGAGACAATTCTGGAATCGATGAATTATTAAGATACCCAAACACACAGCAATACGTTCTCCTGCGATTATCACACATTTTTCATTCATTTAGCGGTGCCGAAAAGCCGTGACGCGCGAACCTCGTGCGATGTTAGCCCCGACTGGCGCGCTGCGAAACGGGCCGAGATTTGTTTAAGTGTGCGTGCGGCGACGCATAGATACTTTGGCGCACACATACAAGCCGCGCGCGGTGCGTTTGTATGAAGATAACGTACTTCCTTTCTTTATACTATGACGCGCGTAGCGAACGGCAGCGCAGCGAGCCTTCGGCCGCCGAGTATTTTCAACATCCATTGCTGACATTTTGATTTCAGCTGTTTTATATTTACACTAGCTGTGCCCCGCGACTTCGTTCGGAGTTTGCATCTGGACGCTGTAGCGAGCAGTCGTGTCGGGGTAAGTGGGTGCATCTCTTGTAGCGTGCGCCCACATGTGGCTGCGCCTTTGGCAATCGAAATTGTGCTGTTTCTTTGATGAGTTTTGTGTCGCGAAATAATACCTTGTGGTGCAAAGTGTCTGTGAAGGTGGGGTGGACTAAACCTACGCGCGCTCCTGTCAAGAGGAACTAACAGCCTGCCAAAGGATCCTGATACCCGGCGCAAACTAACCTGGTGATATCTTTTCTTTCTATTGGGTTATACCTTTTGTAGATATATAGATCTTGTGATAACGTTGTTGGCGTGGTTGTCAAGGGACTGGTGAACTTTCGAAGCTCGGATCACGTGACCATTCAACATTCACCGTGATCCATTGTTTTGGGATGGTGTGTTCATATTAAATACCTATGGTAAGGCAGGCTACACAAGGGTTCTTGAATATTCTAACAAAAAGAACGTTTTCGACTTGGATTTCGTACAGAAGTTGTTTTCTCAGAATATTTCTTGTCTTGAATAGCCTTCTTACCTAGTATTAAATGTTAATAAGTGTAGCATTAAGCTAAAATTCCCTGAAAATACGTAAAACATTTGGTTTAATTGCTTGGTTGCGCAAAGCAATCGACAAATCGAAAATGAAGAAATGAAATGAAGAATCGGAGATTGTTGCGCCGGGCGCCGGATACAATCGGAGAAAAAAAAATTTTTTGTTTGCTCATCTTTTCTGAGAGTGTAGGTAAACTAAATTTCATTTGCGACGCAACAAAAACTTTACCCTGAATTATAAAGTTTCATAATAACATACATTTCTGCAGACAGTAGCAAAAACGGCTCATAAATCTCACCCCGTTTTGACGGGGGTAGCCAATGTCTTTGTCTTTAAGCACAATGGTGCAAAACTCGTCAATGGCTTCATTAGTACCAATGAAACTGTTTGTTTAGATCCCTAGATCACCAAATAAATAATGGGGCTGACTTTCGCCCACTTGTCGGTTCGTCGTCGCGACCTTGCATTGTGTCAATGAAAAGAGACGATGACAGAATATATTTAGCACTTTTGAATAATATTCAGGGCTTTCTTTCTAACAACAATTTATCTCGGTAACAATTGATAACAAAATATATAACCGCGCAGTTTAATGAGACGTTCTGGGGAGGAGAAGACATCCTAATCGCCGCGTCTGAATTCTACCTTGTAAACGTGTATGTTCACATGAAAAACGAGAACCCTCTGATATATTCACCTACCGGCGAGGCGGTGCCCGGTAATACACATCTTCTACAATGAACAGCATTATGATAGCCGGGTCATGGTTGACGACTAACGGTATAATAGTAACCAGCAAATTCTAACACAGGAATTAACCAACGCCAAAACATCACAACATACACTAGATTTAAGTAATCTGTACAACATACGAGACGGGCAAGTACAGCTCACCAAACCCCGGTCCCAAAGGAATAGCCCCCAACTACCTAGCCCGCTAACACCGTGTGAACAATTAGCGTCACCATTGGGTACACCGATTTCAGGTGAAGTCGTGCATACAACTGGTTATACAATATTTAGAAATCCGCCCTCTGCTGCAGTTAAGTACACTTGCCCAGACTTGCATGTTGCAACCTGGAACGTCCGCGGGGCCTCAACCCGGGCAAAAAAAAAATAGACGCTGAACTATCACATAGGAGCATCCACATAGCCTGCCTACAGGAAACAGGTATGAACGTAGGAATGTACAACTCGAAGCATTATGAATGGCACCTATCTGCAACCGCAGATAAAGCGCACCGGGGACTTGCAATTTTAATCAGAAAGGATGCCCAAATTGAAACAAACAACAAGAAAAAAGATACCGACGCGATGTCAATTACTCTTAGAGTCGGTACGGGAAGTGACAATCCTATCCCTCTGTACATAATCAACTCTCACATCAACAGTTGTTCCGATCAAGCAACTAGATCTTTCACAGGGGTATTAAACTTGATTAGACCAAAACCAAGGAAATGTACGCTAGTCATCTTAGGTGACTTTAACGCCCATATTGGTCGACAGGATACGCAAAGGGCTCGTTCACCAAAACCTCCATCATGAATATTCCAATTTCAACGGGGAAATGTTATTGGATATAGCCAATAGCAAAAAACTTCAAATAGAAACGACAAAAGCGAGATCATCATGCAGGATAACATGGTCAAAGGGCACTCAGAAATCCCAATTGGATTATATTATTATATTACGCCACTTACAACAAAAAAACTCTTTCACTTCATTAAAGGTGAATGGGCCGTTAACGGCACCTCCGACCATAAAATAATCTGGGGGCAGATAACAATAAGTCAAATTAAGGAAACAGCAACACGTAATACAGCATAGCAGTAACTCCGCCAAAAGACTCACCGGTGAAGCCAGACTTGAAACGACTTAGCGGCGACGTCGTTAAAAGATGCCCATCCATAGATAAATATTACCCATCTCTCCAATATTCCAATGTTTACTCTAGGGTGCATACTCGGTAGACTCTACTAATCCTTCCATATCCTAAGGGCACGTCTTCCCTACCATTACCGCGCCCCCCGGTCTACTCCTTGATATGCAATGGCCTATGTAGCCCCATAAAACATGAGGATACAGGGGCTAGTGTGAATCTTTGGGTTCATTCGAGTAATCGAGTCTGGTTAAATCACGCTGGGGTCGGTGCATTTCATTCATTCATTCATACACTAGCTATACCCCGCGACTTCATTCGCGTGGATGTCGTAACATACACAATATACTAAAATAACAGCCACATTTTAATAAAACTCCCTCGTCCCCCGACCCGTCGCCAACCGTCGCGTTGAATCACCCGCCCGTGCTATTACTTCGTTTTCGCTTAGAGTTCTATCTGATTTTTTCTTATTGCTCGGCTCCTAAGGGGCTTTAGCGTGATGTTAAATAGCCTATAACTATCCTCGACAATTGGGTTACCAAATGCAAAAAGAATTTTTCAAATCCGACTTTTTGTTCATAATTTCATAGGTTTTAATTTTTTTGCACGGAACCCTAATTACATACATACGTACATACATAAACTCACGCCTTCTTATGGGGGTAGGCAGAAACTACAGAACGCCACCTGCTACGATCCTTACATACTCCTTTTGCCTCGTTTACATTCATACATCTGGTCATACATGCACGTCGGTTGCGAGTACTACGCACCTGACCTTTCTGAAGAACATCACCAATAAAATCATTATATTATGTCTTCCTAGGGCGTCCCCTCCCGGCGTTTCCACTCACATCTGCCGTGTAAATACCTTTTGTTAGTCGACTTTCATTCATCCTCTCAACATGACCAAACCATCTAAGCATACTCTTTTCAATTTTTGTCACTACATCTTCTTTTAAACCGCACCGTTGCCTTATCACATCATTTCTCAGTCTATCATTTATAGTCACACCACACATGCTTCGCAAGGAACGCATTTCCACAGCATTTATTCTACTTTCATGCTTCTTTTGCCATACCCAACATTCACTTCCATACATAAGCGTAGGCACCAGCACACCATTGTGAACAGCCAGTCGGGCCTTCTTGGACATTAACTGGTTGGTCACAACTGCATGTATAGCACCATTCACTTTATTTCCCGCATTTACTCTCCTTTCCACATCTTCATCTATCTTTCCATCCCTTGTAAACAGACTCCCCAAATATACAAACTCACTTACTAGCTCCACACTTTTATCATTTATTTTCACATCACACATCGATACGTCCTCTTCTCTTTCAAACACCATGACCTTCGTCTTATTCACATTCATCCCTTTCATCTTGTATGCTTCATCCATGACAGTCACCATGTCTTGCAACTGTTCTGCTAACGATGCAAGTAGAACTTGATCATCTACGTAAAGAAGGCATTTGACAAGCAAATCATCCTCAATCCACACTCACCCTCTTTCAAATTTGTCAGACAACTATCCATGTACAAGTTGAACAGCCATGGTGACGCTACACAACCCTATCTAACACCCCTCGAGATGCAGAATCAGTCCGTGTATGTCCCATTTATCCTAACACAAGCACTGGAATCCTTGTATACAGATTTCAGTGCCCGTACCAAGCGCCAGTCCACACCGTACACCGACAGTGTCGACCACAGTTCCTCCCTCCACACACTGTCATAGGCCTTCTCCAAGTCAACGAAAGCACAGTAGACTTTCTTGTGCTTTGACAGATGTTTTTCGGCTATGTACCTTAGGGAGAAGATCTGATCCGTACAGCTCATTCCCTCTCTAAATCCTGCCTGCACATCCCATATTTTCTCCTCTGTCACTTTTATCACTCTATTTATTAAAACCCTTGCATACAGTTTGCCAACAACACTCAAAAGACTAATGCCGCGGTAGTTTTTACACTCCTGCTGAAAGCCTTTTCCCTTAAATAGTGGTACGATTACAGCCTTGCACCAATCATCCGGCACACGGCCATATCTCCAACACATATTAAAGATCCGGCACAACAGACTTGCTACCACCCCGTCACCGCCCTTCAGCATTTCAGCAGACACTCTGTCGTACCCCGCAGCTTTCCCAACTTTCATCCCTTTCAGCGCTTTTACAATCTCATCTATTTTTATTTCATTATCTTCATCTACATCTGAGCTTGGGTCTTCAAAACTGGCGTCTGCCCAATTTCCCACTCCTTGCACACTATCCTGACAGCTAAATAAACTTTCAAAGTATCCCTTCCATCGTTCCAAGACCTTACATTCTTCGCTTAGTAAACATCCATCTTCTGCTCTTATAACATTCATACTCGATGTTCTTGTCACTCCGCGAGCCAATCTTACCTGTTTCCAGAACAGCTTAGCATTGGTCCTGAAGTTTTCAGAGAACTTCCTGTTGTACTTTTCTTCCTGTTCATCCTTCTTCATTTTTACCATCTCTTTCACTTTCGTTTTCATTTCGGAGTATTTTTTCTTCACTCTTTCTAAGTCATCTGTCACATTCGTTACCTGATTCATCCTATTTTGGGCCTTATAGGCTTACAAATTGAGCCAGGCCTCTTTCTTCTTCCTCACTACCTCTTTTACTTCACCATCTACCCAAGAATCATTCGTTCTACTACCACATTTCCTCTGCGCCAAACCACATACTTTTGTGGCCACTTGCACCATACTATTTCTCGCTATATCCCATACTTCTTCCAGACTGTAATCGTTCGCATCATCAAATATTTTATCCGTCTTCACTTTTACTTCCCTCTTATATTCCTCTTTTACTTTCAAATCTTGCAGTCTTTCTACTTTTATTCTCTCTAGAGCAGTCACAGGAATTCGAACTCGGTGACGCCAATGTCTGAACAAACCATCCACCCGACACATAACCAGATAATGATCAGTCCCTACATTAACACCCCGATATGCTCTAGTATCTGTCACTTTACTCTTTAATCTTTCATCCACAATCACAAAGTCGATCATACATCTACTGTTTTGCCTTTCCCACGTATACCTGTGAACCTTCCTATGATTAAACATAGTGATCATAACAGACAAATTCTTTTCTACACATATCTCTAGTAAATTCATCCCATTCTCATTCACCCTATCATCCCCAAATGCACCTAATACTTTTTCGTAGCCTTTTCTCTTCACACCAACCCAACCATTAAAGTCTCCAATCATAACAATCTTCTCGTTCGTCCTACATCCATTTAATAAATTCCTGATACTGTCCCAAAATTCGTCCTTCTCCGAAGGTGAGCTTCCCATATCAGGTGCATAAACGCATAAAATAAATATAGTTCAGGCCCACCTTGGATCTTATCCATAGAATCCTGGGACTCACACAAACATAATCTTTCACACATTTCATCATCCGCTCGGAGAGGACAACCCCCACCCCCTGACAGGCCCTATGTGTCTCTTGAACACCGGACCAAATAGCGGTCAGAGAACCGTGTTTGGATATGCCCACTCCCTTTCTTTTCGTCTCATTCACACATAACACATCTATCCTTTTATCCTTCACCATCTCACACACCTCATCCATCTTATCATTTATACCTCCCTGCACATTCAGCGTAGCTAAGCGACATTCCGCAGCTCGCTTTTCGCCCCGTGGAAACAACTGACGTGGTATGTGGCGAGCATCACCGCCGCCTCCGAGTTGATTAGAATTTGAAAAACTCATTTAGTTCCCACAAAAAGCAGAGGAAAAAAATCTGTCAACACTCTACAGAGCCCCGCATGTAGAGGTAAGGCTTGTTAGTGCCTGGGGGCGCCCGATCCCAGACAACAGGCACGCTCGCGACTAGGCTCCCCCCTAGCCATGCAGCTCTCGGCACGGCAACCTTAGCTTGGGTGTGTGCTGTTCATACCACACAGAGGAGACCAAAAGAATCCCCCAGCTGTTCCCTTCGTCGCCTTGTACGACGCCCATTGGATGAAATGGGTTGGTTCTATTCTACTACTCGGCAACCACACGGGGCCCTAATTATTTTTCTAAAATAAAAGTAGCCTAAGTTATCCGCCGTAATATCAGCTATCTGCTAGTAAAATTGGTCCAGCCGTTTCGGAGATTAGCCGGAACAAACAGACAGACAGACAAAAATTTTAAAATTTGCTTTTTTGTTATAAGAACCGTTTATACTTTCCTATGCATTTAGTAAAAAGTTGTTATTTTGACAATACAAACAGACACTTCAATTTTATTTATTTGTATAGATAAATGGAGTGCTACGTACAGAGAATATAATTTTACATTGAAATAAAGGAATAGGAACTGAAAAAACGATTAACAAAATGAAAAATTTCATGAGAAAATTTTCTGTTGAATATAATTCAAAGTAAGGAGTTGAATGCACCCTGTTAGTTTGCGGAGAGCTGTCAAATTGAAGCATCTGTTTGTAATGTAAAAATAACAGTTTTTTTAAATGCATATGAAAATATAGGTACCTACTAATAACAAAAAACAATTTTTATTAAAATTTTTGTCTGTCTGTTTGTTCCGGCTAATTTATGAAACGGCGGGACCGATTTTGACGGAACTTTCGCAAACAGATAGCTGATGTTATAAGAAGTAACTTAGACTACTTTTATTTAAGAAAAAGAGTTGGGTACCGCACAAAAAAATTAAAACCCATGAAATGACGATGCCGGAGATCGCAGTTCACATTAAAGAGGTCCGAAGAGTATTGTGCAGTCTAGACGTGAACAAGGCCAGCGGGCCTGACGGCATTCCAGCGAGAGTGTTGAGGCCGTGTGCGCCTGAACTGTCTCCTGTGTTGACACGTTTCTTCCGCCTCTCTAATAAGTGAGCAAGTCACCCCCTTTTTTTTTTTTTTTTTTGTGGACGGGAAATCATCAAATGACTTCTCCCGCTCTGGGCGGAGCGGGAGGGCGTGTCAGACTTTTACTGACTAAAACCCACCCGTGTTCCTTCTGTTGCCTGTGCCGGGGCCACGGTAACTCTTTCGAACATCCCGCAACCCTAGCTGGCATCGGCCCTAGCGGACCCCGTCAATAGTGCTGACATCTCTTTGAGGCGCGCGTGGAACACAACGCGCCGTCGACTCGGGCTTGGTCCTTACCGGACGGCGAGCTACCCATTGCTCGCCGTCCGCAACGGTATGGTACGGTGGCCGGGAATCGGCTGCCAATTCCCGACGCCCAGGGCGTCTCCTGCGGCGGCTAGGGGCGCGAGGGCGCAAAGCTTGCCTCTCCCTCACGCGTTCCGCCTCCTCCTTCGCGAACATTACTGCTTCGCAGAAGGAGGTAATAGCTTCCTATGTACTCTCGCTCCGTACCATGGCCTGGACCAGGGCCGGACGCGAGAGATCGCCGCCGCCGATCGCTACCACGAGGACACGGCGGTGCTCCGCCCAAGCCGGGCAGATCTCCACCGTATGCTCCACCGTGTCCTCCGGGCGAGCAAGTCACCCCCTGCCATTTTATCCGTGTATTGTATTTATCAAACATTGGTCAAGCAGGGGCCATAATAGTCCTTCCATAGTTTTAGATAACCAGTCCACTTTAGCCATCCAAACCCATAGCCCAATTTTTTTTTGTCTCCATATCCTGCAATAGTCCTACACCAACCGGGGGTTGTCCTTGGGTGCACTTGCATAGTACGTACAGGGATAATCGTCGGTTAGTGCCTGATTTCCATTGAAAGCGTCTAACGGGCCTCTGTGAGTTGGCTTCGGCCCCTCATATGCCTTCCAAAGGTCTGGGACCCTAGGGTCCCGAGAAATATCAAATAATAATAATAAAACTTTATTATCAGACACAATTAGTCATACATTACAAAAATTTAAATAAAAAAACACAAAAAACAACACAAACAACACAATACACCTCAAATGAAATACATATTATGCACAGTGTATAAATGTCTGTGAATAATTTTTAAGCGTATTTTATTATCACATGTAGGTGATTTTCTGTATTTCAATAATAGATTTCTTTGTTTTCTACTACAAAGTCTTATTCCACGTAAAATCCATTTAATTTTTTTAACAGGTTTTATATTGATTAATTGAATCGGGAAACATAAATCGTATAATACACGAAAGAGATTAATAAAATTATCATATGCCTCATTAGGGTTATCTGTTACCAGTACCTCTGAAAAAGATAGACATTGAAGGTTTTTAAATAGTATTAAATTTTCTTTGGATAGGTTACGTTTTTGACTACGCCCAGAATTTAGTGTGCATGTTTTGTTTACCTGGATTTTTAATAATTGAGCAGTATGGTCTGATAAAGACAAATCGATTACTTCACTCACACATTTTTGTCTGAAATTATGAGCAAAGTTATCTAGACAAGTATGTACCGCTTTTTGGTCTAGTTGATTAATTGATTTTAGATTATAGTTAAATAGCAAATTTTCAAAGTCTAACGTAAGATTATTTCTTTTGAGTGTGTTAATGTTGAAGTCCCGCATAATACAATTCTTTTATTGGCCTTATTACACAATCTCTTTAATAATGTATCTAAATTATCTAAAAAAATATTAATACACGACTTATTTGTCGGTCTATACAAAAAACAGTTAATCCCTGCTGACTTAACTCTATTGCAAAATATTCAAATACACTTGTAGATGTGTTAGGAAGTTCCTTATATTCATAACAAATTTTTATGAGGATACAAGCTCCTCCACGTTTCTGTTGATTTCTTGAATAATATGCTGCTAGCTTGAAATTTGGAACATTTATTAATGATCCTGTTCTGAAATTACGAAATGTTCATTTATGCATAATACATCGATGTCAATACTTTGTTCAGTGCGCAGCTCTTGGATATGCAGCGTCAACATATCAGACTTGTTCAGAAGTCCTGCGATGTTTTGATGCTTAATGGTCATCCATACTTCCATACTATATACTATATATACTATATACTATATATACTATTACTATATTAATATTATAAATTCGAAACTAACTCTGTCTGTCTGTCTGTATGTTACCTTTTCACGCCTAAACCACTGAACGGATTTCGATAAAATTTGGCAAGGAGATAGAAGGCATCCTGGGGAAGGACATAGGCTACTTTTTTGTCTCAAAAATAACCCTACAGGGGGTGATATAGGGGATGAAAGTTTGTATGGGAAACCCTGCATTTTTTAAGTTAGGGATATGAAAATTCAAATTCATACTTTTGGTAGGAAATACAGAATTATGTGGTTCAGCGTTTTTGAAAAATCATCCCCTAAGGCGGTAAAATAGGGTTGATTTTAAAAATCACAAATAATATTAATAAAAATTTTGTGTTAGTACCTCTTTTTAAGAGATTTAAGGGATTGAAAATTTAGTCATAGTTCGTATCTTGACTTCTTGAGGAAACATTTTAGTCTTTATTTTTAACCGACTTCAAAAAAAAGGAGCCTCCTCCTTTTTTATATTGAAAGGACATACTTCCAGATTGGTCCCATTTTTATCAAAATCCAGTTCTGATGATAGGATCCATGAGGAATTGAGGGAACTCCTCAAATATTAATAATATTAAAAATAATATTAATTACGTATTTTCATCAAGAAGTCAAGCATTTGCATTCAGAAAGTATCATTTGGTGAAGTGGAACTGATGCAGAAGACCACATATGTCCACGGGAACTCCTCAATGATAAGCATTTCACGGGTGGCGATATCTCGATTAAGATAGTTAAGCGACTAAGACGAAGTAAATTTAAATAAATGGTTCTGATGAAAATGGTAGCATTGAACTGATCTGATGATGAAGCCGGAAGGTAGGCACTGGAACTCCGTAATAAAATAATGTATCCTAGCCGTGTTTGTGCTTATTGGAATTGTCATGGGATGTACTCTGGCTATAAATTATTTTAATGGTAATATGCTTTAAATTGCGCTACTTGAGTCGTATGTTATGTGTGGCCTTGATTGTCAGAAGACAGATTTGGTCACCGATCTGTCGTCGTGTGGATGACTTAATAATTTGTTGGTGACGGCGTCCAAACCTGATGACAGTACGTCTTCCAAACTTCTGACATGACTCAGCGTGACATAAATTTGCCTTTTTGCAAAGTTTTTATTTGAAAGGGTATAGTCCTGAGGTGGTTGCATATAAATTTGGTCAAATTCTGTTGAGTGGTTTTTGAGTTAGCTTCAATAATACGTTTTTTTCCATTTAGGGCTGATTTTTCAATCGTCAGATAACTTTTACCTGAGGAATAAATATGGCGGTTTGACACATCTATGTATATAAAAGAAGAAACTGACTGACTGATATATCAACACACAGCCGAAACTACTAGGACTAGGAACGTGAAATTTTGCACACGGCTTTCTTTTATAATTTAGGGGAGCACTAAGAAGGGGTTTTTGGAAATTCGACTTTTAAGGGAATGGAAAGGAGGGATTTCATTTGTTTGAAAAATCTTATTCCTAGAGTTAATAAACTTAAAACTTGACCCAAATACTTATCTTAGTAAATTATGAACTTTGTAATTTTTGGTTTTTCTAAACTAACCCCACGAGGGGGAGGATTGCGGGTGTCAAAATTTGTATGGAAGAATTTTAACACGCAGTCCGATTAACTCGAAACTCAGTATTTATACTTAAGTTCAAAAATAAAGAATAACCTGTATCAAGGTTTTTTCGAAAATCTACCCCGGACGGGGTGAAAAGGGGTTGTCAATTTTACAGGGGAGAATTTTACTGCGTAGCTTGATTAACTCGAGAATTGGTATGAATAATCTTTGAGTCAAGTTTTGGAAATATCTTAAACGATTTTTTTAAATTCCACCACTGTGGGGGTGAAAAGCGGGGATATAGTTTAGATGAAAAATCTTATTCATTTGGTTAATAAACTTGAAACTTGGCACGAATATTTGCCTAAATAAGCAATAAAGTTTCTTACTATTGGTTTTTCAAAACTACCCCTGACGGGGTGAGAAGGGGTAATTAGATTTTTAAGAGGAGGAATTTACTGTGTGGCTTGATTAATCTTTGATTTCAGCTATGGAAAAATCCGAAACGATTTTTCGAAATTCCACCCCTGTGGGGGTGAAAAGAGGGGATACAGATTATATGAAAAATCTTATTCCTTTGGTTAATACACTTGAAACTTGGCAAAATTTGCCTCAGGAAATAATAAAAATTGTCACTCTTAGTTTTTTTAAACATGTAAGGAACACTAGGACCGTAAGAACAGTAAGGAACAGTAAGGAAAAATTTTAACGCGCTGTCATATTAACTCGAAACTCGGTACTAATAGGTACTTTTTCGGAAGTCGGTGTCTTTGGATCTGTATTTTAGGTTTTTGCCACTGACTTCCGAAATTAAAGTTATTTTTCACTTTGTAGTGTTTGTTTTGGAAGTCGGTTGTTTTTATTTTTCACTTTTTAGTGCGTTTCTTCGTAACAACACCCGTGTTCGTTAGTAATAACAGCCGCACGGGTCGATCCATCAGGTTAAGCTACGCTTGCCGGGGTTGGTTCGTGGATGGGTGACCATCTTTACATACCGAGACTCCTCCGTGCCTCGGAAAACACGTTAAGCCGTTGGACCCGGCTGTCATTCATGTATCTTTGACAGTCGTTACGGGTCGTCAGAAGCCCAAAAGTCTGACAACCAGACTTACCAAGGGGTATCGTATTACCCAGTTACTGGGTTGTGGAGGTCAGATAGGCAGTCGCTCCATGTAAAATACTGGTATTCAGCTGCATCCGGTTAGACTGGAAGCCGACCCCAACATAGTTGGGAAAAGGCTAGGCAGATGATGAGTGCGTTTCTTCGTAATTTATCTGAGTTACAATAACCTAATGATAACTGCTCATCACCTTTTACAAAACATTGCTTTTCCCGATGCAGGGACGTTAATTGTTGAGGAGTTCTACACCACCAGCTCCACTTCACCATATGCATTGTGACGAGCTTCTATTACTTAGCAATACATTTTAAAGTAATTGTGTGGCGGCATCGCCACAATGGAACGCGTCACACTGACGTCACGCAAAATCCTGCATCGCGCAAACAGAGTTTACCGCGCGACTAGCATATATACAACATCCCGACATCAACCGTCGGGCAGTAGCCCACCAGACACAACACCCGTCTGGTCGGAGGATCCTCCCTTTTCTATGGAGGATGAGTGAACTTTACACCCTGTTCCTCATGCCTCTATAATTGAATCGCAACCCGTGAAATACTTATTATTGAGTTGTTCCAGTGGCCATCTTACCATCTGTGGTCTACGTCATCAGTTCCACTTCACCAAATGTTGCTTTCCGAGAGCAAATGCACAAGTTACTATAAAAAAATACCAAAATCGCTATAGGTGTGCCCATATTGAAGAGTTCCCTCCATTTCTCCAGGATCCCATCATCAGATCCTGACCTGATGACAATGGAACCACCTGGAAAGTATACCCTTTCAAACAAAAAAAGAATTTTCCAAATCGGTCCAGCCGTCTTCGAGTAATCGGGAACCATAAAAAAAAAGATTCCTAAGAACTGAGAACCTCCTCCTTTTTTGAAGTCGGTTAAAAATAATTTATAGCCAGAGTGCATCTCATGACATTTCCAATAAGCCCCAACACGGCTGGGACACATTGTTTTATTACTGATCTGAGTTCAATGGTACCTACAATTTTCATCAGAAGCATTTATTTAAATTTGCTTCGTCATAGTCGTTTAACTATCTTAATCGAGATATCTTATCGCCACCCGTGAAATACTTATCATTGATGAGTTCCTGTAGCCATCTATGGTCTTCTTCGCCAGTTCCACTTCACCAAATCATACTTTCTGAATACAAATGCTTGATTTGTTGACGAAAATACCAAAATCACTATGTGTTTGCTAATAATATTTGACGAGTCCCCTCAATTCCTCATGGATCCTATCATCAGAACTGGATTTTGATAAAAATGGGACCAATCTGAAAGTATGTCCTATCAAATAAAAATAAAAAATTTAACCGTACATACATTAAAAAAAAAACATACAAACGAATTGATAACCTCCTCCTTTTTGTGAAGTCGGTTAAAAATAGTCACGAAGTCAGAACTGTGCATTGCATATATTTGAAAAGAAGTGATTGAACGAGTCTGTTGCGCACACTATAGTTTTTAGAATTTTTGTCCGTTTGTTGTATGTCGGGATGTATGTTCCGGATTGGCGCAAAAACGGTTGATTGAATTTAGAGGAAATTTGGCATACAGATGTTTTAGAACCTGGATTAACACGTAGGGTAGGTGGTAGGTATTAATTTGATATATTCCGACATACACGCGGGAGAAGCCGCGGGCAAAAGCTAGTTACATTATATTTCACCAAATTGCGGTATAGAACATCTTATTAACAACCTGCAGACTAAACTAATGATTACTACATAATCCTAATCGGAGAAGAAGACTTCCGCAGTACTAAGAACTATTGTGATATAATTATACACCTCAGGGAGACGTTACAAGCTATAGACAGTACAAACATTATACTATGCTTACCAACATTTAAATGCCATAAATATTCAGTATGGTTCAATAGCAGAATAGAAGCGTTTAATAATTTATTATAAATATATGGATATTAATACGCACAGCTACGCCATTATATTTCATTCGAACTTAGAACTGTCGTTTGATTACATCACGTTTTCGAAATACAATGGCTCGCTAAAATACGACGGAATGAATAATAACAACTGTGTCACAAAAACCGCCTTTAAAAATAAAATACATAAGTACCTGTTTAATATTTTTTGTCAAAGCCTCACTGTAGAGAATAACTAAAAATAAAATAAAAATGTCTGTAAATTTAAGAAGTGATGGAATAGTTTTATGTGAAAAAGTGTCATTATAAAAATAAAATATGTTAATATTTGAAAAAAAAGGAGCTACGTCTGCCAACAAACTGCTTTGCAGTTTGGCGGAGGTAAATTTATTCTGTAAAAAAATATTTCTGTGAATAAACACTTTTTAATTTTTTTTTTTCATATTTTCGAAAACTTAGCGAAGTTAGTAAACGACGACGATGTTATATTACCACGACAACTGGAGACGAATTTAACACTAAATTAAACACCATGTAAAGAAAACTATCAAGATAATATGAAAGAAACAAATAATTACCAGTTTTTTTCTATTATAAACACACTAGCTTTTGCCCGCGGCTTCTCCCGCGTGTATGTCGGAATATATCAAATTAATACCTACCACCTACCCTACGTGTTAATCCAGGTTCTAAAACATCTGTATGCCAAATTTCCTCTAAATTCAATCAACCGTTTTTGCGCCAATCCGGAACATACATCCCGACAAACAACAAACGGACAAAAATTCTAAAAACTATAGTGTGCGCAACAGACTCGTTCAATCACTT